>CAKAJE020000659.1:0-97139 GCA_916610135.2 Macropis europaea | reverse complement strand
TCGCCATTCCACGCGCTTTAAGATAACGCCTATCCGAATACGCTATCTGAAATAGGAGCGACGTAAATTGAACAAATGTGATAGAATTTTTCTGAATTCTTAAATTAACCATAATATGAAATGATCTAATCGGGTCTCTGTTTGACCTACCCTACAAGTTTGACAGTGCATTTTACGAGCCATTTCATGCGCTTTGAGATGCCGCTTAGCCCAATACGCTATCTGAAAGAGGAGCGACGTAAATTGAACAAATGTGATAGAATTCTGCTGAATTCTTAAATTAACCAAAATGTAAAATGATCTAATCCGGTCTCTGTTTGCCCTATCCTAGAAGTTTAACAGTGCATTTTCTCGCCATTTCATGCGCTTTGAGATGCCGCTTAGCCCAATACGCTATCTGAAATAGGAGGGACGTAAATTGAACAAATGTGATAGAATTTCGCTGCATTGATAAATTAACCATAATATAAAATGATCTAATCGAGTCTCTGTTTGCCCTACCCTAGAAGTTTAATAGTGCATTTTACTAGCCATTCCACGCGCTTTAAGATGCCGCCTAGCCCAGTACGCTATCTGCAATAGGAGCGACGTAAATTGAACAAATGTGATAGAATTTCGCTGAATTCTTAAATTAACCATAATATGAAATGATCTAATCGGGTCTCTGTGTGCCCTACCCTAGAAGTTTAATAGTGCATTTTACTGGACATTTCTTGCGCTTTGAGATGCCGCTTAGCCCAATACGCTATCTGAAATAGGAGCGAAGTAAATTGAACAAATGTGATAGAATTTCCCTGAAATGTTATAGTAAACAAAATATAAAATGATCTAACCGGGTCTCTGACTGCCCTATCATAGAAGTTTAATAGTGCATTTTACTCGCCATTCCGCGCGCTTTAAGATGCCGCATAGCCCAATACGCTATCTGAAAGAGGAGCGACGTAAATTGAACAAATGTGATAGAATTCTGCTGAATTCTTAAATTAACCAAAATATTAAATGATCTAATCGGGTCTCTGTTTGCCCTACCCTAGAAGTTTAATAGTGCATTTTACTTGCCATTTCATGCGCTTTGAGATGCCGCTTAGCCCAATACGCTATCTGAAATAGGAGCGACGTAAATTGAACAAATGTGATAGAATTTCGCTGAATTCTTGATATGTAAACAAAATATAAAATGATCTAATCGGGTCTCTGATTCCCTATCATAGAAGTTTAATAGTGCATTTTACTCGCCATTCCACGCGCTTTAAGTTGCCGCCTAGCCCAGTACGCTATCTGAAATAGGAGCTACGTAAGTTGAACAAATGTCACAGAATTACGCTGAATACTTATATTAACCGTAATATAAAATGATCTAATCGGGTCTCTGTTTGCCTTATCCTAGAAGTTTAATAGTGCATTTTACTCGCCATTTCATGCGCTTTGAGGTGCCGCTTAGCCCAATACGCTATCCGAAATAGGAGCGACGTAAATTGAACAAATGTGATAAAATTTCGCTGAATTCTTATATTAACCAAAATATAAAATGATCTAATCGGGTCTCTGATTGCCCTATCATAGAAGTTTAATAGTGCATTTTACTCGTCATTCCACGAGCTTTAAGATGCCGCCTAGCCCAGTACGCTATCTGAAATAGGAGCGACGTAAATTAAGAAAATGTCATAGAATTTTGCTGAATTCTTAAATTAACCAAAATATAAAATGATGTAATCGGGTCTCTGTTCGCCCTACCCAAGAAGTTTAATAGTGCATTTCTCTCGTCATTTAATGCGCTTTGAGATGCCGCTTAGCCCAATAGCTATCTGAAATAGGAGCGACGTAAATTGAATAAATGTGATAGAATTTCCCTGAAATCTTATATTAAACAAAATATAAAATGATCTAAACGGGACTCTGATTGCCCTATCATAGAAGTTTAGTCGTGCATTTTACACGCCCTTCCACGCGCTTTAAGATGCCGCCTAGCCCAGTACACTATCTGAAATAGGAGCGACGTATATTGAACAAATGTGATAGAATTACGCTGAATTCTTATATTAACCGTAATATAAAATGATCTAATCGGGTCTCTGTTTGCATTACCCTAGAAGTTTAATAGTGCATTTTACTCGCCATTTCATGCGCTTTGAGATGCCGCTTAGCCCAATACGCTTTCTGCAATAGGATCGACGTAAATTGAACAAATGTGATAGAATTTCGCTGAATTCTTAAATTAACCATAATATAAAATGATCTTTACCTGGTCTCTGTTTGCCCTACCCTAGAAGTTTAATAGTGCATTTTACTCGCCATTTCTTGCGCTTTGAGATGTCGCCTAGCCCAATACGCTATCTGAAATAGGAGCGACGTAAATTGAACAAATTTGATAGAATAACGCTGAATTCTTATATTAACCGTAACATAAAATGGTCTAATCGGATCTCCGTTTGCCTTATCCTAGAAGTTTAATAGTGCATTTTACTCGCCATTTCATGCGCATTGAGATGCCGGTTAGCCCAATACGCTATTTGAAATAGGAGCGATGTAAATTGAACAAATGTGATAGAATTTCGCTGAATTCTTAAATTAACCATAATATGAAATGACCTAATCGGGTCTCTGTTCGCCCTACCCAAGAAGGTTAATAGTGGATTTCTCTCGTCATTTCATGCGCTGTGAGATGCCGCTTAGCCCAATACGCTATCTGAAATAGGAGCGACGTAAATTGAACAAATGTGATAGAATATCCCTGAAATCTTATATTAAACAATACATAAAATGATCTAAACGGGACTCTGATTGCCCTACCATAGAAGTTTAGTAGTGCATTTTACTCGCCCTTCCACGCGCTTTAAGATGCCGCCTAGCCCAGTACACTATCTGAAATAGGAGCGACGTATGTTGAACAAATGTGATAGAATTACGCTGAATTCTTATATTAACCAAAATATAAAATGATCTAATCGGAACTCTGATTGCCCTATCATAGAAGTTTAGTAGTGCATTTTACTCGCCCTTCCACGCGCTTTAAGATGCCGCCTAGCCCAGTACGCTATCTGAAATAGGAGCGACGTAAGTTGAACAAATGTGATAGAATAACGCTGAGTTCTTATATTAACCGTAATATAAAATGGTCTAATCGGGTCTCCGTTTGCCTTATAGTAGAAGTTTAATAGTGCATTTTACTCGCCATTTCATGCGCTTTGAGATGCCGCTTAGCCCAATACGCTATCTGCAATAGGAGCTACGTAAGTTGAACAAATGTGACAGAATTACGCTGCATTCTTATATTAACCGTAATATAAAATGATCTAACCGGGTCTCTGTTTGCCCTACCCTAGAAGTTTAATAGTGCATTTTACTCGCCATTTCTTGCGCTTTGAGATGCCGCTTAGCCCAATACGCTATCTGAAATTTCGGCGACGTAAATTGAACAAATGTGGGAGAATCTCGCTGAATTCTTATATTAACCTTAATGTAAAATGATCTAATCGGGTCTCTGTTCGCCATACCCTAGAAGATTTATTGTGCATTTCACTCGTCATTTCATGCGCTTTGAGATGCCGCTTAGCCCAATAAGCTATCTGAAATAGGAGCGACGTAAATTGAACAAATGTGATAGAATTTCGCTGAATTCTTAAATTAACCAAAATATATAATGATCTAATCGGGTCTCTGTTTGCCCTATCCTAGAAGTTTAATAGTGCATTTTCTCGCCATTTCATGCGCTTTGAGATGCCGCTTAGCCCAATACGCTATCTGAAATAGGAGGGACGTAAATTGAACAAATGTGATAGAATTTCGCTGCATTGATAAATTAACCATAATATAAAATGATCTAATCGAGTCTCTGTTTGCCCTACCCTAGAAGTTTAATAGTGCATTTTACTCGCCATTCCACGCGCTTTAAGATGCCGCCTAGCCCAGTACGCTATCTGCAATAGGAGCGACGTAAATTGAACAAATGTGATAGAATTTCGCTGAATTCTTAAATTAACCATAATATGAAATGATCTAATCGGGTCTCTGTGTGCCCTACCCTAGAAGTTTAATAGTGCATTATACTCGCCATTTCATGCGCTTTTAGATGCCGCCTAGCCCAGTACGCTATCTGAAATGGGAGCGACGTAAGTTGAACAAATGTGATAGAAATACGCAGAATTCTAATATTAACGGTAATATAAAATGATCTAATCGGGTCTCTGTTTGCCTTATCCTAGAAGTTTAATAGTGCATTATACTCGCCATTTCATGCGCTTTTAGATGCCGCTTAGCCCAGGACGCTATCTGAAATAGGAACGACGTAAATTGAACAAATGTGATAGAATTTCACTGAATTCTTAAATTAACTATAATATAAAATTATCTAATCGGGTCACTGATTGCCCTATCATAGAAGTTTAATAGTGCATTTTACTCGCCATTCCACGCGCTTTAAGTTGCCGCCTAGCCCAGTACGCTATCTGAAATAGGAGCGATGTAAATTGAACAAATGTGATAGAATTTCGATGAATTCTTAAATTAACCTTAATATAAAATGATCCAATCGGGTCTCTGTTTGCCCTACCCTAGAAGTTTAATAGTGCATTTTACTCGTCATTTCATGCGCTTTGAGATGCCGCTTAGCCCAATACGCTATCTGAAATCGGAACGACGCAAATTGAACAAATGTGATAGAATTTTGCTGAATTCTTAAATTAACCATAATATAAAATGATGTAATCGCGTCTCTGTTCGCCCTACCCAAGAAGTTTAATAGTGCATTTCTCTCGTCATTTCATGCGCTTTGAGATGCCGCTTAGCCCAATACGCTATCTGAAATAGGAGCGACGTAAATTGAACAAATGTGATAGAATTTCCCTGAAATGTTATAGTAAACAAAATATAAAATGATCTAATCGGAACTCTGATTGCCCTATCATAGAAGTTTAGTAGTGCATTTTACTCGCCCTTCCACGCGCTTTAAGATGCCGCCTAGCCCAGTACGCTATCTGAAATAGGAGCGACGTAAGTTGAACAAATGTGATAGAATAACGCTGAGTTCTTATATTAACCGTAATATAAAATGGTCTAATCGGGTCTCCGTTTGCCTTATCCTAGAAGTTTAATAGTGCATTTTACTCGCCATTTCATGCGCTTTGAGATGCCGCTTAGCCCAATACGCTATCTGCAATAGGAGCTACGTAAGTTGAACAAATGTGACAGAATGACGCTGCATTCTTATATTAACCGTAATATAAAATGATCTAACCGGGTCTCTGTTTGCCCTACCCTAGAAGTTTAATAGTGCATTTTACTCGCCATTTCTTGCGCTTTGAGATGCCGCTTAGCCCAATACGCTATCTGAAATTTCGGCGACGTAAATTGAACAAATGTGGGAGAATCTCGCTGAATTCTTATATTAACCTTAATGTAAAATGATCTAATCGGGTCTCTGTTCGCCATACCCTAGAAGATTTATTGTGCATTTCACTCGTCATTTCATGCGCTTTGAGATGCCGCTTAGCCCAATAAGCTATCTGAAATAGGAGCGACGTAAATTGAACAAATGTGATAGAATTTCGCTGAATTCTTATATTAACCAAAATATAAAATGATCTAATCTGGTCTCTGATTGCCCTATCATAGAAGTTTAATAGTGCATTTTACTCGCCATTCCACGCGCTTTAAGATAACGCCTATCCGAGTACGCTATCTGAAATAGGAGCGACGTAAATTGAACAAATGTGATAGAATTTTTCTGAATACTTAAATTAACCATAATATGAAATGATCTAATCGGGTCTCTGTTTGACCTACCCTACAAGTTTGACAGTGCATTTTACGAGCCATTTCATGCGCTTTGAGATGCCGCTTAGCCCAATACGCTATCTGAAAGAGGAGCGACGTAAATTGAACAAATGTGATAGAATTCTGCTGAATTCTTAAATTAACCAAAATGTAAAATGATCTAATCCGGTCTCTGTTTGCCCTATCCTAGAAGTTTAACAGTGCATTTTCTCGCCATTTCATGCGCTTTGAGATGCCGCTTAGCCCAATACGCAATCTGAAATAGGAGGGACGTAAATTGAACAAATGTGATAGAATTTCGCTGCATTGATAAATTAACCATAATATAAAATGATCTAATCGAGTCTCTGTTTGCCCTACCCTAGAAGTTTAATAGTGCATTTTACTAGCCATTCCACGCGCTTTAAGATGCCGCCTAGCCCAGTACGCTATCTGCAATAGGAGCGACGTAAATTGAACAAATGTGATAGAATTTCGCTGAATTCTTATATTAAACAAAATATAAAATGATCTAATCGGGTCTCTGATTCCCTATCATAGAAGTTTAATAGTGCATTTTACTCGCCATTCCACGCGCTTTAAGTTGCCGCCTAGCCCAGTACGCTATCTGAAATAGGAGCTACGTAAGTTGAACAAATGTCACAGAATTACGCTGAATTCTTATATTAACCGTAATATAAAGTGATCTAATCGGGTCTCTGTTTGCCTTATCCTAGAAGTTTAATAGTGCATTTTACTCGCCATTTCATGCGCTTTGAGGTGCCGCTTAGCCCAAAACGCTATCCGAAATAGGAGCGACGTAAATTGAACAAATGTGATAAAATTTCGCTGAATTCTTATATTAACCAAAATATAAAATGATCTAATCGGGTCTCTGATTGCCCTATCATAGAAGTTTAATAGTGCATTTTACTCGTCATTCCACGAGCTTTAAGATGCCGCCTAGCCCAGTACGCTATCTGAAATAGGAGCGACGTAAATTAAGAAAATGTCATAGAATTTTGCTGAATTCTTAAATTAACCATAATATAAAATGATGTAATCGGGTCTCTGTTCGCCCTACCCAAGAAGTTTAATAGTGCATTTCTCTCGTCATTTAATGCGCTTTGAGATGCCGCTTAGCCCAATAGCTATCTGAAATAGGAGCGACGTAAATTGAATAAATGTGATAGAATTTCCCTGAAATCTTATATTAAACAAAATATAAAATGATCTAAACGGGACTCTGATTGCCCTATCATAGAAGTTTAGTCGTGCATTTTACACGCCCTTCCACGCGCTTTAAGATGCCGCCTAGCCCAGTACACTATCTGAAATAGGAGCGACGTATATTGAACAAATGTGATAGAATTACGCTGAATTCTTATATTAACCGTAATATAAAATGATCTAATCGGGTCTCTGTTTGCATTACCCTAGAAGTTTAATAGTGCATTTTACTCGCCATTTCATGCGCTTTGAGATGCCGCTTAGCCCAATACGCTTTCTGCAATAGGATCGACGTAAATTGAACAAATGTGATAGAATTTCGCTGAATTCTTAAATTAACCATAATATAAAATGATCTTTACCTGGTCTCTGTTTGCCCTACCCTAGAAGTTTAATAGTGCATTTTACTCGCCATTTCTTGCGCTTTGAGATGCCGCCTAGCCCAATACGCTATCTGAAATAGGAGCGACGTAAATTGAACAAATTTGATAGAATAACGCTGAATTCTTATATTAACCGTAACATAAAATGGTCTAATCGGATCTCCGTTTGCCTTATCCTAGAAGTTTAATAGTGCATTTTACTCGCCATTTCATGCGCATTGAGATGCCGGTTAGCCCAATACGCTATTTGAAATAGGAGCGATGTAAATTGAACAAATGTGATAGAATTTCGCTGAATTCTTAAATTAACCATAATATGAAATGACCTAATCGGGTCTCTGTTCGCCCTACCCAAGAAGGTTAATAGTGGATTTCTCTCGTCATTTCATGCGCTGTGAGATGCCGCTTAGCCCAATACGCTATCTGAAATAGGAGCGACGTAAATTGAACAAATGTGATAGAATATCCCTGAAATCTTATATTAAACAATACATAAAATGATCTAAACGGGACTCTGATTGCCCTACCATAGAAGTTTAGTAGTGCATTTTACTCGCCCTTCCACGCGCTTTAAGATGCCGCCTAGCCCAGTACACTATCTGAAATAGGAGCGACGTATGTTGAACAAATGTGTTAGAATTACGCTGAATTCTTATATTAACCAAAATATAAAATGATCTAATCGGAACTCTGATTGCCCTATCATAGAAGTTTAGTAGTGCATTTTACTCGCCCTTCCACGCGCTTTAAGATGCCGCCTAGCCCAGTACGCTATCTGAAATAGGAGCGACGTAAGTTGAACAAATGTGATAGAATAACGCTGAGTTCTTATATTAACCGTAACATAAAATGGTCTAATCGGGTCTCCGTTTGCCTTATACTAGAAGTTTAATAGTGCATTTTACTCGCCATTCCACGCGCTTTAAGATGCCGCCTAGCCCAGTACGCTATCTGCAATAGGAGCGACGTAAATTGAACAAATGTGATAGAATTTCGCTGAATTCTTAAATTAACCATAATATGAAATGATCTAATCGGGTCTCTGTGTGCCCTACCCTAGAAGTTTAATAGTGCATTATACTCGCCATTTCATGCGCTTTTAGATGCCGCCTAGCCCAGTACGCTATCTGAAATGGGAGCGACGTAAGTTGAACAAATGTGATAGAAATACGCAGAATTCTAATATTAACGGTAATATAAAATGATCTAATCGGGTCTCTGTTTGCCTTATCCTAGAAGTTTAATAGTGCATTATACTCGCCATTTCATGCGCTTTTAGATGCCGCTTAGCCCAGGACGCTATCTGAAATAGGAACGACGTAAATTGAACAAATGTGATAGAATTTCACTGAATTCTTAAATTAACTATAATATAAAATTATCTAATCGGGTCACTGATTGCCCTATCATAGAAGTTTAATAGTGCATTTTACTCGCCATTCCACGCGCTTTAAGTTGCCGCCTAGCCCAGTACGCTATCTGAAATAGGAGCGATGTAAATTGAACAAATGTGATAGAATTTCGATGAATTCTTAAATTAACCTTAATATAAAATGATCTAATCGGGTCTCTGTTTGCCTTACCCTAGAAGTTTAATAGTGCATTTTACTCGTCATTTCATGCGCTTTGAGATGCCGCTTAGCCCAATACGCTATCTGAAATCGGAACGACGCAAATTGAACAAATGTGATAGAATTTTGCTGAATTCTTAAATTAACCATAATATAAAATGATGTAATCGCGTCTCTGTTCGCCCTACCCAAGAAGTTTAATAGTGCGTTTCTCTCGTCATTTCATGCGCTTTGAGATGCCGCTTAGCCCAATACGCTATCTGAAATAGGAGCGACGTAAATTGAACAAATGTGATAGAATTTCCCTGAAATGTTATAGTAAACAAAATATAAAATGATCTAATCGGAACTCTGATTGCCCTATCATAGAAGTTTAGTAGTGCATTTTACTCGCCCTTCCACGCGCTTTAAGATGCCGCCTAGCCCAGTACGCTATCTGAAATAGGAGCGACGTAAGTTGAACAAATGTGATAGAATAACGCTGAGTTCTTATATTAACCGTAATATAAAATGGTCTAATCGGGTCTCCGTTTGCCTTATCCTAGAAGTTTAATAGTGCATTTTACTCGCCATTTCATGCGCTTTGAGATGCCGCTTAGCCCAATACGCTATCTGCAATAGGAGCTACGTAAGTTGAACAAATGTGACAGAATGACGCTGCATTCTTATATTAACCGTAATATAAAATGATCTAACCGGGTCTCTGTTTGCCCTACCCTAGAAGTTTAATAGTGCATTTTACTCGCCATTTCTTGCGCTTTGAGATGCCGCTTAGCCCAATACGCTATCTGAAATTTCGGCGACGTAAATTGAACAAATGTGGGAGAATCTCGCTGAATTCTTATATTAACCTTAATGTAAAATGATCTAATCGGGTCTCTGTTCGCCATACCCTAGAAGATTTAATGTGCATTTCACTCGTCATTTCATGCGCTTTGAGATGCCGCTTAGCCCAATAAGCTATCTGAAATAGGAGCGACGTAAATTGAACAAATGTGATAGAATTTCGCTGAATTCTTATATTAACCAAAATATAAAATGATCTAATCTGGTCTCTGATTGCCCTATCATAGAAGTTTAATAGTGCATTTTACTCGCCATTCCACGCGCTTTAAGATAACGCCTATCCGAGTACGCTATCTGAAATAGGAGCGACGTAAATTGAACAAATGTGATAGAATTTTTCTGAATTCTTAAATTAACCATAATATGAAATGATCTAATCGGGTCTCTGTTTGACCTACCCTACAAGTTTGACAGTGCATTTTACGAGCCATTTCATGCACTTTGAGATGCCGCTTAGCCCAATACGCTATCTGAAATAGGAGGGACGTAAATTGAACAAATGTGATAGAATTTCGCTGCATAGATAAATTAACCATAATATAAAATGATCTAATCGAGTCTCTGTTTGCCCTACCCTAGAAGTTTAATAGTGCATTTTACTAGCCATTCCACGCGCTTTAAGATGCCGCCTAGCCCAGTACGCTATCTGCAATAGGAGCGACGTAAATTGAACAAATGTGATAGAATTTCGCTGAATTCTTAAATTAACCATAATATGAAATGATCTAATCGGGTCTCTGTGTGCCCTACCCTAGAAGTTTAATAGTGCATTTTACTGGACATTTCTTGCGCTTTGAGATGCCGCTTAGCCCAATACGCTATCTGAAATAGGAGCGAAGTAAATTGAACAAATGTGATAGAATTTCCCTGAAATGTTATAGTAAACAAAATATAAAATGATCTAACCGGGTCTCTGATTGCCCTATCATAGAAGTTTAATAGTGCATTTTACTCGCCATTCCGCGCGCTTTAAGATGCCGCATAGCCCAATACGCTATCTGAAAGAGGAGCGACGTAAATTGAACAAATGTGATAGAATTCTGCTGAATTCTTAAATTAACCAAAATATAAAATGATCTAATCGGGTCTCTGTTTGCCCTACCCTAGAAGTTTAATAGTGCATTTTACTTGCCATTTCATGCGCTTTGAGATGCCGCTTAGCCCAATACGCTATCTGAAATAGGAGCGACGTAAATTGAACAAATGTGATAGAATTTCGCTGAATTCTTATATTAAACAAAATATAAAATGATCTAATCGGGTCTCTGATTCCCTATCATAGAAGTTTAATAGTGCATTTTACTCGCCATTCCACGCGCTTTAAGTTGCCGCCTAGCCCAGTACGCTATCTGAAATAGGAGCTACGTAAGTTGAACAAATGTCACAGAATTACGCTGAATTCTTATATTAACCGTAATATAAAATGATCTAATCGGGTCTCTGTTTGCCTTATCCTAGAAGTTTAATAGTGCATTTTACTCGCCATTTCATGCGCTTTGAGGTGCCGCTTAGCCCAATACGCTATCCGAAATAGGAGCGACGTAAATTGAACAAATGTGATAAAATTTCGCTGAATTCTTATATTAACCAAAATATAAAATGATCTAATCGGGTCTCTGATTGCCCTATCATAGAAGTTTAATAGTGCATTTTACTCGTCATTCCACGAGCTTTAAGATGCCGCCTAGCCCAGTACGCTATCTGAAATAGGAGCGACGTAAATTAAGAAAATGTCATAGAATTTTGCTGAATTCTTAAATTAACCATAATATAAAATGATGTAATCGGGTCTCTGTTCGCCCTACCCAAGAAGTTTAATAGTGCATTTCTCTCGTCATTTAATGCGCTTTGAGATGCCGCATAGCCCAATAGCTATCTGAAATAGGAGCGACGTAAATTGAATAAATGTGATAGAATTTCCCTGAAATCTTATATTAAACAAAATATAAAATGATCTAAACGGGACTCTGATTGCCCTATCATAGAAGTTTAGTCGTGCATTTTACACGCCCTTCCACGCGCTTTAAGATGCCGCCTAGCCCAGTACACTATCTGAAATAGGAGCGACGTATATTGAACAAATGTGATAGAATTTCGCTGAATTCTTAAATTAACCATAATATGAAATGACCTAATCGGGTCTCTGTTCGCCCTACCCAAGAAGGTTAATAGTGGATTTCTCTCGTCATTTCATGCGCTGTGAGATGCCGCTTAGCCCAATACGCTATCTGAAATAGGAGCGACGTAAATTGAACAAATGTGATAGAATATCCCTGAAATCTTATATTAAACAATACATAAAATGATCTAAACGGGACTCTGATTGCCCTACCATAGAAGTTTAGTAGTGCATTTTACTCGCCCTTCCACGCGCTTTAAGATGCCGCCTAGCCCAGTACACTATCTGAAATAGGAGCGACGTATGTTGAACAAATGTGATAGAATTACGCTGAATTCTTATATTAACCAAAATATAAAATGATCTAATCGGAACTCTGATTGCCCTATCATAGAAGTTTAGTAGTGCATTTTACTCGCCCTTCCACGCGCTTTAAGATGCCGCCTAGCCCAGCACGCTATCTGAAATAGGAGCGCCGTAAGTTGAACAAATGTGATAGAATAACGCTGAGTTCTTATATTAACCGTAATATAAAATGGTCTAATCGGGTCTCCGTTTGCCTTATCCTAGAAGTTTAATAGTGCATTTTACTCGCCATTTCATGCGCTTTGAGATGCCGCTTAGCCCAATACGCTATCTGCAATAGGAGCTACGTAAGTTGAACAAATGTGACAGAATGACGCTGCATTCTTATATTAACCGTAATATAAAATGATCTAACCGGGTCTCTGTTTGCCCTACCCTAGAAGTTTAATAGTGCATTTTACTCGCCATTTCTTGCGCTTTGAGATGCCGCTTAGCCCAATACGCTATCTGAAATTTCGGCGACGTAAATTGAACAAATGTGGGAGAATCTCGCTGAATTCTTATATTAACCTTAATGTAAAATGATCTAATCGGGTCTCTGTTCGCCATACCCTAGAAGATTTATTGTGCATTTCACTCGTCATTTCATGCGCTTTGAGATGCCGCTTAGCCCAATAAGCTATCTGAAATAGGAGCGACGTAAATTGAACAAATGTGATAGAATTTCGCTGAATTCTTATATTAACCAAAATATAAAATGATCTAATCTGGTCTCTGATTGCCCTATCATAGAAGTTTAATAGTGCATTTTACTCGCCATTCCACGCGCATTAAGATAACGCCTATCCGAGTACGCTATCTGAAATAGGAGCGACGTAAATTGAACAAATGTGATAGAATTTTTCTGAATTCTTAAATTAACCATAATATGAAATGATCTAATCGGGTCTCTGTTTGACCTACCCTACAAGTTTGACAGTGCATTTTACGAGCCATTTCATGCACTTTGAGATGCCGCTTAGCCCAATACGCTATCTGAAAGAGGAGCGACGTAAATTGAACAAATGTGATAGAATTCTGCTGAATTCTTAAATTAACCAAAATGTAAAATGATCTAATCGGGTCTCTGTTTGCCCTATCCTAGAAGTTTAACAGTGCATTTTCTCGCCATTTCATGCGCTTTGAGATGCCGCTTAGCCCAATACGCTATCTGAAATAGGAGGGACGTAAATTGAACAAATGTGATAGAATTTCGCTGCATAGATAAATTAACCATAATATAAAATGATCTAATCGAGTCTCTGTTTGCCTTACCCTAGAAGTTTAATAGTGCATTTTACTAGCCATTCCACGCGCTTTAAGATGCCGCCTAGCCCAGTACGCTATCTGCAATAGGAGCGACGTAAATTGAACAAATGTGATAGAATTTCGCTGAAATCTTAAATTAACCATAATATGAAATGATCTAATCGGGTCTCTGTGTGCCCTACCCTAGAAGTTTAATAGTGCATTTTACTGGACATTTCTTGCGCTTTGAGATGCCGCTTAGCCCAATACGCTATCTGAAATAGGAGCGAAGTAAATTGAACAAATGTGATAGAATTTCCCTGAAATGTTATAGTAAACAAAATATAAAATGATCTAACCGGGTCTCTGATTGCCCTATCATAGAAGTTTAATAGTGCATTTTACTCGCCATTCCGCGCGCTTTAAGATGCCGCATAGCCCAATACGCTATCTGAAAGAGGAGCGACGTAAATTGAACAAAAGTGATAGAATTCTGCTGAATTCTTAAATTAACCAAAATATAAAATGATCTAATCGGGTCTCTGTTTGCCCTACCCTAGAAGTTTAATAGTGCATTTTACTTGCCATTTCATGCGCTTTGAGATGCCGCTTAGCCCAATACGCTATCTGAAATAGGAGCGACGTAAATTGAACAAATGTGATAGAATTTCGCTGAATTCTTATATTAAACAAAATATAAAATGATCTAATCGGGTCTCTGATTCCCTATCATAGAAGTTTAATAGTGCATTTTACTCGCCATTCCACGCGCTTTAAGTTGCCGCCTAGCCCAGTACGCTATCTGAAATAGGAGCTACGTAAGTTGAACAAATGTCACAGAATTACGCTGAATTCTTATATTAACCGTAATATAAAATGATCTAATCGGGTCTCTGTTTGCCTTATCCTAGAAGTTTAATAGTGCATTTTACTCGCCATTTCATGCGCTTTGAGGTGCCGCTTAGCCCAATACGCTATCCGAAATAGGAGCGACGTAAATTGAACAAATGTGATAAAATTTCGCAGAATTCTTATATTAACCAAAATATAAAATGATCTAATCGGGTCTCTGATTGCCCTATCATAGAAGTTTAATAGTGCATTTTACTCGTCATTCCACGAGCTTTAAGATGCCGCCTAGCCCAGTACGCTATCTGAAATAGGAGCGACGTAAATTAAGAAAATGTCATAGAATTTTGCTGAATTCTTAAATTAACCATAATATAAAATGATGTAATCGGGTCTCTGTTCGCCCTACCCAAGAAGTTTAATAGTGCATTTCTCTCGTCATTTAATGCGCTTTGAGATGCCGCTTAGCCCAATAGCTATCTGAAATAGGAGCGACGTAAATTGAATAAATGTGATAGAATTTCCCTGAAATCTTATATTAAACAAAATATAAAATGATCTAAACGGGACTCTGATTGCCCTATCATAGAAGTTTAGTCGTGCATTTTACACGCCCTTCCACGCGCTTTAAGATGCCGCCTAGCCCAGTACACTATCTGAAATAGGAGCGACGTATATTGAACAAATGTGATAGAATTTCGCTGAATTCTTAAATTAACCATAATATGAAATGACCTAATCGGGTCTGTGTTCGCCCTACCCAAGAAGGTTAATAGTGGATTTCTCTCGTCATTTCATGCGCTGTGAGATGCCGCTTAGCCCAATACGCTATCTGAAATAGGAGCGACGTAAATTGAACAAATGTGATAGAATATCCCTGAAATCTTATATTAAACAATACATAAAATGATCTAAACGGGACTCTGATTGCCCTACCATAGAAGTTTAGTAGTGCATTTTACTCGCCCTTCCACGCGCTTTAAGATGCCGCCTAGCCCAGTACACTATCTGAAATAGGAGCGACGTATGTTGAACAAATGTGATAGAATTACGCTGAATTCTTATATTAACCAAAATATAAAATGATCTAATCGGAACTCTGATTGCCCTATCATAGAAGTTTAGTAGTGCATTTTACTCACCCTTCCACGCGCTTTAAGATGCCGCCTAGCCCAGCACGCTATCTGAAATAGGAGCGACGTAAGTTGAACAAATGTGATAGAATAACGCTGAGTTCTTATATTAACCGTAATATAAAATGGTCTAATCGGGTTTCCGTTTGCCTTATACTAGAAGTTTAATAGTGCATTTTACTCGCCATTTCATGCGCTTTGAGATGCCGCTTAGCCCAATACGCTATCTGCAATAGGAGCTACGTAAGTTGAACAAATGTGACAGAATGACGCTGCATTCTTATATTAACCGTAATATAAAATGATCTAACCGGGTCTCTGTTTGCCCTACCCTAGAAGTTTAATAGTGCATTTTACTCGCCATTTCTTGCGCTTTGAGATGCCGCTTAGCCCAATACGCTATCTGAAATTTCGGCGACGTAAATTGAACAAATGTGGGAGAATCTCGCTGAATTCTTATATTAACCTTAATGTAAAATGATCTAATCGGGTCTCTGTTCGCCATACCCTAGAAGATTTATTGTGCATTTCACTCGTCATTTCATGCGCTTTGAGATGCCGCTTAGCCCAATAAGCTATCTGAAATAGGAGCGACGTAAATTGAACAAATGTGATAGAATTTCGCTGAATTCTTATATTAACCAAAATATGAAATGATCTAATCTGGTCTCTGATTGCCCTATCATAGAAGTTTAATAGTGCATTTTACTCGCCATTCCACGCGCTTTAAGATAACGCCTATCCGAGTACGCTATCTGAAATAGGAGCGACGTAAATTGAACAAATGTGATAGAATTTTTCTGAATTCTTAAATTAACCATAATATGAAATGATCTAATCGGGTCTCTGTTTGACCTACCCTACAAGTTTGACAGTGCATTTTACGAGCCATTTCATGCGCTTTGAGATGCCGCTTAGCCCAATACGCTATCTGAAAGAGGAGCGACGTAAATTGAACAAATGTGATAGAATTCTGCTGAATTCTTAAATTAACCAAAATGTAAAATGATCTAATCGGGTCTCTGTTTGCCCTATCCTAGAAGTTTAACAGTGCATTTTCTCGCCATTTCATGCGCTTTGAGATGCCGCTTAGCCCAATACGCTATCTGAAATAGGAGGGACGTAAATTGAACAAATGTGATAGAATTTCGCTGCATTGATAAATTAACCATAATATAAAATGATCTAATCGAGTCTCTGTTTGCCCTACCCTAGAAGTTTAATAGTGCATTTTACTAGCCATTCCACGCGCTTTAAGATGCCGCCTAGCCCAGTACGCTATCTGCAATAGGAGCGACGTAAATTGAACAAATGTGATAGAATTTCGCTGAATTCTTAAATTAACCATAATATGAAATGATCTAATCGGGTCTCTGTGTGCCCTACCCTAGAAGTTTAATAGTGCATTTTACTGGACATTTCTTGCGCTTTGAGATGCCGCTTAGCCCAATACGCTATCTGAAATAGGAGCGAAGTAAATTGAACAAATGTGATAGAATTTCCCTGAAATGTTATAGTAAACAAAATATAAAATGATCTAACCGGGTCTCTGATTGCCCTATCATAGAAGTTTAATAGTGCATTTTACTCGCCATTCCGCGCGCTTTAAGATGCCGCATAGCCCAATACGCTATCTGAAAGAGGAGCGACGTAAATTGAACAAATGTGATAGAATTCTGCTGAATTCTTAAATTAACCAAAATATAAAATGATCTAATCGGGTCTCTGTTTGCCCTACCCTAGAAGTTTAATAGTGCATTTTACTTGCCATTTCATGCGCTTTGAGATGCCGCTTAGCCCAATACGCTATCTGAAATAGGAGCGACGTAAATTGAACAAATGTGATAGAATTTCGCTGAATTCTTATATTAAACAAAATATAAAATGATCTAATCGGGTCTCTGATTCCCTATCATAGAAGTTTAATAGTGCATTTTACTCGCCATTCCACGCGCTTTAAGTTGCCGCCTAGCCCAGTACGCTATCTGAAATAGGAGCTACGTAAGTTGAACAAATGTCACAGAATTACGCTGAATTCTTATATTAACCGTAATATAAAATGATCTAATCGGGTCTCTGTTTGCCTTATCCTAGAAGTTTAATAGTGCATTTTACTCGCCATTTCATGCGCTTTGAGGTGCCGCTTAGCCCAATACGCTATCCGAAATAGGAGCGACGTAAATTGAACAAATGTGATAAAATTTCGCTGAATTCTTATATTAACCAAAATATAAAATGATCTAATCGGGTCTCTGATTGCCCTATCATAGAAGTTTAATAGTGCATTTTACTCGTCATTCCACGAGCTTTAAGATGCCGCCTAGCCCAGTACGCTATCTGAAATAGCAGCGACGTAAATTAAGAAAATGTCATAGAATTTTGCTGAATTCTTAAATTAACCATAATATAAAATGATGTAATCGGGTCTCTGTTCGCCCTACCCAAGAAGTTTAATAGTGCATTTCTCTCGTCATTTAATGCGCTTTGAGATGCCGCTTAGCCCAATAGCTATCTGAAATAGGAGCGACGTAAATTGAATAAATGTGATAGAATTTCCCTGAAATCTTATATTAAACAAAATATAAAATGATCTAAACGGGACTCTGATTGCCCTATCATAGAAGTTTAGTCGTGCATTTTACACGCCCTTCCACGCGCTTTAAGATGCCGCCTAGCCCAGTACACTATCTGAAATAGGAGCGACGTATATTGAACAAATGTGATAGAATTACGCTGAATTCTTATATTAACCGTAATATAAAATGATCTAATCGGGTCTCTGTTTGCATTACCCTAGAAGTTTAATAGTGCATTTTACTCGCCATTTCATGCGCTTTGAGATGCCGCTTAGCCCAATACGCTATCTGCAATAGGATCGACGTAAATTGAACAAATGTGATAGAATTTCGCTGAATTCTTAAATTAACCATAATATAAAATGATCTTTACCTGGTCTCTGTTTGCCCTACCCTAGAAGTTTAATAGTGCATTTTACTCGCCATTTCTTGCGCTTTGAGATGCCGCCTAGCCCAATACGCTATCTGAAATAGGAGCGACGTAAATTGAACAAATTTGATAGAATAACGCTGAATTCTTATATTAACCGTAACATAAAATGGTCTAATCGGATCTCCGTTTGCCTTATCCTAGAAGTTTAATAGTGCATTTTACTCGCCATTTCATGCGCATTGAGATGCCGGTTAGCCCAATACGCTATTTGAAATAGGAGCGATGTAAATTGAACAAATGTGATAGAATTTCGCTGAATTCTTAAATTAACCATAATATGAAAAGACCTAATCGGGTCTCTGTTCGCCCTACCCAAGAAGGTTAATAGTGGATTTCTCTCGTCATTTCATGCGCTGTGAGATGCCGCTTAGCCCAATACGCTATCTGAAATAGGAGCGACGTAAATTGAACAAATGTGATAGAATATCCCTGAAATCTTATATTAAACAATACATAAAATGATCTAAACGGGACTCTGATTGCCCTACCATAGAAGTTTAGTAGTGCATTTTACTCGCCCTTCTACGCGCTTTAAGATGCCGCCTAGCCCAGTACACTATCTGAAATAGGAGCGACGTATGTTGAACAAATGTGATAGAATTACGCTGAATTCTTATATTAACCAAAATATAAAATGATCTAATCGGAACTCTGATTGCCCTATCATAGAAGTTTAGTAGTGCATTTTACTCGCCCTTCCACGCGCTTTAAGATGCCGCCTAGCCCAGTACGCTATCTGAAATAGGAGCGACGTAAGTTGAACAAATGTGATAGAATAACGCTGAGTTCTTATATTAACCGTAATATAAAATGGTCTAATCGGGTCTCCGTTTGCCTTATACTAGAAGTTTAATAGTGCATTTTACTCGCCATTTCATGCGCTTTGAGATGCCGCTTAGCCCAATACGCTATCTGCAATAGGAGCTACGTAAGTTGAACAAATGTGACAGAATTACGCTGCATTCTTATATTAACCGTAATATAAAATGATCTAACCGGGTCTCTGTTTGCCCTACCCTAGAAGTTTAATAGTGCATTTTACTCGCCATTTCTTGCGCTTTGAGATGCCGCTTAGCCCAATACGCTATCTGAAATTTCGGCGACGTAAATTGAACAAATGTGGGAGAATCTCGCTGAATTCTTATATTAACCTTAATGTAAAATGATCTAATCGGGTCTCTGTTCGCCATACCCTAGAAGATTTATTGTGCATTTCACTCGTCATTTCATGCGCTTTGAGATGCCGCTTAGCCCAATAAGCTATCTGAAATAGGAGCGACGTAAATTGAACAAATGTGATAGAATTTCGCTGAATTCTTAAATTAACCAAAATATAAAATGATCTAATCGGGTCTCTGTTTGCCCTATCCTAGAAGTTTAATAGTGCATTTTCTCGCCATTTCATGCGCTTTGAGATGCCGCTTAGCCCAATACGCTATCTGAAATAGGAGGGACGTAAATTGAACAAATGTGATAGAATTTCGCTGCATTGATAAATTAACCATAATATAAAATGATCTAATCGAGTCTCTGTTTGCCCTACCCTAGAAGTTTAATAGTGCATTTTACTCGCCATTCCACGCGCTTTAAGATGCCGCCTAGCCCAGTACGCTATCTGCAATAGGAGCGACGTAAATTGAACAAATGTGATAGAATTTCGCTGAATTCTTAAATTAACCATAATATGAAATGATCTAATCGGGTCTCCGTGTGCCCTACCCTAGAAGTTTAATAATGCATTATACTCGCCATTTCATGCGCTTTTAGATGCCGCCTAGCCCAGTACGCTATCTGAAATGGGAGCGACGTAAGTTGAACAAATGTGATAGAAATACGCAGAATTCTAATATTAACGGTAATATAAAATGATCTAATCGGGTCTCTGTTTGCCTTATCCTAGAAGTTTAATAGTGCATTATACTCGCCATTTCATGCGCTTTTAGATGCCGCTTAGCCCAGGACGCTATCTGAAATAGGAACGACGTAAATTGAACAAATGTGATAGAATTTCACTGAATTCTTAAATTAACTATAATATAAAATTATCTAATCGGGTCACTGATTGCCCTATCATAGAAGTTTAATAGTGCATTTTACTCGCCATTCCACGCGCTTTAAGTTGCCGCCTAGCCCAGTACGCTATCTGAAATAGGAGCGATGTAAATTGAACAAATGTGATAGAATTTCGATGAATTCTTAAATTAACCTTAATATAAAATGATCCAATCGGGTCTCTGTTTGCCTTACCCTAGAAGTTTAATAGTGCATTTTACTCGTCATTTCATGCGCTTTGAGATGCCGCTTAGCCCAATACGCTATCTGAAATCGGAACGACGCAAATTGAACAAATGTGATAGAATTTTGCTGAATTCTTAAATTAACCATAATATAAAATGATGTAATCGCGTCTCTGTTCGCCCTACCCAAGAAGTTTAATAGTGCATTTCTCTCGTCATTTCATGCGCTTTGAGATGCCGCTTAGCCCAATACGCTATCTGAAATAGGAGCGACGTAAATTGAACAAATGTGATAGAATTTCCCTGAAATGTTATAGTAAACAAAATATGAAATGATCTAATCGGAACTCTGATTGCCCTATCATAGAAGTTTAGTAGTGCATTTTACTCGCCCTTCCACGCGCTTTAAGATGCCGCCTAGCCCAGTACGCTATCTGAAATAGGAGCGACGTAAGTTGAACAAATGTGATAGAATAACGCTGAGTTCTTATATTAACCGTAATATAAAATGGTCTAATCGGGTCTCCGTTTGCCTTATCCTAGAAGTTTAATAGTGCATTTTACTCGCCATTTCATGCGCTTTGAGATGCCGCTTAGCCCAATACGCTATCTGCAATAGGAGCTACGTAAGTTGAACAAATGTGACAGAATGACGCTGCATTCTTATATTAACCGTAATATAAAATGATCTAACCGGGTCTCTGTTTGCCCTACCCTAGAAGTTTAATAGTGCATTTTACTCGCCATTTCTTGCGCTTTGAGATGCCGCTTAGCCCAATACGCTATCTGAAATTTCGGCGACGTAAATTGAACAAATGTGGGAGAATCTCGCTGAATTCTTATATTAACCTTAATGTAAAATGATCTAATCGGGTCTCTGTTCGCCATACCCTAGAAGATTTATTGTGCATTTCACTCGTCATTTCATGCGCTTTGATATGCCGCTTAGCCCAATAAGCTATCTGAAATAGGAGCGACGTAAATTGAACAAATGTGATAGAATTTCGCTGAATTCTTATATTAACCAAAATATAAAATGATCTAATCTGGTCTCTGATTGCCCTATCATAGAAGCTTAATAGTGCATTTTACTCGCCATTCCACGCGCTTTAAGATAACGCCTATCCGAGTACGCTATCTGAAATAGGAGCGACGTAAATTGAACAAATGTGATAGAATTTTTCTGAATTCTTAAATTAACCATAATATGAAATGATCTAATCGGGTCTCTGTTTGACCTACCCTACAAGTTTGACAGTGCATTTTACGAGCCATTTCATGCACTTTGAGATGCCGCTTAGCCCAATACGCTATCTGAAAGAGGAGCGACGTAAATTGAACAAATGTGATAGAATTCTGCTGAATTCTTAAATTAACCAAAATGTAAAATGATCTAATCGGGTCTCTGTTTGCCCTATCCTAGAAGTTTAACAGTGCATTTTCTCGCCATTTCATGCGCTTTGAGAAGCCGCTTAGCCCAATACGCTATCTGAAATAGGAGGGACGTAAATTGAACAAATGTGATAGAATTTCGCTGCATAGATAAATTAACCATAATATAAAATGATCTAATCGAGTCTCTGTTTGCCTTACCCTAGAAGTTTAATAGTGTATTTTACTAGCCATTCCACGCGCTTTAAGATGCCGCCTAGTCCAGTACGCTATCTGCAATAGGAGCGACGTAAATTGAACAAATGTGATAGAATTTCGCTGAATTCTTAAATTAACCATAATATGAAATGATCTAATCGGGTCTCTGTGTGCCCTACCCTAGAAGTTTAATAGTGCATTTTACTGGACATTTCTTGCGCTTTGAGATGCCGCTTAGCCCAATACGCTATCTGAAATAGGAGCGAAGTAAATTGAACAAATGTGATAGAATTTCCCTGAAATGTTATAGTAAACAAAATATAAAATGATCTAACCGGGTCTCTGATTGCCCTATCATAGAAGTTTAATAGTGCATTTTACTCGCCATTCCGCGCGCTTTAAGATGCCGCATAGCCCAATACGCTATCTGAAAGAGGAGCGACGTAAATTGAACAAATGTGATAGAATTCTGCTGAATTCTTAAATTAACCAAAATATAAAATGATCTAATCAGGTCTCTGTTTGCCCTACCCCAGAAGTTTAATAGTGCATTTTACTTGCCATTTCATGCGCTTTGAGATGCCGCTTAGCCCAATACGCTATCTGAAATAGGAGCGACGTAAATTGAACAAATGTGATAGAATTTCGCTGAATTCTTATATTAAACAAAATATAAAATGATCTAATCGGGTCTCTGATTCCCTATCATAGAAGTTTAATAGTGCATTTTACTCGCCATTCCACGCGCTTTAAGTTGCCGCCTAGCCCAGTACGCTATCTGAAATAGGAGCTACGTAAGTTGAACAAATGTCACAGAATTACGCTGAATACTTATATTAACCGTAATATAAAATGATCTAATCGGGTCTCTGTTTGCCTTATCCTAGAAGTTTAATAGTGCATTTTACTCGCCATTTCATGCGCTTTGAGGTGCCGCTTAGCCCAATACGCTATCCGAAATAGGAGCGACGTAAATTGAACAAATGTGATAAAATTTCGCTGAATTCTTATATTAACCAAAATATAAAATGATCTAATCGGGTCTCTGATTGCCCTATCATAGAAGTTTAATAGTGCATTTTACTCGTCATTCCACGAGCTTTAAGATGCCGCCTAGCCCAGTACGCTATCTGAAATAGGAGCGACGTAAATTAAGAAAATGTCATAGAATTTTGCTGAATTCTTAAATTAACCATAATATAAAATGATGTAATCGGGTCTCTGTTCGCCCTACCCAAGAAGTTTAATAGTGCATTTCTCTCGTCATTTAATGCGCTTTGAGATGCCGCTTAGCCCAATAGCTATCTGAAATAGGAGCGACGTAAATTGAATAAATGTGATAGAATTTCCCTGAAATCTTATATTAAACAAAATATAAAATGATCTAAACGGGACTCTGATTGCCCTATCATAGAAGTTTAGTCGTGCATTTTACACGCCCTTCCACGCGCTTTAAGATGCCGCCTAGCCCAGTACACTATCTGAAATAGGAGCGACGTATATTGAACAAATGTGATAGAATTACGCTGAATTCTTATATTAACCGTAATATAAAATGATCTAATCGGGTCTCTGTTTGCATTACCCTAGAAGTTTAATAGTGCATTTTACTCGCCATTTCATGCGCTTTGAGATGCCGCTTAGCCCAATACGCTTTCTGCAATAGGATCGACGTAAATTGAACAAATGTGATAGAATTTCGCTGAATTCTTAAATTAACCATAATATAAAATGATCTTTACCTGGTCTCTGTTTGCCCTACCCTAGAAGTTTAATAGTGCATTTTACTCGCCATTTCTTGCGCTTTGAGATGCCGCCTAGCCCAATACGCTATCTCAAATAGGAGCGACGTAAATTGAACAAATTTGATAGAATAACGCTGAATTCTTATATTAACCGTAACATAAAATGGTCTAATCGGATCTCCGTTTGCCTTATCCTAGAAGTTTAATAGTGCATTTTACTCGCCATTTCATGCGCATTGAGATGCCGGTTAGCCCAATACGCTATTTGAAATAGGAGCGATGTAAATTGAACAAATGTGATAGAATTTCGCTGAATTCTTAAATTAACCATAATATGAAATGACCTAATCGGGTCTCTGTTCGCCCTACCCAAGAAGGTTAATAGTGGATTTCTCTCGTCATTTCATGCGCTGTGAGATGCCGCTTAGCCCAATACGCTATCTGAAATAGGAGCGACGTAAATTGAACAAATGTGATAGAATATCCCTGAAATCTTATATTAAACAATACATAAAATGATCTAAACGGGACTCTGATTGCCCTACCATAGAAGTTTAGTAGTGCATTTTACTCGCCCTTCCACGCGCTTTAAGATGCCGCCTAGCCCAGTACACTATCTGAAATAGGAGCGACGTATGTTGAACAAATGTGATAGAATTACGCTGAATTCTTATATTAACCAAAATATAAAATGATCTAATCGGAACTCTGATTGCCCTATCATAGAAGTTTAGTAGTGCATTTTACTCGCCCTTCCACGCGCTTTAAGATGCCGCCTAGCCCAGTACGCTATCTGAAATAGGAGCGACGTAAGTTGAACAAATGTGATAGAATAACGCTGAGTTCTTATATTAACCGTAATATAAAATGGTCTAATCGGGTCTCCGTTTGCCTTATAGTAGAAGTTTAATAGTGCATTTTACTCGCCATTTCATGCGCTTTGAGATGCCGCTTAGCCCAATACGCTATCTGCAATAGGAGCTACGTAAGTTGAACAAATGTGACAGAATTACGCTGCATTCTTATATTAACCGTAATATAAAATGATCTAACCGGGTCTCTGTTTGCCCTACCCTAGAAGTTTAATAGTGCATTTTACTCGCCATTTCTTGCGCTTTGAGATGCCGCTTAGCCCAATACGCTATCTGAAATTTCGGCGACGTAAATTGAACAAATGTGGGAGAATCTCGCTGAATTCTTATATTTACCTTAATGTAAAATGATCTAATCGGGTCTCTGTTCGCCATACCCTAGAAGATTTATTGTGCATTTCACTCGTCATTTCATGCGCTTTGAGATGCCGCTTAGCCCAATAAGCTATCTGAAATAGGAGCGACGTAAATTGAACAAATGTGATAGAATTTCGCTGAATTCTTAAATTAACCAAAATATAAAATGATCTAATCGGGTCTCTGTTTGCCCTATCCTAGAAGTTTAATAGTGCATTTTCTTGCCATTTCATGCGCTTTGAGATGCCGCTTAGCCCAATACGCTATCTGAAATAGGAGGGACGTAAATTGAACAAATGTGATAGAATTTCGCTGCATTGATAAATTAACCATAATATAAAATGATCTAATCGAGTCTCTGTTTGCCCTACCCTAGAAGTTTAATAGTGCATTTTACTCGCCATTCCACGCGCTTTAAGATGCCGCCTAGCCCAGTACGCTATCTGCAATAGGAGCGACGTAAATTGAACAAATGTGATAGAATTTCGCTGAATTCTTAAATTAACCATAATATGAAATGATCTAATCGGGTCTCTGTGTGCCCTACCCTAGAAGTTTAATAGTGCATTATACTCGCCATTTCATGCGCTTTTAGATGCCGCCTAGCCCAGTACGCTATCTGAAATGGGAGCGACGTAAGTTGAACAAATGTGATAGAAATACGCAGAATTCTAATATTAACGGTAATATAAAATGATCTAATCGGGTCTCTGTTTGCCTTATCCTAGAAGTTTAATAGTGCATTATACTCGCCATTTCATGCGCTTTTAGATGCCGCTTAGCCCAGGACGCTATCTGAAATAGGAACGACGTAAATTGAACAAATGTGATAGAATTTCACTGAATTCTTAAATTAACTATAATATAAAATTATCTAATCGGGTCACTGATTGCCCTATCATAGAAGTTTAATAGTGCATTTTACTCGCCATTCCACGCGCTTTAAGTTGCCGCCTAGCCCAGTACGCTATCTGAAATAGGAGCGATGTAAATTGAACAAATGTGATAGAATTTCGATGAATTCTTAAATTAACCTTAATATAAAATGATCTAATCGGGTCTCT
Organism: Macropis europaea; assembly: GCA_916610135.2. Classification (NCBI taxonomy): domain Eukaryota; kingdom Metazoa; phylum Arthropoda; class Insecta; order Hymenoptera; family Melittidae; genus Macropis; species Macropis europaea. Next base: position 70,790 of record CAKAJE020000659.1, on the reverse strand, counting down.
GTTTGCCCTACCCTAGAAGTTTAATAGTGCATTTTACTCGTCATTTCATGCGCTTTGAGATGCCGCTTAGCCCAATACGCTATCTGAAATCGGAACGACGCAAATTGAACAAATGTGATAGAATTTTGCTGAATTCTTAAATTAACAATAATATAAAATGATGTAATCGCGTCTCTGTTCGCCCTACCCAAGAAGTTTAATAGTGCATTTCTCTCGTCATTTCATGCGCTTTGAGATGCCGCTTAGCCCAATACGCTATCTGAAATAGGAGCGACGTAAATTGAACAAATGTGATAGAATTTCCCTGAAATGTTATAGTAAACAAAATATAAAATGATCTAATCGGAACTCTGATTGCCCTATCATAGAAGTTTAGTAGTGCATTTTACTCGCCCTTCCACGCGCTTTAAGATGCCGCCTAGCCCAGTACGCTATCTGAAATAGGAGCGACGTAAGTTGAACAAATGTGATAGAATAACGCTGAGTTCTTATATTAACCGTAATATAAAATGGTCTAATCGGGTCTCCGTTTGCCTTATCCTAGAAGTTTAATAGTGCATTTTACTCGCCATTTCATGCGCTTTGAGATGCCGCTTAGCCCAATACGCTATCTGCAATAGGAGCTACGTAAGTTGAACAAATGTGACAGAATGACGCTGCATTCTTATATTAACCGTAATATAAAATGATCTAACCGGGTCTCTGTTTGCCCTACCCTAGAAGTTTAATAGTGCATTTTACTCGCCATTTCTTGCGCTTTGAGATGCCGCTTAGCCCAATACGCTATCTGAAATTTCGGCGACGTAAATTGAACAAATGTGGGAGAATCTCGCTGAATTCTTATATTAACCTTAATGTAAAATGATCTAATCGGGTCTCTGTTCGCCATACCCTAGAAGATTTATTGTGCATTTCACTCGTCATTTCATGCGCTTTGAGATGCCGCTTAGCCCAATAAGCTATCTGAAATAGGAGCGACGTAAATTGAACAAATGTGATAGAATTTCGCTGAATTCTTATATTAACCAAAATATAAAATGATCTAATCTGGTCTCTGATTGCCCTATCATAGAAGTTTAATAGTGCATTTTACTCGCCATTCCACGCGCTTTAAGATAACGCTTATCCGAGTACGCTATCTGAAATAGGAGCGACGTAAATTGAACAAATGTGATAGAATTTCGCTGCATTGATAAATTAACCATAATATAAAATGATCTAATCGAGTCTCTGTTTGCCCTACCCTAGAAGTTTAATAGTGCATTTTACTAGCCATTCCACGCGCTTTAAGATGCCGCCTAGCCCAGTACGCTATCTGCAATAGGAGCGACGTAAATTGAACAAATGTGATAGAATTTCGCTGAATTCTTAAATTAACCATAATATGAAATGATCTAATCGGGTCTCTGTGTGCCCTACCCTAGAAGTTTAATAGTGCATTTTACTGGACATTTCTTGCGCTTTGAGATGCCGCTTAGCCCAATACGCTATCTGAAATAGGAGCGAAGTAAATTGAACAAATGTGATAGAATTTCCCTGAAATGTTATAGTAAACAAAATATAAAATGATCTAACCGGGTCTCTGACTGCCCTATCATAGAAGTTTAATAGTGCATTTTACTCGCCATTCCGCGCGCTTTAAGATGCCGCATAGCCCAATACGCTATCTGAAAGAGGAGCGACGTAAATTGAACAAATGTGATAGAATTCTGCTGAATTCTTAAATTAACCAAAATATTAAATGATCTAATCGGGTCTCTGTTTGCCCTACCCTAGAAGTTTAATAGTGCATTTTACTTGCCATTTCATGCGCTTTGAGATGCCGCTTAGCCCAATACGCTATCTGAAATAGGAGCGACGTAAATTGAACAAATGTGATAGAATTTCGCTGAATTCTTATATTAAACAAAATATAAAATGATCTAATCGGGTCTCTGATTCCCTATCATAGAAGTTTAATAGTGCATTTTACTCGCCATTCCACGCGCTTTAAGTTGCCGCCTAGCCCAGTACGCTATCTGAAATAGGAGCTACGTAAGTTGAACAAATGTCACAGAATTACGCTGAATTCTTATATTAACCGTAATATAAAATGATCTAATCGGGTCTCTGTTTGCCTTATCCTAGAAGTTTAATAGTGCATTTTACTCGCCATTTCATGCGCTTTGAGGTGCCGCTTAGCCCAATACGCTATCCGAAATAGGAGCGACGTAAATTGAACAAATGTGATAAAATTTCGCTGAATTCTTATATTAACCAAAATATAAAATGATCTAATCGGGTCTCTGATTGCCCTATCATAGAAGTTTAATAGTGCATTTTACTCGTCATTCCACGAGCTTTAAGATGCCGCCTAGCCCAGTACGCTATCTGAAATAGGAGCGACGTAAATTAAGAAAATGTCATAGAATTTTGCTGAATTCTTAAATTAACCATAATATAAAATGATGTAATCGGGTCTCTGTTCGCCCTACCCAAGAAGTTTAATAGTGCATTTCTCTCGTCATTTAATGCGCTTTGAGATGCCGCTTAGCCCAATAGCTATCTGAAATAGGAGCGACGTAAATTGAATAAATGTGATAGAATTTCCCTGAAATCTTATATTAAACAAAATATAAAATGATCTAAACGGGACTCTGATTGCCCTATCATAGAAGTTTAGTCGTGCATTTTACACGCCCTTCCACGCGCTTTAAGATGCCGCCTAGCCCAGTACACTATCTGAAATAGGAGCGACGTATATTGAACAAATGTGATAGAATTACGCTGAATTCTTATATTAACCGTAATATAAAATGATCTAATCGGGTCTCTGTTTGCATTACCCTAGAAGTTTAATAGTGCATTTTACTCGCCATTTCATGCGCTTTGAGATGCCGCTTAGCCCAATACGCTTTCTGCAATAGGATCGACGTAAATTGAACAAATGTGATAGAATTTCGCTGAATTCTTAAATTAACCATAATATAAAATGATCTTTACCTGGTCTCTGTTTGCCCTACCCTAGAAGTTTAATAGTGCATTTTACTCGCCATTTCTTGCGCTTTGAGATGCCGCCTAGCCCAATACGCTATCTGAAATAGGAGCGACGTAAATTGAACAAATTTGATAGAATAACGCTGAATTCTTATATTAACCGTAACATAAAATGGTCTAATCGGATCTCCGTTTGCCTTATCCTAGAAGTTTAATAGTGCATTTTACTCGCCATTTCATGCGCATTGAGATGCCGGTTAGCCCAATACGCTATTTGAAATAGGAGCGATGTAAATTGAACAAATGTGATAGAATTTCGCTGAATTCTTAAATTAACCATAATATGAAATGACCTAATCGGGTCTCTGTTCGCCCTACCCAAGAAGGTTAATAGTGGATTTCTCTCGTCATTTCATGCGCTGTGAGATGCCGCTTAGCCCAATACGCTATCTGAAATAGGAGCGACGTAAATTGAACAAATGTGATAGAATATCCCTGAAATCTTATATTAAACAATACATAAAATGATCTAAACGGGACTCTGATTGCCCTACCATAGAAGTTTAGTAGTGCATTTTACTCGCCCTTCCACGCGCTTTAAGATGCCGCCTAGCCCAGTACACTATCTGAAATAGGAGCGACGTATGTTGAACAAATGTGATAGAATTACGCTGAATTCTTATATTAACCAAAATATAAAATGATCTAATCGGAACTCTGATTGCCCTATCATAGAAGTTTAGTAGTGCATTTTACTCGCCCTTCCACGCGCTTTAAGATGCCGCCTAGCCCAGTACGCTATCTGAAATAGGAGCGACGTAAGTTGAACAAATGTGATAGAATAACGCTGAGTTCTTATATTAACCGTAATATAAAATGGTCTAATCGGGTCTCCGTTTGCCTTATACTAGAAGTTTAATAGTGCATTTTACTCGCCATTTCATGCGCTTTGAGATGCCGCTTAGCCCAATACGCTATCTGCAATAGGAGCTACGTAAGTTGAACAAATGTGACAGAATTACGCTGCATTCTTATATTAACCGTAATATAAAATGATCTAACCGGGTCTCTGTTTGCCCTACCCTAGAAGTTTAATAGTGCATTTTACTCGCCATTTCTTGCGCTTTGAGATGCCGCTTAGCCCAATACGCTATCTGAAATTTCGGCGACGTAAATTGAACAAATGTGGGAGAATCTCGCTGAATTCTTATATTAACCTTAATGTAAAATGATCTAATCGGGTCTCTGTTCGCCATACCCTAGAAGATTTATTGTGCATTTCACTCGTCATTTCATGCGCTTTGAGATGCCGCTTAGCCCAATAAGCTATCTGAAATAGGAGCGACGTAAATTGAACAAATGTGATAGAATTTCGCTGAATTCTTAAATTAACCAAAATATAAAATGATCTAATCGGGTCTCTGTTTGCCCTATCCTAGAAGTTTAATAGTGCATTTTCTCGCCATTTCATGCGCTTTGAGATGCCGCTTAGCCCAATACGCTATCTGAAATAGGAGGGACGTAAATTGAACAAATGTGATAGAATTTCGCTGCATTGATAAATTAACCATAATATAAAATGATCTAATCGAGTCTCTGTTTGCCCTACCCTAGAAGTTTAATAGTGCATTTTACTCGCCATTCCACGCGCTTTAAGATGCCGCCTAGCCCAGTACGCTATCTGCAATAGGAGCGACGTAAATTGAACAAATGTGATAGAATTTCGCTGAATTCTTAAATTAACCATAATATGAAATGATCTAATCGGGTCTCTGTGTGCCCTACCCTAGAAGTTTAATAGTGCATTATACTCGCCATTTCATGCGCTTTTAGATGCCGCCTAGCCCAGTACGCTATCTGAAATGGGAGCGACGTAAGTTGAACAAATGTGATAGAAATACGCAGAATTCTAATATTAACGGTAATATAAAATGATCTAATCGGGTCTCTGTTTGCCTTATCCTAGAAGTTTAATAGTGCATTATACTCGCCATTTCATGCGCTTTTAGATGCCGCTTAGCCCAGGACGCTATCTGAAATAGGAACGACGTAAATTGAACAAATGTGATAGAATTTCACTGAATTCTTAAATTAACTATAATATAAAATTATCTAATCGGGTCACTGATTGCCCTATCATAGAAGTTTAATAGTGCATTTTACTCGCCATTCCACGCGCTTTAAGTTGCCGCCTAGCCCAGTACGCTATCTGAAATAGGAGCGATGTAAATTGAACAAATGTGATAGAATTTCGATGAATTCTTAAATTAACCTTAATATAAAATGATCCAATCGGGTCTCTGTTTGCCTTACCCTAGAAGTTTAATAGTGCATTTTACTCGTCATTTCATGCGCTTTGAGATGCCGCTTAGCCCAATACGCTATCTGAAATCGGAACGACGCAAATTGAACAAATGTGATAGAATTTTGCTGAATTCTTAAATTAACCATAATATAAAATGATGTAATCGCGTCTCTGTTCGCCCTACCCAAGAAGTTTAATAGTGCGTTTCTCTCGTCATTTCATGCGCTTTGAGATGCCGCTTAGCCCAATACGCTATCTGAAATAGGAGCGACGTAAATTGAACAAATGTGATAGAATTTCCCTGAAATGTTATAGTAAACAAAATATAAAATGATCTAATCGGAACTCTGATTGCCCTATCATAGAAGTTTAGTAGTGCATTTTACTCGCCCTTCCACGCGCTTTAAGATGCCGCCTAGCCCAGTACGCTATCTGAAATAGGAGCGACGTAAGTTGAACAAATGTGATAGAATAACGCTGAGTTCTTATATTAACCGTAATATAAAATGGTCTAATCGGGTCTCCGTTTGCCTTATCCTAGAAGTTTAATAGTGCATTTTACTCGCCATTTCATGCGCTTTGAGATGCCGCTTAGCCCAATACGCTATCTGCAATAGGAGCTACGTAAGTTGAACAAATGTGACAGAATGACGCTGCATTCTTATATTAACCGTAATATAAAATGATCTAACCGGGTCTCTGTTTGCCCTACCCTAGAAGTTTAATAGTGCATTTTACTCGCCATTTCTTGCGCTTTGAGATGCCGCTTAGCCCAATACGCTATCTGAAATTTCGGCGACGTAAATTGAACAAATGTTGGAGAATCTCGCTGAATTCTTATATTAACCTTAATGTAAAATGATCTAATCGGGTCTCTGTTCGCCATACCCTAGAAGATTTATTGTGCATTTCACTCGTCATTTCATGCGCTTTGAGATGCCGCTTAGCCCAATAAGCTATCTGAAATAGGAGCGACGTAAATTGAACAAATGTGATAGAATTTCGCTGAATTCTTATATTAACCAAAATATAAAATGATCTACTCTGGTCTCTGATTGCCCTATCATAGAAGTTTAATAGTGCATTTTACTCGCCATTCCACGCGCTTTAAGATAACGCCTATCCGAGTACGCTATCTGAAATAGGAGCGACGTAAATTGAACAAATGTGATAGAATTTTTCTGAATTCTTAAATTAACCATAATATGAAATGATCTAATCGGGTCTCTGTTTGACCTACCCTACAAGTTTGACAGTGCATTTTACGAGCCATTTCATGCACTTTGAGATGCCGCTTAGCCCAATACGCTATCTGAAAGAGGAGCGACGTAAATTGAACAAATGTGATAGAATTCTGCTGAATTCTTAAATTAACCAAAATGTAAAATGATCTAATCGGGTCTCTGTTTGCCCTATCCTAGAAGTTTAACAGTGCATTTTCTCGCCATTTCATGCGCTTTGAGATGCCGCTTAGCCCAATACGCTATCTGAAATAGGAGGGACGTAAATTGAACAAATGTGATAGAATTTCGCTGCATAGATAAATTAACCATAATATAAAATGATCTAATCGAGTCTCTGTTTGCCCTACCCTAGAAGTTTAATAGTGCATTTTACTAGCCATTCCACGCGCTTTAAGATGCCGCATAGCCCAGTACGCTATCTGCAATAGGAGCGACGTAAATTGAACAAATGTGATAGAATTTCGCTGAATTCTTAAATTAACCATAATATGAAATGATCTAATCGGGTCTCTGTGTGCCCTACCCTAGAAGTTTAATAGTGCATTTTACTGGACATTTCTTGCGCTTTGAGATGCCGCTTAGCCCAATACGCTATCTGAAATAGGAGCGAAGTAAATTGAACAAATGTGATAGAATTTCCCTGAAATGTTATAGTAAACAAAATATAAAATGATCTAACCGGGTCTCTGATTGCCCTATCATAGAAGTTTAATAGTGCATTTTACTCGCCATTCCGCGCGCTTTAAGATGCCGCATAGCCCAATACGCTATCTGAAAGAGGAGCGACGTAAATTGAACAAATGTGATAGAATTCTGCTGAATTCTTAAATTAACCAAAATATAAAATGATCTAATCGGGTCTCTGTTTGCCCTACCCTAGAAGTTTAATAGTGCATTTTACTTGCCATTTCATGCGCTTTGAGATGCCGCTTAGCCCAATACGCTATCTGAAATAGGAGCGACGTAAATTGAACAAATGTGATAGAATTTCGCTGAATTCTTATATTAAACAAAATATAAAATGATCTAATCGGGTCTCTGATTCCCTATCATAGAAGTTTAATAGTGCATTTTACTCGCCATTCCACGCGCTTTAAGTTGCCGCCTAGCCCAGTACGCTATCTGAAATAGGAGCTACGTAAGTTGAACAAATGTCACAGAATTACGCTGAATTCTTATATTAACCGTAATATAAAATGATCTAATCGGGTCTCTGTTTGCCTTATCCTAGAAGTTTAATAGTGCATTTTACTCGCCATTTCATGCGCTTTGAGGTGCCGCTTAGCCCAATACGCTATCTGAAATAGGAGCGACGTAAATTGAACAAATGTGATAAAATTTCGCTGAATTCTTATATTAACCAAAATATAAAATGATCTAATCGGGTCTCTGATTGCCCTATCATAGAAGTTTAATAGTGCATTTTACTCGTCATTCCACGAGCTTTAAGATGCCGCCTAGCCCAGTACGCTATCTGAAATAGGGGCGACGTAAATTAAGAAAATGTCATAGAATTTTGCTGAATTCTTAAATTAACCATAATATAAAATGATGTAATCGGGTCTCTGTTCGCCCTACCCAAGAAGTTTAATAGTGCATTTCTCTCGTCATTTAATGCGCTTTGAGATGCCGCTTAGCCCAATAGCTATCTGAAATAGGAGCGACGTAAATTGAATAAATGTGATAGAATTTCCCTGAAATCTTATATTAAACAAAATATAAAATGATCTAAACGGGACTCTGATTGCCCTATCATAGAAGTTTAGTCGTGCATTTTACACGCCCTTCCACGCGCTTTAAGATGCCGCCTAGCCCAGTACACTATCTGAAATAGGAGCGACGTATATTGAACAAATGTGATAGAATTTCGCTGAATTCTTAAATTAACCATAATATGAAATGACCTAATCGGGTCTCTGTTCGCCCTACCCAAGAAGGTTAATAGTGGATTTCTCTCGTCATTTCATGCGCTGTGAGATGCCGCTTAGCCCAATACGCTATCTGAAATAGGAGCGACGTAAATTGAACAAATGTGATAGAATATCCCTGAAATCTTATATTAAACAATACATAAAATGATCTAAACGGGACTCTGATTGCCCTACCATAGAAGTTTAGTAGTGCATTTTACTCGCCCTTCCACGCGCTTTAAGATGCCGCCTAGCCCAGTACACTATCTGAAATAGGAGCGACGTATGTTGAACAAATGTGATAGAATTACGCTGAATTCTTATATTAACCAAAATATAAAATGATCTAATCGGAACTCTGATTGCCCTATCATAGAAGTTTAGTAGTGCATTTTACTCGCCCTTCCACGCGCTTTAAGATGCCGCCTAGCCCAGCACGCTATCTGAAATAGGAGCGACGTAAGTTGAACAAATGTGATAGAATAACGCTGAGTTCTTATATTAACCGTAATATAAAATGGTCTAATCGGGTCTCCGTTTGCCTTATCCTAGAAGTTTAATAGTGCATTTTACTCGCCATTTCATGCGCTTTGAGATGCCGCTTAGCCCAATACGCTATCTGCAATAGGAGCTACGTAAGTTGAACAAATGTGACAGAATGACGCTGCATTCTTATATTAACCGTAATATAAAATGATCTAACCGGGTCTCTGTTTGCCCTACCCTAGAAGTTTAATAGTGCATTTTACTCGCCATTTCTTGCGCTTTGAGATGCCGCTTAGCCCAATACGCTATCTGAAATTTCGGCGACGTAAATTGAACAAATGTGGGAGAATCTCGCTGAATTCTTATATTAACCTTAATGTAAAATGATCTAATCGGGTCTCTGTTCGCCATACCCTAGAAGATTTATTGTGCATTTCACTCGTCATTTCATGCGCTTTGAGATGCCGCTTAGCCCAATAAGCTATCTGAAATAGGAGCGACGTAAATTGAACAAATGTGATAGAATTTCGCTGAATTCATATAAAATGATCTAATCTGGTCTCTGATTGCCCTATCATAGAAGTTTAATAGTGCATTTTACTCGCCATTCCACGCGCTTTAAGATAACGCCTATCCGAGTACGCTATCTGAAATAGGAGCGACGTAAATTGAACAAATGTGATAGAATTTTTCTGAATTCTTAAATTAACCATAATATGAAATGATCTAATCGGGTCTCTGTTTGACCTACCCTACAAGTTTGACAGTGCATTTTACGAGCCATTTCATGCACTTTGAGATGCCGCTTAGCCCAATACGCTATCTGAAAGAGGAGCGACGTAAATTGAACAAATGTGATAGAATTCTGCTGAATTCTTAAATTAACCAAAATGTAAAATGATCTAATCGGGTCTCTGTTTGCCCTATCCTAGAAGTTTAACAGTGCATTTTCTCGCCATTTCATGCGCTTTGAGATGCCGCTTAGCCCAATACGCTATCTGAAATAGGAGGGACGTAAATTGAACAAATGTGATAGAATTTCGCTGCATTGATAAATTAACCATAATATAAAATGATCTAATCGAGTCTCTGTTTGCCCTACCCTAGAAGTTTAATAGTGCATTTTACTAGCCATTCCACGCGCTTTAAGATGCCGCCTAGCCCAGTACGCTATCTGCAATAGGAGCGACGTAAATTGAACAAATGTGATAGAATTTCGCTGAATTCTTAAATTAACCATAATATGAAATGATCTAATCGGGTCTCTGTGTGCCCTACCCTAGAAGTTTAATAGTGCATTTTACTGGACATTTCTTGCGCTTTGAGATGCCGCTTAGCCCAATACGCTATCTGAAATAGGAGCGACGTAAATTGAACAAATGTGATAGAATTTCCCTGAAATGTTATAGTAAACAAAATATAAAATGATCTAACCGGGTCTCTGATTGCCCTATCATAGAAGTTTAATAGTGCATTTTACTCGCCATTCCGCGCGCTTTAAGATGCCGCATAGCCCAATACGCTATCTGAAAGAGGAGCGACGTAAATTGAACAAATGTGATAGAATTCTGCTGAATTCTTAAATTAACCAAAATATAAAATGATCTAATCGGGTCTCTGTTTGCCCTACCCTAGAAGTTTAATAGTGCATTTTACTTGCCATTTCATGCGCTTTGAGATGCCGCTTAGCCCAATACGCTATCTGAAATAGGAGCGACGTAAATTGAACAAATGTGATAGAATTTCGCTGAATTCTTATATTAAACAAAATATAAAATGATCTAATCGGGTCTCTGATTCCCTATCATAGAAGTTTAATAGTGCATTTTACTCGCCATTCCACGCGCTTTAAGTTGCCGCCTAGCCCAGTACGCTATCTGAAATAGGAGCTACGTAAGTTGAACAAATGTCACAGAATTACGCTGAATTCTTATATTAACCGTAATATAAAATGATCTAATCGGGTCTCTGTTTGCCTTATCCTAGAAGTTTAATAGTGCATTTTACTCGCCATTTCATGCGCTTTGAGGTGCCGCTTAGCCCAATACGCTATCCGAAATAGGAGCGACGTAAATTGAACAAATGTGATAAAATTTCGCTGAATTCTTATATTAACCAAAATATAAAATGATCTAATCGGGTCTCTGATTGCCCTATCATAGAAGTTTAATAGTGCATTTTACTCGTCATTCCACGAGCTTTAAGATGCCGCCTAGCCCAGTACGCTATCTGAAATAGGAGCGACGTAAATTAAGAAAATGTCATAGAATTTTGCTGAATTCTTAAATTAACCATATTATAAAATGATGTAATCGGGTCTCTGTTCGCCCTACCCAAGAAGTTTAATAGTGCATTTCTCTCGTCATTTAATGCGCTTTGAGATGCCGCTTAGCCCAATAGCTATCTGAAATAGGAGCGACGTAAATTGAATAAATGTGATAGAATTTCCCTGAAATCTTATATTAAACAAAATATAAAATGATCTAAACGGGACTCTGATTGCCCTATCATAGAAGTTTAGTCGTGCATTTTACACGCCCTTCCACGCGCTTTAAGATGCCGCCTAGCCCAGTACACTATCTGAAATAGGAGCGACGTATATTGAACAAATCTGATAGAATTTCGCTGAATTCTTAAATTAACCATAATATGAAATGACCTAATCGGGTCTCTGTTCGCCCTACCCAAGAAGGTTAATAGTGGATTTCTCTCGTCATTTCATGCGCTGTGAGATGCCGCTTAGCCCAATACGCTATCTGAAATAGGAGCGACGTAAATTGAACAAATGTGATAGAATATCCCTGAAATCTTATATTAAACAATACATAAAATGATCTAAACGGGACTCTGATTGCCCTACCATAGAAGTTTAGTAGTGCATTTTACTCGCCCTTCCACGCGCTTTAAGATGCCGCCTAGCCCAGTACACTATCTGAAATAGGAGCGACGTATGTTGAACAAATGTGATAGAATTACGCTGAATTCTTATATTAACCAAAATATAAAATGATCTAATCGGAACTCTGATTGCCCTATCATAGAAGTTTAGTAGTGCATTTTACTCGCCCTTCCACGCGCTTTAAGATGCCGCCTAGCCCAGCACGCTATCTGAAATAGGAGCGACGTAAGTTGAACAAATGTGATAGAATAACGCTGAGTTCTTATATTAACCGTAATATAAAATGGTCTAATCGGGTCTCCGTTTGCCTTATACTAGAAGTTTAATAGTGCATTTTACTCGCCATTTCATGCGCTTTGAGATGCCGCTTAGCCCAATACGCTATCTGCAATAGGAGCTACGTAAGTTGAACAAATGTGACAGAATGACGCTGCATTCTTATATTAACCGTAATATAAAATGATCTAACCGGGTCTCTGTTTGCCCTACCCTAGAAGTTTAATAGTGCATTTTACTCGCCATTTCTTGCGCTTTGAGATGCCGCTTAGCCCAATACGCTATCTGAAATTTCGGCGACGTAAATTGAACAAATGTGGGAGAATCTCGCTGAATTCTTATATTAACCTTAATGTAAAATGATCTAATCGGGTCTCTGTTCGCCATACCCTAGAAGATTTATTGTGCATTTCACTCTTCATTTCATGCGCTTTGAGATGCCGCTTAGCCCAATAAGCTATCTGAAATAGGAGCGACGTAAATTGAACAAATGTGATAGAATTTCGCTGAATTCTTATATTAACCAAAATATGAAATGATCTAATCTGGTCTCTGATTGCCCTATCATAGAAGTTTAATAGTGCATTTTACTCGCCATTCCACGCGCTTTAAGATAACGCCTATCCGAGTACGCTATCTGAAATAGGAGCGACGTAAATTGAACAAATGTGATAGAATTTTTCTGAATTCTTAAATTAACCATAATATGAAATGATCTAATCGGGTCTCTGTTTGACCTACCCTACAAGTTTGACAGTGCATTTTACGAGCCATTTCATGCGCTTTGAGATGCCGCTTAGCCCAATACGCTATCTGAAAGAGGAGCGACGTAAATTGAACAAATGTGATAGAATTCTGCTGAATTCTTAAATTAACCAAAATGTAAAATGATCTAATCGGGTCTCTGTTTGCCCTATCCTAGAAGTTTAACAGTGCATTTTCTCGCCATTTCATGCGCTTTGAGATGCCGCTTAGCCCAATACGCTATCTGAAATAGGAGGGACGTAAATTGAACAAATGTGATAGAATTTCGCTGCATTGATAAATTAACCATAATATAAAATGATCTAATCGAGTCTCTGTTTGCCCTACCCTAGAAGTTTAATAGTGCATTTTACTAGCCATTCCACGCGCTTTAAGATGCCGCCTAGTCCAGTACGCTATCTGCAATAGGAGCGACGTAAATTGAACAAATGTGATAGAATTTCGCTGAATTCTTAAATTAACCATAATATGAAATGATCTAATCGGGTCTCTGTGTGCCCTACCCTAGAAGTTTAATAGTGCATTTTACTGGACATTTCTTGCGCTTTGAGATGCCGCTTAGCCCAATACGCTATCTGAAATAGGAGCGAAGTAAATTGAACAAATGTGATAGAATTTCCCTGAAATGTTATAGTAAACAAAATATAAAATGATCTAACCGGGTCTCTGATTGCCCTATCATAGAAGTTTAATAGTGCATTTTACTCGCCATTCCGCGCGCTTTAAGATGCCGCATAGCCCAATACGCTATCTGAAAGAGGAGCGACGTAAATTGAACAAATGTGATAGAATTTCGCTGAATTCTTAAATTAACCAAAATATAAAATGATCTAATCGGGTCTCTGTTTGCCCTACCCTAGAAGTTTAATAGTGCATTTTACTTGCCATTTCATGCGCTTTGAGATGCCGCTTAGCCCAATACGCTATCTGAAATAGGAGCGACGTAAATTGAACAAATGTGATAGAATTTCGCTGAATTCTTATATTAAACAAAATATAAAATGATCTAATCGGGTCTCTGATTCCCTATCATAGAAGTTTAATAGTGCATTTTACTCGCCATTCCACGCGCTTTAAGTTGCCGCCTAGCCCAGTACGCTATCTGAAATAGGAGCTACGTAAGTTGAACAAATGTCACAGAATTACGCTGAATTCTTATATTAACCGTAATATAAAATGATCTAATCGGGTCTCTGTTTGCCTTATCCTAGAAGTTTAATAGTGCATTTTACTCGCCATTTCATGCGCTTTGAGGTGCCGCTTAGCCCAATACGCTATCCGAAATAGGAGCGACGTAAATTGAACAAATGTGATAAAATTTCGCTGAATTCTTATATTAACCAAAATATAAAATGATCTAATCGGGTCTCTGATTGCCCTATCATAGAAGTTTAATAGTGCATTTTACTCGTCATTCCACGAGCTTTAAGATGCCGCCTAGCCCAGTACGCTATCTGAAATAGGAGCGACGTAAATTAAGAAAATGTCATAGAATTTTGCTGAATTCTTAAATTAACCATATTATAAAATGATGTAATCGGGTCTCTGTTCGCCCTACCCAAGAAGTTTAATAGTGCATTTCTCTCGTCATTTAATGCGCTTTGAGATGCCGCTTAGCCCAATAGCTATCTGAAATAGGAGCGACGTAAATTGAATAAATGTGATAGAATTTCCCTGAAATCTTATATTAAACAAAATATAAAATGATCTAAACGGGACTCTGATTGCCCTATCATAGAAGTTTAGTCGTGCATTTTACACGCCCTTCCACGCGCTTTAAGATGCCGCCTAGCCCAGTACACTATCTGAAATAGGAGCGACGTATATTGAACAAATCTGATAGAATTTCGCTGAATTCTTAAATTAACCATAATATGAAATGACCTAATCGGGTCTCTGTTCGCCCTACCCAAGAAGGTTAATAGTGGATTTCTCTCGTCATTTCATGCGCTGTGAGATGCCGCTTAGCCCAATACGCTATCTGAAATAGGAGCGACGTAAATTGAACAAATGTGATAGAATATCCCTGAAATCTTATATTAAACAATACATAAAATGATCTAAACGGGACTCTGATTGCCCTACCATAGAAGTTTAGTAGTGCATTTTACTCGCCCTTCCACGCGCTTTAAGATGCCGCCTAGCCCAGTACACTATCTGAAATAGGAGCGACGTATGTTGAACAAATGTGATAGAATTACGCTGAATTCTTATATTAACCAAAATATAAAATGATCTAATCGGAACTCTGATTGCCCTATCATAGAAGTTTAGTAGTGCATTTTACTCGCCCTTCCACGCGCTTTAAGATGCCGCCTAGCCCAGCACGCTATCTGAAATAGGAGCGACGTAAGTTGAACAAATGTGATAGAATAACGCTGAGTTCTTATATTAACCGTAATATAAAATGGTCTAATCGGGTCTCCGTTTGCCTTATACTAGAAGTTTAATAGTGCATTTTACTCGCCATTTCATGCGCTTTGAGATGCCGCTTAGCCCAATACGCTATCTGCAATAGGAGCTACGTAAGTTGAACAAATGTGACAGAATGACGCTGCATTCTTATATTAACCGTAATATAAAATGATCTAACCGGGTCTCTGTTTGCCCTACCCTAGAAGTTTAATAGTGCATTTTACTCGCCATTTCTTGCGCTTTGAGATGCCGCTTAGCCCAATACGCTATCTGAAATTTCGGCGACGTAAATTGAACAAATGTGGGAGAATCTCGCTGAATTCTTATATTAACCTTAATGTAAAATGATCTAATCGGGTCTCTGTTCGCCATACCCTAGAAGATTTATTGTGCATTTCACTCGTCATTTCATGCGCTTTGAGATGCCGCTTAGCCCAATAAGCTATCTGAAATAGGAGCGACGTAAATTGAACAAATGTGATAGAATTTCGCTGAATTCTTATATTAACCAAAATATGAAATGATCTAATCTGGTCTCTGATTGCCCTATCATAGAAGTTTAATAGTGCATTTTACTCGCCATTCCACGCGCTTTAAGATAACGCCTATCCGAGTACGCTATCTGAAATAGGAGCGACGTAAATTGAACAAATGTGATAGAATTTTTCTGAATTCTTAAATTAACCATAATATGAAATGATCTAATCGGGTCTCTGTTTGACCTACCCTACAAGTTTGACAGTGCATTTTACGAGCCATTTCATGCGCTTTGAGATGCCGCTTAGCCCAATACGCTATCTGAAAGAGGAGCGACGTAAATTGAACAAATGTGATAGAATTCTGCTGAATTCTTAAATTAACCAAAATGTAAAATGATCTAATCCGGTCTCTGTTTGCCCTATCCTAGAAGTTTAACAGTGCATTTTCTCGCCATTTCATGCGCTTTGAGATGCCGCTTAGCCCAATACGCTATCTGAAATAGGAGGGACGTAAATTGAACAAATGTGATAGAATTTCGCTGCATTGATAAATTAACCATAATATAAAATGATCTAATCGAGTCTCTGTTTGCCCTACCCTAGAAGTTTAATAGTGCATTTTACTAGCCATTCCACGCGCTTTAAGATGCCGCCTAGTCCAGTACGCTATCTGCAATAGGAGCGACGTAAATTGAACAAATGTGATAGAATTTCGCTGAATTCTTAAATTAACCATAATATGAAATGATCTAATCGGGTCTCTGTGTGCCCTACCCTAGAAGTTTAATAGTGCATTTTACTGGACATTTCTTGCGCTTTGAGATGCCGCTTAGCCCAATACGCTATCTGAAATAGGAGCGAAGTAAATTGAACAAATGTGATAGAATTTCCCTGAAATGTTATAGTAAACAAAATATAAAATGATCTAACCGGGTCTCTGATTGCCCTATCATAGAAGTTTAATAGTGCATTTTACTCGCCATTCCGCGCGCTTTAAGATGCCGCATAGCCCAATACGCTATCTGAAAGAGGAGCGACGTAAATTGAACAAATGTGATAGAATTCTGCTGAATTCTTAAATTAACCAAAATATAAAATGATCTAATCGGGTCTCTGTTTGCCCTACCCTAGAAGTTTAATAGTGCATTTTACTTGCCATTTCATGCGCTTTGAGATGCCGCTTAGCCCAATACGCTATCTGAAATAGGAGCGACGTAAATTGAACAAATGTGATAGAATTTCGCTGAATTCTTATATTAAACAAAATATAAAATGATCAAATCGGGTCTCTGATTCCCTATCATAGAAGTTTAATAGTGCATTTTACTCGCCATTCCACGCGCTTTAAGTTGCCGCCTAGCCCAGTACGCTATCTGAAATAGGAGCTACGTAAGTTGAACAAATGTCACAGAATTACGCTGAATTCTTATATTAACCGTAATATAAAATGATCTAATCGGGTCTCTGTTTGCCTTATCCTAGAAGTTTAATAGTGCATTTTACTCGCCATTTCATGCGCTTTGAGGTGCCGCTTAGCCCAATACGCTATCCGAAATAGGAGCGACGTAAATTGAACAAATGTGATAAAATTTCGCTGAATTCTTATATTAACCAAAATATAAAATGATCTAATCGGGTCTCTGATTGCCCTATCATAGAAGTTTAATAGTGCATTTTACTCGTCATTCCACGAGCTTTAAGATGCCGCCTAGCCCAGTACGCTATCTGAAATAGGAGCGACGTAAATTAAGAAAATGTCATAGAATTTTGCTGAATTCTTAAATTAACCATAATATAAAATGATGTAATCGGGTCTCTGTTCGCCCTACCCAAGAAGTTTAATAGTGCATTTCTCTCGTCATTTAATGCGCTTTGAGATGCCGCTTAGCCCAATAGCTATCTGAAATAGGAGCGACGTAAATTGAATAAATGTGATAGGATTTCCCTGAAATCTTATATTAAACAAAATATAAAATGATCTAAACGGGACTCTGATTGCCCTATCATAGAAGTTTAGTCGTGCATTTTACACGCCCTTCCACGCGCTTTAAGATGCCGCCTAGCCCAGTACACTATCTGAAATAGGAGCGACGTATATTGAACAAATGTGATAGAATTTCGCTGAATTCTTAAATTAACCATAATATGAAATGACCTAATCGGGTCTCTGTTCGCCCTACCCAAGAAGGTTAATAGTGGATTTCTCTCGTCATTTCATGCGCTGTGAGATGCCGCTTAGCCCAATACGCTATCTGAAATAGGAGCGACGTAAATTGAACAAATGTGATAGAATATCCCTGAAATCTTATATTAAACAATACATAAAATGATCTAAACGGGACTCTGATTGCCCTACCATAGAAGTTTAGTAGTGCATTTTACTCGCCCTTCCACGCGCTTTAAGATGCCGCCTAGCCCAGTACACTATCTGAAATAGGAGCGACGTATGTTGAACAAATGTGATAGAATTACGCTGAATTCTTATATTAACCAAAATATAAAATGATCTAATCGGAACTCTGATTGCCCTATCATAGAAGTTTAGTAGTGCATTTTACTCGCCCTTCCACGCGCTTTAAGATGCCGCCTAGCCCAGCACGCTATCTGAAATAGGAGCGACGTAAGTTGAACAAATGTGATAGAATAACGCTGAGTTCTTATATTAACCGTAATATAAAATGGTCTAATCGGGTCTCCGTTTGCCTTATACTAGAAGTTTAATAGTGCATTTTACTCGCCATTTCATGCGCTTTGAGATGCCGCTTAGCCCAATACGCTATCTGCAATGGGAGCTACGTAAGTTGAACAAATGTGACAGAATGACGCTGCATTCTTATATTAACCGTAATATAAAATGATCTAACCGGGTCTCTGTTTGCCCTACCCTAGAAGTTTAATAGTGCATTTTACTCGCCATTTCTTGCGCTTTGAGATGCCGCTTAGCCCAATACGCTATCTGAAATTTCGGCGACGTAAATTGAACAAATGTGGGAGAATCTCGCTGAATTCTTATATTAACCTTAATGTAAAATGATCTAATCGGGTCTCTGTTCGCCATACCCTAGAAGATTTATTGTGCATTTCACTCGTCATTTCATGCGCTTTGAGATGCCGCTTAGCCCAATAAGCTATCTGAAATAGGAGCGACGTAAATTGAACAAATGTGATAGAATTTCGCTGAATTCTTATATTAACCAAAATATGAAATGATCTAATCTGGTCTCTGATTGCCCTATCATAGAAGTTTAATAGTGCATTTTACTCGCCATTCCACGCGCTTTAAGATAACGCCTATCCGAGTACGCTATCTGAAATAGGAGCGACGTAAATTGAACAAATGTGATAGAATTTTTCTGAATTCTTAAATTAACCATAATATGAAATGATCTAATCGGGTCTCTGTTTGACCTACCCTACAAGTTTGACAGTGCATTTTACGAGCCATTTCATGCGCTTTGAGATGCCGCTTAGCCCAATACGCTATCTGAAAGAGGAGCGACGTAAATTGAACAAATGTGATAGAATTCTGCTGAATTCTTAAATTAACCAAAATGTAAAATGATCTAATCGGGTCTCTGTTTGCCCTATCCTAGAAGTTTAACAGTGCATTTTCTCGCCATTTCATGCGCTTTGAGATGCCGCTTAGCCCAATACGCTATCTGAAATAGGAGGGACGTAAATTGAACAAATGTGATAGAATTTCGCTGCATTGATAAATTAACCATAATATAAAATGATCTAATCGAGTCTCTGTTTGCCCTACCCTAGAAGTTTAATAGTGCATTTTACTAGCCATTCCACGCGCTTTAAGATGCCGCCTAGCCCAGTACGCTATCTGCAATAGGAGCGACGTAAATTGAACAAATGTGATAGAATTTCGCTGAATTCTTAAATTAACCATAATATGAAATGATCTAATCGGGTCTCTGTGTGCCCTACCCTAGAAGTTTAATAGTGCATTTTACTGGACATTTCTTGCGCTTTGAGATGCCGCTTAGCCCAATACGCTATCTGAAATAGGAGCGAAGTAAATTGAACAAATGTGATAGAATTTCCCTGAAATGTTATAGTAAACAAAATATAAAATGATCTAACCGGGTCTCTGATTGCCCTATCATAGAAGTTTAATAGTGCATTTTACTCGCCATTCCGCGCGCTTTAAGATGCCGCATAGCCCAATACGCTATCTGAAAGAGGAGCGACGTAAATTGAACAAATGTGATAGAATTCTGCTGAATTCTTAAATTAACCAAAATATAAAATGATCTAATCGGGTCTCTGTTTGCCCTACCCTAGAAGTTTAATAGTGCATTTTACTTGCCATTTCATGCGCTTTGAGATGCCGCTTAGCCCAATGCGCTATCTGAAATAGGAGCGACGTAAATTGAACAAATGTGATAGAATTTCGCTGAATTCTTATATTAAACAAAATATAAAATGATCTAATCGGGTCTCTGATTCCCTATCATAGAAGTTTAATAGTGCATTTTACTCGCCATTCCACGCGCTTTAAGTTGCCGCCTAGCCCAGTACGCTATCTGAAATAGGAGCTACGTAAGTTGAACAAATGTCACAGAATTACGCTGAATTCTTATATTAACCGTAATATAAAATGATCTAATCGGGTCTCTGTTTGCCTTATCCTAGAAGTTTAATAGTGCATTTTACTCGCCATTCCATGCGCTTTGAGGTGCCGCTTAGCCCAATACGCTATCCGAAATAGGAGCGACGTAAATTGAACAAATGTGATAAAATTTCGCTGAATTCTTATATTAACCAAAATATAAAATGATCTAATCGGGTCTCTGATTGCCCTATCATAGAAGTTTAATAGTGCATTTTACTCGTCATTCCACGAGCTTTAAGATGCCGCCTAGCCCAGTACGCTATCTGAAATAGGAGCGACGTAAATTAAGAAAATGTCATAGAATTTTGCTGAATTCTTAAATTAACCATAATATAAAATGATGTAATCGGGTCTCTGTTCGCCCTACCCAAGAAGTTTAATAGTGCATTTCTCTCGTCATTTAATGCGCTTTGAGATGCCGCTTAGCCCAATAGCTATCTGAAATAGGAGCGACGTAAATTGAATAAATGTGATAGAATTTCCTGAAATCTTATATTAAACAAAATATAAAATGATCTAAACGGGACTCTGATTGCCCTATCATAGAAGTTTAGTCGTGCATTTTACACGCCCTTCCACGCGCTTTAAGATGCCGCCTAGCCCAGTACACTATCTGAAATAGGAGCGACGTATATTGAACAAATGTGATAGAATTACGCTGAATTCTTATATTAACCGTAATATAAAATGATCTAATCGGGTCTCTGTTTGCATTACCCTAGAAGTTTAATAGTGCATTTTACTCGCCATTTCATGCGCTTTGAGATGCCGCTTAGCCCAATACGCTATCTGCAATAGGATCGACGTAAATTGAACAAATGTGATAGAATTTCGCTGAATTCTTAAATTAACCATAATATAAAATGATCTTTACCTGGTCTCTGTTTGCCCTACCCTAGAAGTTTAATAGTGCATTTTACTCGCCATTTCTTGCGCTTTGAGATGCCGCCTAGCCCAATACGCTATCTGAAATAGGAGCGACGTAAATTGAACAAATGTGATAGAATAACGCTGAATTCTTATATAACCGTAACATAAAATGGTCTAATCGGATCTCCGTTTGCCTTATCCTAGAAGTTTAATAGTGCATTTTACTCGCCATTTCATGCGCATTGAGATGCCGGTTAGCCCAATACGCTATTTGAAATAGGAGCGATGTAAATTGAACAAATGTGATAGAATTTCGCTGAATTCTTAAATTAACCATAATATGAAATGACCTAATCGGGTCTCTGTTCGCCCTACCCAAGAAGGTTAATAGTGGATTTCTCTCGTCATTTCATGCGCTGTGAGATGCCGCTTAGCCCAATACGCTATCTGAAATAGGAGCGACGTAAATTGAACAAATGTGATAGAATATCCCTGAAATCTTATATTAAACAATACATAAAATGATCTAAACGGGACTCTGATTGCCCTACCATAGAAGTTTAGTAGTGCATTTTACTCGCCCTTCCACGCGCTTTAAGATGCCGCCTAGCCCAGTACGCTATCTGAAATAGGAGCGACGTAAGTTGAACAAATGTGATAGAATAACGCTGAGTTCTTATATTAACCGTAATATAAAATGGTCTAATCGGGTCTCCGTTTGCCTTATACTAGAAGTTTAATAGTGCATTTTACTCGCCATTTCATGCGCTTTGAGATGCCGCTTAGCCCAATACGCTATCTGCAATAGGAGCTACGTAAGTTGAACAAATGTGACAGAATTACGCTGCATTCTTATATTAACCGTAATATAAAATGATCTAACCGGGTCTCTGTTTGCCCTACCCTAGAAGTTTAATAGTGCATTTTACTCGCCATTTCTTGCGCTTTGAGATGCCGCTTAGCCCAATACGCTATCTGAAATAGGAGCGACGTAAATTGAACAAATGTGATAGAATTTCGCTGAATTCTTATATTAAACAAAATATAAAATGATCTAATCGGGTCTCTGATTCCCTATCATAGAAGTTTAATAGTGCATTTTACTCGCCATTCCACGCGCTTTAAGTTGCCGCCTAGCCCAGTACGCTATCTGAAATAGGAGCTACGTAAGTTGAACAAATGTCACAGAATTACGCTGAATTCTTATATTAACCGTAATATAAAATGATCTAATCGGGTCTCTGTTTGCCTTATCCTAGAAGTTTAATAGTGCATTTTACTCGCCATTTCATGCGCTTTGAGGTGCCGCTTAGCCCAATACGCTATTCGAAATAGGAGCGACGTAAATTGAACAAATGTGATAAAATTTCGCTGAATTCTTATATTAACCAAATATAAAATGATCTAATCGGGTCTCTGATTGCCCTATCATAGAAGTTTAATAGTGCATTTTACTCGTCATTCCACGAGCTTTAAGATGCCGCCTAGCCCAGTACGCTATCTGAAATAGGAGCGACGTAAATTAAGAAAATGTCATAGAATTTTGCTGAATTCTTAAATTAACCATAATATAAAATGATGTAATCGGGTCTCTGTTCGCCCTACCCTAGAAGTTTAATAGTGCATTATACTCGCCATTTCATGCGCTTTTAGATGCCGCCTAGCCCAGTACGCTATCTGAAATGGGAGCGACGTAAGTTGAACAAATGTGATAGAAATACGCAGAATTCTAATATTAACGGTAATATAAAATGATCTAATCGGGTCTCTGTTTGCCTTATCCTAGAAGTTTAATAGTGCATTATACTCGCCATTTCATGCGCTTTTAGATGCCGCTTAGCCCAGGACGCTATCTGAAATAGGAACGACGTAAATTGAACAAATGTGATAGAATTTCACTGAATTCTTAAATTAACTATAATATAAAATTATCTAATCGGGTCACTGATTGCCCTATCATAGAAGTTTAATAGTGCATTTTACTCGCCATTCCACGCGCTTTAAGTTGCCGCCTAGCCCAGTACGCTATCTGAAATAGGAGCGATGTAAATTGAACAAATGTGATAGAATTTCGATGAATTCTTAAATTAACCTTAATATAAAATGATCCAATCGGGTCTCTGTTTGCCTTACCCTAGAAGTTTAATAGTGCATTTTACTCGTCATTTCATGCGCTTTGAGATGCCGCTTAGCCCATTACGCTATCTGAAATAGGAGCGATGTAAATTGAACAAATGTGATAGAATTTTGCTGAATTCTTTTATTAACCATAATGTAAAATGATCTAATCGGGTCTCTGTTCGCCCTAGCCTAGAAGTTTAATAGTGCATTCTACTCGCCATTTCATGCGCTTTGAGATGCCGCCTAGCCCAGTACGCTTTCTGATATAGGAGCGACGTAAAATGAACAAATGTGATAGAATTTCAGTGAATTCATTTATAAACCATAAAGTAAAATGATCTAATCGGGTCTCTGTTTTCCCTACCCTAGAAGTTTAATAGTGCATTTTACTCGCCATTTCATGCGCTTTGAGATGCCGCTTAGCCCAATACGCTATCTGAAATAGGAGCGACGTAAATTGAACAAATGTGATAGAATTTCGCTGAATTCTTATATTAACCTTAATGTAAAATGATCTAATCGGGTGTTTGTTCGCCCTACCCTAGAAGTTTAATAGTGCATTTCACTCGTCATTTCATGCGCTTTGAGATGCCGCTTTGCCCGATAAGCTATCTGAAATAGGAGCGACGTAAATTGAACAAATGTGATAGTATTTCGCTGAATTCTTATATTAACCAAAATATAAAATGATCTAATCGGCTCTCTGATTGCCCTATCATAGAATGTTAACAGTGCATTTTACTCGTCATTCCACGCGCGTTAAGATGCCGCCTAGCCCAGTAGGCTATCTGAAACTGGAGCGACGTAAATTGAACAAATGTGATAGAATTTCGCTGAATTCTTAAATTAACCTTAATATAAAATGATCTAATCGGGTCTCTGTTTGCCTTACCCTAGAAGCTTAATAGTGCATTTTACTCGCCATTTCATGCGATTTGAGATGCTGCTTAGCCTAATACGCTATCTGAAATAAGAGCGACGTAAATTGAACAAATGTGATAGAATTTCGCTGAATTCTTAAATTAAAGATAATATAAAATGATCTAATCGGGTCTCTGTTTGCCCTACCCTAGAAGTTTAATAGTGCATTTTACTCGTCATTTCATGCGCTTTGACATGCCGCTTAGCCCAATACGCTATCTGAAATAGGAGCGACGTAAATTGAACAAATGTGATAGAATTTCAGTGAATTAATTTAGAAACCATAATGTAAAATGATCTAATCGGGTCTCTGTTCGGCCTAGTCTAGAAGTTTAATAGTGCATTTTATTCGCCATTTCATGCGCTTTGAGATGCCGCTTAGCCGAATACGCTATCTGAAATAGGAGCGACGTAAATTGAACAAATGTGATAGTATTTCACTGAATTCTTATATTAAACAAAATATAAAATGATCTAATCGGGCCTCTGTTTGCCTTACCCTAGAAGTTTAATAGTGCATTTTACTCGCCATTTCTTGCGCTTTGAGATGCCGCCTAGACCAGTACGCTATCTGAAATAGGAACAACGTAAATTGAACAATTGTGATAGAATTTTACTGAATTCATAAATTAACTATAATATAATATGATCTAATCGGGTCTCTATTTGCCCTACCCTAGAAGTTTAATAGTGCATTTTACTCGCCATTTCATGCGCTTTGAGATGCCGCCTAGCCCAGTACGCTATCCGAAATAGGAACAACGTAAATTGAACAATTGTGATAGAATTTTGCTGAATTCTTAAATTAACTATAATATAAAATGATCTAACCGGGTCTCTGTTTGCCCTACCCATGAAGTGTAATAGTGCATTTCACTCGCCATTTCATGCGCTTTGAGATGCCGCTTAGCCCAGTACGCCATCCGAAATAGGAGCGACGTAAATTGAACGAATGTGATAGAATTTCCCAGAATTCTTATATTAACCAAAATATAAAATGATCAGATCGGGTCTCTGATTGCCCTATCATAGAAGTTTAATAGTGCATTTTACTCGCCATTTCATGCGCTTCGAGATGCCGCTTAGCCCAATACGCTATCTGAAATATGAGCGACGTAACTTGAACAAATGTGATAGAATTCTGCTGAATTCTTAAATTGACCATAATATAAAATGATCTAATCGGGTCTCTGCTTGCCCTACCCTAGAAGTTTAATAGTGCATTTTACTCGACATTTCATGCGCTTTGAGATGCCGCTCAGCCCAATACGCTATCCGAAATAGGAGCGACGTAAATTGAACAAATGTGATAGAATTTCGTTGAATTCGTATATTAACTAAAATATAAAATGATCTAATCGGGTCTCTGATTGCCCTATCATAGAAGTTTTTTAGTTCATTTTACTTGCCATACCACGCGCTTTAAGATGGAGCCTAGCCCAGTACGCTATCTGAAATAGGAGCGACGTAAATTGAACAAAAGTGACAGAATTTTGCTGTATTCTTAAATTAACCATTATATGAAATGATCTACTCGGGTCTCTGTTTGCCCTATCATAGAAGTTTAATAGTGCATTTTACACGCCATTTCATGCGCTTTGAGATGCCGCTTAGGCCAATGCGCTACAAGAAATAGGAGCGACGTAAATTGAACAAATGTGATAGAACTTCCCTGAATTGTTATATTAACCTTAATGTAAAATGATCTAATCGGGTCTCTGTTTGCCCTATCATAGAAGTTTAATAGTGCATTTTACTCGCCATTCCACGCGTTTCAAGATGCCGCCTAGCCCAGTGCGCTATCTGAAACAGGAGCGACGTAAATTTAACAAATGTGATAGAATTTCGCTGAATTCTTAAATTAACCATAATATAAAATGATCTAATCGGGTCTCTGTTTGCCCTACCCTAGAAGTTTAATAGTGCATTTCACTCGCCATTTCATGCGCTTTCAGATGCCGCTTAGCCCAATACGCTATCTGAAATAGGAGCGACGTAAATTGGACAAATGTGATAGAATTTCCCTGAAATCTTATATTAAACAAAACATAAAATGATCTAATCGGGTCTCTGATTGCCCTATCATAGAAGTTTAGTAGTGCATTTCACTCGCCATTTCATGCGCTTTGAGACGCCGCTTAGCCCAATACGCTATCTGAAATAGGAGCGACGTAAATTGAACAAATGTGATAGAACTTCCCAGAATTCTTATATTAACCTTAATGTAAAATGATCTAATCGGGTCTCTGTTCGCCCTACCCTAGAAGTTTAATAGTGTATTTCACTCGTCATTTCATGCGCTTTGAGATGCCCCTTCGCCCAATACGCTATCAGAAATAGGAGCGACGTAAATTGAACAAATGTGAAAGAATTTCGTTGAATTTTTATATTAACCAAAATATAAAATGATATAATCGGGTCTGTGATTGCCGTATCATAGAAGTTTAATAGCGCATTTTACTCGCTATTCCACGCGCTTTAAGATGCCGCCTAGCCCAGTATGCTTCTTGAAATAGGAGCGACGTAAATTGAACAAATGTGATATAATTTCGCTGAATTCTTAAATTAACCATATTATAAAATGATCTAATCGGGTCTCTGTTTGCCCTACCCTAGAAGTTTAAAAGTGCACTTTACTCATCATTTCATGCGCTTTGAGATGCCGCTTAGCCCAATACGCTATCTGAAATAGAAGCGACGTAAATTGAACAAATGTGATATAATTTCGCTGAATTCTTAAATTAACCATATTATAAAATGTTCTAATCGGGTCTCTGTTTGCCCTACCCTAGAAGTTTAATAGTGCATTTTACTCGCCATTCCACGCGCTTTAAGATGCCGCCTAGCCCAGTACGCTATCTGAAATAGGAGCTACGTAAATTGAACAAATGTGATAGAATTTCGCTGAATTCTTATATTAACCAAAATATAAAATGATCTGATCGGGTCTCTGATTGCCCTATCATAGAAGTTTAATAGTGCATTTTACTCGCCATTCCACGCGCCTTAAGATGCCGCCTATCCCTGTACGCTATCTAAAATCGGAGCGACGTAAATTGAGCATATGTGATAGAATTTTGCTGAATTCTTAAATTAACCGTAATATAAAATGATCTAATCGGGACTCTGTTAGCCATACCCTAGAAGTTTAACAGTTCATTATACTCGCCATTCCACGCGCTTTACGATGCCGCCTAGCCCAGTACGCTTTCTGAAATAGGAGCCAAGTAAATTGAACAAATGTGATAGAATTTGCCTGAATTCTTATATGAACCAAAATATAAAAGGATCTAATCGGGTCTCTGATTGACCTATCATTGAAGTTTAATTGTGCATTTTACTCGCCATTCCACGCGCTTTAAGATGCTGCCTATCCCAGTACGCTATCTGAAATAGGAGCGATGTAAATTGAACAAATGTGATAGAATTTTGCTGAATTCTTTAATTAACCATAATATAAAATGATCTAATCGGGTCTCTGTTTGCCCTACCCTAGAGGTTTAATAGTTCATTTTATTCGCCATTTCATGCGCTTTGGGATGCCGCTTAGCCCAATACGCTATCTGAAACAGGGGCGACGTAAATGGAACAAATGTGATAGAATTTTGCTGAATTCTTTAATTAACCATAATATAAAATGATCTAATCGGGTCTCTGTTTGCCCTACCCTAGAGGTTCAATAGTTCATTTTATTCGCCATTTCATGCGCTTTGAGATGCCGCTTAGCCCAATACGTTATCTGAAATTGGAGCGACGTAAACTGAACAAATTGTGATAGAATTTCGCTGAATTCTTAAATTAACCATAATATAAAATGATCTAATCGGGTCTCGGTTTGCCCTACCCTAGGAGTCTAAAAGTGCATTTTACTCGCCATTTCTTGCGCTTTGAGATGCCACTTAGCCTAATACGTTATCTGAAATATGAGCCACGTAAATTGAACAAATGTGATAGAATTTCGCTGAATTCTTATATTAACCAAAATATAAAATGATCTGATCGGGTCTCTGATTGCCCTATCATAGAAGTTTAATAGTGCATTTTACTCGCCATTCCACGCCCATTAAGATGTCGACAAGCCGCGTACGCTATCTGAAATAGGAGCGACGTAAGTTGAACAAATGTGATAGAATTTTGCTGAATTCTTAAATTAACCATAATATAAATTGATCTACTCGGTTCTCTGTTTGCCCTACCCTAGAAGTTTATTAGGGCATTTTACTCACCACTTCTTGCACTTTGAGATGCCGCCTAGCCCAGTACGCTATATGAAATAGGAACGACGTAAATTGAACAAATGTGATAGAGTTTTGCAGAATTCTTAAATTAACCATAGTATAAAATGATCTAATCTGGCCGCTGTTTGCCCTACCCTAGAAATGTAATAGTGCATTTTACTCGCTATTCGACGCGCTTTAAGATGCCGCTTAGCACAATACGCTATCTGAAATAGGAGCGACGTAAATTGAACAAATGTGATAGAACTTCCCAGAATTCTTACATTAACCTTAATGTAAAATGATATAATCGGGTCTCTGTTCGCCCTATCCTAGAAGTTTAATAGTTCATTTCACTCGTCATTTCATGCGCTTTGAGATGCCGCTTAGCCCAATACGCAATCTGAAATAGGAACGGCGTAAATTGAACAAATGTGATAGAATTTCGCTGAATTCTAATATTAACCAAAATATAAAATGATCTAATCGGGTCTCTGATTGCCCTATCATAGAAGTTTAATAGTGCATTTTACTCGCCATTCCCCGCGCCTTAAGATGCCGCCTATCCCTGTACGCTATCTAAAATCGGAGCGACGTAAATTGAGCATATGTGATAGAATTTTGCTGAATTCTTAAATTAACCGTAATATAAAATGATCTAATCGGGATTCTGTTCGCCATACCCTAGAAGTTTAATAGTGCATTATACTCGCCATTCCACGCGCTTTAAGATGCCGACTAGCCCAGTACGCTATCTGAAATCGGAACGACGTAAATTGAACAAATGTGATAGAATTTTGCAGAATTCTTAAATTAACCATACTATAAAATGATCTAATCGGGTCTCTGATTGCCCTATCATAGAAGTTTCATAGTGCATTTTACTCGCCATTCCACGCGCTTTAAGATGCCGCCTAGCCCAGTACGCTATTTGAAACAGGAGCGACGTCAATTGAACAAATGTGATAGAATTTCGCTGAACCCTTATATTAATCAAAATATAAAAAGATCTAATCGGGTCTCTGATTGCCCTATCATAGAAGTTTAATAGTGCATTTTACTCGCCATTCCACGCGCTTTGAGATGCCGCTTAGCCCAATACGCTATCTGAAATAGGAGCGACGCAAATTGAACAAATGTGATAGAATTTTGCTGAATTCTTGAATTAACCATAATATAAAATGATATAATCGGGTCTCTGTTTGCCCTACCATAGAAGTTTAATAGTGCATGTTACTCGCCATTTCATGCGCTTCGAGATGCCGCTTAGCCCAATACGCTATCTGAAATATGAGCGACGTAAATCGAACAAATGTGATAGAATTTCCCTGATATCTTATATTAACCAAAATATAAAATGATCTAATCGGGTCGCTGATTGCCCTATCATAGAAGTTTAACAGTGCATTTTCCTCGCCATTCCACGCGCTTTAAGATGCCGCCTAGCCCAATACGCTATCTGAAATAGGAGCGACGTAAATTGAACAAATGTGATAGAATTTCGCTCAATTCTTATATTAACCAAAATATAAAATGATCTAATCGGGTCTCTGATTGACGTATCATGGAAGTTTAATAGTGCATTTTACTTGACATTCCACGCGCTTTAAGATGCCGCCTAGCCCAGTACGCTATCTGAAACAGGAGCGACGTAAATTGAACAAATGTGATAGAATTTTGCTGAATTCTTAAATTAACCATAATATAAAATGATCTAATCGGGTTTCTGTTTGCCCTACCCTAGAAGTTAAATAGTGCATTTTACTCCACATTTCATGCGCTTTGAGTTGCCGCATAGCCGAATACGCTATCTGAAATAGGAGCGACGTAAATTGAACAAATGTGATAGAATTTCGCTGAATTCTTGAATTAACCATAACATAAAATGATCTAATCGGGTCTCTGTTTGCCCTACCCTAGAAGTTTAATAGTGCATTTCACTCGTCATTTCATGCGCTTTGAGACGCCGCTTCGCCCTATTCGCTATCTGAAATAGAACCGACGTACATTGAACAAATGTGATAGGATTACGCTGAATTCTTATATTAATCGTAATATGAAATGATCTAATCGGGTCTCTGTTTGCCTTACCCTAGAAGTTTAATAGTGCATTTTACTCGCCATTTCATGCGCTTTGAGATGCCGCTTAGCCCAATACGCTATCTGAAATAGGATCGACGTAAATTGAACAAATGTGATAGAATTTCCCTGAATTCTTATATTAACATAAATGTAAAATGATCTAAGCGGGTCTCTGTTCGCCCTACCCTAGAAGTTTAACAGTGCATTCCACTCTTCATTTCATGCGCTTTGAGATGCCGCCTAGCCCACTACGCTATCTGAAATAGGAGCGACGTAAATTGAACAAATGTGATAGAATTTCGCTGAACCCTTATATTGATCAAAATATAAAAAGATCTAATCGGGTCTCTGTTTGCCCTACCCTAGAAGTTTAATAGTGCATTTCACTCGTCATTTCATGCGCTTTGAGACGCCGCTTAGCCCTATTCGCTATCTGAAATAGGACCGACGTACATTGATCAAATGTGATAGGATTTCGCTGAATTCTTATATTAACCATATTATAAAATGATCTAATCGGGTCTCTGTTTGCCTTACCCTAGAAGTTTAATAGTGCATTTTACTCGCCATTTCATGCGCTTTGAGATGCCGCTTAGCCCAATACGGTATCTGAAATAGGAGCGACGTAAATTGAACAAATGTGATAGAATTTTGCTGTATTCTTAAATTAACCATAATATAAAATGGTCTAATCGGGTCTCTGTTTGCCCTATCATAGAAGTTTAATAGTGCTCTTTACTCGCCATTTCTGGCGCTTTGAGATGCCGCTTAGCCCAATACGCTATCTGAAATAGGAGCGACGTAAATTGAACAAATGTGATAGAATTTCGCTGAATTCTTAAATTAACCAAAATATAAAATGATCTAATCGGGCCGCTGATTGCCGTATCATGGAAGTTTAATAGTGCATTTTACTTGACATTCCACGCGCATGAAGATGCCGCCTAGCGCAGTACGCTACCTGAAATAGGTGCGACGTAAATTGAACAAATGTGATAGAATTTCGCTGAATTCTTAAATCAACCATATTATAAAATGATCTAATCGGGTCTCTGTTTGCCCTACCCTAGAAGTTTAATAGTGCATTTTACTCGCCATTTCTTGCACTTTGAGATGCCGCCTAGTCCAGTATGCTATATGAAATGGGAACGACGTAAATTGAGCAAATGTGATAGAATTTTGCAGAATTCTTAAATTAACCGTACTATAAAATGATCTAATCGGGCCTCCCTTTGCCTTACCCTAGAAGTTTAATAGTGCAGTTCACTCGTCATTTCATGCGCTTTGAGATGCCGCTTAGCCCCATACGCTATCTGAAATAGGAGCGACGTAAATTAAACAAATGTGATAGAATTTTGCTGTATACTTATATTAACCATAATATAAAATGATCTAACCGGGTCTCTGTTTGCCCTACCCATGAAGTGTAATAGTGCATTTTACTCGCCATTTCATGCGCTTTGAAGTGCCGCTTAGCACAATACGCTACCTGAAATAGGACCGACGTAAATTGAACAAATGTGATAGGATTTCGTTGAATTCTTATATTAACCTTAATCCAAAATGATCTAATCGGGTCTCTGTTCGCAATACCCTAGAAGTTTAATAGTGCATTTCACTCGTCATTTCATGCGCTTTGAGATGCCGCTTAGCCCAATACGCTATCTGAAATAGGAGCGACGTAAATTGAACAAATGTGATAGAATTTTGCTGTATTCTTAAATTAACCATAATATAAAATGATCTAACCGGGTCTCTGTTTGCCCTACCCATGAAGTGTAATAGTGCATTTTACTCGCCATTTCATGCGCTTTGAGATGCCGCTTAGCCCAGTACGCCATCCGAAATAGGAGCGACGTAAATTGAACGAATGTGATAGAATTTCCCAGAATTCTTATATTAACCAAAATATAAAATGATCAGATCGGGTCTCTGATTGCCCTATCATAGAAGTTTAATAGTGCATTTTACTCGCCATTTCATGCGCTTCGAGATGCCGCTTAGCCCAATACGCTATCTGAAATATGAACGACGTAAATTGAACAAATGTGATAGAATTTCGCTGAATTCTTATATTAACCAAAATATAAAATGATCTAATCGGGTCTCTGATTGCCCTATCATAGAAGTTTAATAGTGCATTTTACTCGCCATTCCACGCGCTTTAAGATGCTGCCTAGCCCAGTACGCTATCTGAAATAGGAGCGATGTAAATTGAACAAATGTGATAGAATTTTGCTGAATTCTTAAATTAACCATAATATAAAATGATCTAATCGGGTATCTGTTTGCCCTACCCTAGAAGTTTAATAGTGCATTTTACTCGACATTTCAAGCGCTTTGACATGCCGCTCAGCCCAATACGCTATCCGAAATAGGAGCGACGTAAATTGAACAAATGTGATAGAATTTCGTTGAATTCGTATATTAACTAAAATAGAAAATGATCTAATCGGGTCTCTGATTGCCCTATCATAGAAGTTTAATAGTGCATTTTACTCGCCATTTCATGCGCTTTGAGATGCCGCTTAGCCCAATACGCTATCTGAAATAGGAGCGACGTAAATTGAACAAATGTGATAGAACATCCCAGAATTCTTATATTAACCTTAATGTAAAATGATCTAATCGGGTCTCTGTTCGCCCTACCCTAGAAGTTTAATAGTGTATTTCGCTTGTCATTTCATGCGCTTTGAGATGCCGCTTCGCCCAATACGCTATCAGAAATAGGAGCGACGTAAATTGAAGAAATGTGAAAGAATTTCGTTGAATTTTTATATTAACCAAAATATAAAATGATATAATCGGGTCTCTGATTGCAGTATCATAGAAGTTTAATAGCGCATTTTACTCGCCATTCCACGCGCTTTAATATGCCGCCTAGCCCAGTATGCTTCTTGAAATAGGAGCGACGTAACTTGAACGAATGTGATAGAATTTTGCTGAATTCTTAAATTAACCATAATATAAAATGATCTAATCGGGTCTCTGTTTGACATAACCTAGAAGTTTAATAGTGCATTTTACTCGCCCTTCCACGCTCTTTAAGATGCCGCTTAGCCCAATACGCTATCTGAAATAGGAGCGACGTAAATTGAACAAATGTGATATAATTTCGCTGAATTCTTAAATTAACCATATTATAAAATGATCTAATCGTGTCTCTGTTTGCCCTACCCTACAAGTTTAAAAGTGCACTTTACTCATCATTTCATGCGCTTCGAGATGCCGCTTAGCCCAATACGCTATCTGAAATAGGAGCGACGTAAATTGAACAAATGTGATAGAACTTCCCTGAATTGATATATTAACCATAATATAAAATGATCTAATCGGGTCTCTGTTTGCCCTACCCGAGAAGTTTAATAGTGCATTTTACTCGCCATTTGATGCGCTTTGAGATGCCGTTTAGCCCAATACGCTATCTGAAGTATGAGCGACGTAAATTGAACACATATGATAGAAGTTCCCTGAAATCTTATATTAAACAAAACATAAAATGATCTAATCGGGTCTCTGATTGCCGTATCATAGAAGTTTAATAGCGCATTTTACTCGCCATTCCACGCGCTTTAAGATGCCGCCTAGTCCAGTATGCTTCTTGAAATAGGAGCGACGTAACTTGAACAAATGTGATAGAATTTTGCTGAATTCTTAAAATAACCATAATATAAAATGATCTAATCGGGTCTCTGTTTGACCTAACCTAGAAGTTTAATAGTGCATTTTACTCGCCCTTCCACGCGATTTAAGATGCCGCTTAGCCCAATACACTATCTGAAATAGGAGCGACGTAAATTGAACAAATGTGATAGAATTTCCCTGAATTCTTATATTAGCATTAATGTAAAATGATCTAATCGGGTCTCTGTTTGCCCTACCCTAGAAGTTTAATAGTGCATTTCACTCGTCATTTCATGCGCTTTGAGATGCCGCCTAGCCCAATGCGCTATCTGAAATAGGAGCGAGGTAAATTGAACAAATGTGATAGAATGTCGCTGAATTCTTATATTAACCAAAATATAAAAGGATCTAATCGGGTCTCTGATTGCCCTACCATAGTAGTTGAATAGTGCATTTTCCTCGCCATTCCACGCGCTTTAAGATGCCGCCTAGCACAGTACGCTATCTGAAATAGGTACGACGTAAATTGAACAAATGTGATATAATTTCGCTGAATTCTTAAATTAACCATATTATAAAATGATCTAATCGGGTCTCTGTTTGCCCTACCCTAGAAGTTTAATAGTGCATTTTACTCGCCATTTCATGCGCTTTGAGATGCCGCTTAGCCCAATACGCTATCTGAAATAGGAGCGATGTAAATTGAACAAAAGTGATAGAATTTCGGTGAATTCTTTTATTAACCATAATGTAAAATGATCTAATCGGGTCTCTGTTCGCCCTAGCCTAGAAGTTTAATAGTGCATTGTATTCGCCATTTCATGCGCTTTGAGATGCCGCTTAGCCCAATACGCTATCTGAAATAGGAGCGACGTAAATTGAACAAATGTGATAGAATTTTGCTGAATTCTTAAATTAACCATAATATAAAATGATATAATCGGGTCTCTGTTTGCCCTACCCTAGAAGTTTAATAGTGCGTTTCACTCGCCATTTCATGCGCTTTGAGATGCCGGTTAGCCGAATACGCTATCTGAAATAGGAGCGACGTAAATTGCACAAATGTTATATAATTTCGCTGAATTCTTAAATTAACCATATTATAAAATGATCTAATCGGGTCTCTGTTTGCCCTACCCTAGAAGTTTAATAGTGCATTTTACTCGCCATTTCTTGCCCTTTGAGATGCCGCCTATTCCAGTGCGCTATATGAAATAGGAACGACGTAAATTGAACAAATGTGATAGAATTTTGCAGAATTCTTAAATTAACCGTACTATAAAATGATCTAATCGGGCCTCCCTTTAACTTACCCTAGAAGTTTAATAGTGCAGTTCACTCGTCATTTCATGCGCTTTGAGATGCCGCTTAGCCCCATACGCTATCTGAAATAGGAGCGACGTAAATTGAACAAATGTGACAGAATTTGTCTGTATTCTTAAATTAACCATAATATAAAATGATCTAACCGGGTCCCTGTTTGCCCTACCCATGAAGTGTAATAGTGCACTTTAGTCGCCATTTCATGCGCTTTGAGGTGCCGCTTAGCCCAATACGCTATCCGAAATAGGAGCGACGTAAATTGCACAAATGTGATATAATTTCGCTGAATTCTTAAATTAACCATATTATAAAATGATCTAATCGTGTCTCTGTTTGCCCTATCATAGAAGTTTAATAGTGCATTTTACACGCCATTTCATGCGCTTTGAGATGCCGCTTAGCCCAATACGCTATCCGAAATAGGAGCGACGTAAATTGAACAAATGTGATATAATTTCGCTGAATTCTTAAATTAACAATATTATAACATGATCTAATCGGGTCTCTGTTTGCCCTAACCTGGAAGTTTAATACTGCACTTTACTCATCATTTCATGCGCTTTGAGATGCCGCTTAGCCCAATACGCTATCTGAAATAGGAACGACGTAAATTGAACAAATGTGATAGAATTTCCCTGAATTCTTAAATTAACATTAATGTAAAATGATCTAAGCGGGTCTCTGTTCGCCCTACCCTAGAAGTTTAATAGTGCATTCCACTCTTCATTTCATGCGCTTTGAGATTCCGCCTAGCCCACTACGCTATCTGAAAAAGGAGCGACGTAAATTGAACAAATGTGATAGAATTTCGCTGAATTCTTAAATTAACCATAATATGAAATGATCTAATCGGGTCTCTGTTTGCCCTACCCTAGAAGTTAAATAGTGCATTTTACTCCACATTTCATGCGCTTTGTGATGCCGCATAGCGGAATACGCTATCTGAAATAGGAGCGACATAAATTGAACAAATGTGATAGAATTTCGCTGAATCCTTGAATTAACCATAACATAAAATGATCTAATCGGGTCTCTGTTTGCCCTACCCTAGAAGTTTAATAGTGCATTTCAGTCGCCATTTCATGCGCTTTGAGACGCCGCTTAGCCCTATTCGATATCTGAAATAGGACCGACGTACATTGATCAAATGTGATAGGATTTCGCTGAATTCTTATATTAACCATATTATAAAATGATCTAATCGGGTCTCTGTTTGCCATACCCTACACGTTTAATAGGGCATTTTACTTGCCATTTCTTGCACTCTGAGATGCCGCCTAGCCCAGTACGCTATATGAAATAGGAACGACGTAAATTGAACAAATGTGGTAGAATTTTGCAGAATTCTTAAATTAACCATAGTATAAAATGATCTAATCTGGCCGCTGTTTGCCCTACCCTAGAAGTGTAATAGTGCATTTTACTCGCTATTCCACGCGCTTTAAGATGCCGGCTAGCCCAGTAGGCTATCTGAAACAGGAGTGACGTAAATTGAACAAATGTCATAGAATTACGCTGAATTCTTATATTAACCGTAATGTAAAATGACTTAATCGGGTCTCCTTTTGCCTTACCGTAGAAGTTTAATGGTGCATTTCACTCGTCATTTAATGCGCTTTGAGATGCCGCTTAGCCCAATACGGTATCTGAAATAGGAGCGACGTAAATTGAACAAATGTGATAGGATTTCGTTGAATTCTTATATTAACCTTAATGCAAAATGATCTAATCGGGTCTCTGTTCGCAATACCCTAGAAATTTAATAGTGCATTTCACTCGTCATTTCGAGCGCTTTGAGATGCCGCTTAGCCCAATACGCTATCTGAAATAGGAGCGACGTAAATTGAACAAATGTGATAGAATTTTGCTGTATTCTTAAATTAACCATAATATAAAATGATCTAACCGGGTCTCTGTTTGCCCTACCCATAAAGTGTAATAGTGCATTTTACTCGCCATTTCATGCGCTTTGAGATGCCGCTCAGCCCAATACGCTATCCGAAATAGGAGCGACGTAAATTGAACAAATGTGATAGAATTTCGTTGAATTCGTATATTAACTAAAATATAAAATGATCTAATCGGGTCTCTGATTGCCCTATCATAGAAGTTTTTTAGTTCATTTTACTTGCCATTCCACGCGCTTTAAGATGGAGCCTAGCCCAGTACGCTATCTGAAATAGGAGCGACGTAAATTGAACAAAAGTGACAGAATTTTGCTGTATTCTTAAATTAACCATTATATAAAATGATCTAATCGGGTCTCTGTTTGCCCTATCATAGAAGTTTAATAGTGCATTTTACACGCCATTTCATGCGCTTTGAGATGCCGCCTAGCCCAATACGCTATCCGAAATAGGAGCGACGTAAATTGAACAAATGTGATAGAATTTCGTTGAATTCGTATATTAACTAAAATATAAAATGATCTAATCGGGTCTCTGATTGCCCTATCATAGAAGTTTTTTAGTTCATTTTACTTGCCATTCCACGCGCTTTAAGATGGAGCCTAGCCCAGTACGCTATCTGAAATAGGAGCGACGTAAATTGAACAAAAGTGACAGAATTTTGCTGTATTCTTAAATTAACCATTATATAAAATGATCTAATCGGGTCTCTGTTTGCCCTATCATAGAAGTTTAATAGTGCATTTTACACGCCATTTCATGCGCTTTGAGATGCCGCCTAGCCCAATACGCTATCTGAAACAGGAGCGACGTAAATTGAACACATGTGATAGAATTTTGATGAATTCTTAAATTAACCATAATATAAAATGATCTAATCGGGTCTCTGTTTGCCCTACCCTAGAAGTTTAATAGTGCATTTTACTCGCCATTTCATGCGCTTCGAGATGCCGCTTAGCCCAATACGCTATCTGAAATATGAGCGACGTAAATCGTACAAATGTGATAGAATTTCCCTGAAATCTTATATTAACCAAAATATAAAATGATCTAATCGGGTCTCTGTTTGCCCTACCCTAGAAGTTTAATAGTGCATTTCACTCGCCACTTCATGCGCTTTGAGATGCCGCTTAGCCCAATACGCTATCTGAAATTGGAGCAACGTAAATTGAACAAATGTGATAGAATTTTGCTGAATTCTTAAATTAACCATAATATAAAATGATCTAATCGGGTCTCTGTTTGCCCTACCCTAGAAGTTTAATAGTTCATTTTACTCGCCATTTCATGCACTTTTCGATGCCGCTTAGCCCAATACGCTATCTGAAACAGGAGCGACGTAAATTGAACACATGTGATAGAATTTTGATGAATTCTTAAATTAACCATAATATAAAATGATCTAATCGGGTCTCTGTTTGCCCTACCCTAGAAGTTTAATAGTGCATTTCACTCGCCACTTCATGCGCTTTGAGATGCCGCTTAGCCCAATACGCTATCTGAAATTGGAGCAACGTAAATTGAACAAATGTGATAGAATTTTGCTGAATTCTTAAATTAACCATAATATAAAATGATCTAATCGGGTCTCTGATTGCCCTATCATAGAAGTTTAATAGTGCATTTTCCTCGCCATTCCACGCGCTTTAAGATGCCGCGTAGCCCAATACGCTATCTGAAATAGGAGCGACGTAAATTGAACAAATGTGATAGAATTTTGCTGAATTCTTAAATTAACCATAATATAAAATGATCTAATCGGGTCTCTGTTTGCCCTACCCTAGAAGTTAAATAGTGCATTTTACTCCACATTTCATACGCTTTGAGATGCCGCATAGCCGAAAACGCTATCTGAAATAGGAGCGACGTAAATTGAACAAATGTGATAGAATTTCGCTGAATTCTTGAATTAACCATAACATAAAATGATCTAATCGGGTTTCTGTTTGCCCTACCCTACAAGTTTAATAGTGCATTTCACTCGTCATTTCATGCGCTTTGAGACGCCGCTTAGCCCTATTCGCTATCTGGAATAGGAGCGACGTACATTGAATAAATGTGATAGAATTTCGCCGAATTCTTATATTAACCAAAATATAAAATGATCTAATCGGGTCTCTGTTTGCCTAATCCTCGAAGTTTAATAGTGCATCTTACTGGTCATTTCACGCGCTTTGAGATGCCGCTTAGCCCAATACGCTATCTGACATAGGAGCGACGTAAATTGAACAAATGTGATAGAATTTCGCTGAACCCTTATATTAATCAAAATATTAAAAGATCTAGTCGGGTCTGTGATTGCCCTATCATAGAAGTTTGATAATGCATTTTACTCGCCATTCCACGCGCTTTAAGATGCCGCCTAGCCCAGTAGGCTATCTGAAATAGGAGCGACGTAAGTTGAACAAATGTGATAGACTTACGCTGAATTCTTAAATTAACCATAATGTAAACTGATCTAATCGGGTCTCTGTTTGACCTACCCTAGAAGTTTAATAGTGCATTTTACTCGCCATTTCATGTGCTTTCAGATGCCGCTTAGCCCAATACGCTATCTGAAATAGAAGCGACGTAAATTGAACAAATTTGATAGAATTTCGGTGAATTCTTTTATTAACCAAAATATAAAATGATCTAATCGGGTCTCTGTTTGCCTTATCCTCGAAGTTTAATAGTGCATCTTACTGGTCATTTCACGCGCTTTGAGATGCCGCTTAGCCCAATACGCTATCTGAAATAGGAGCGACGTAAATTGACCAAATGTGATAGAATTTTGCTGTATTCTTAAATTAACCATAATATAAAATGATCTACCCGGGTCTCTGTTTGCCCTACCCATGAAGTGTAATAGTGCATTTTACTCGCCATTTCATGCGCTTTGATATGCCGCTTAGCCCAATACGCCATCCGAAATAGGAGCGACGTAAATTGAACGAATGTGATAGAATTTCCCAGAATTCTTATATTAACCAAAATATAAAATGATCAGATCGGGTCTCTGATTGCCCTATCATAGAAGTTTAATATTGCATTTTACTCGCCATTTCATGCGCTTCGAGATGCCGCTTAGCCCAATCCGCTATCTGAAATATGAACGACGTAAATTGAACAAATGTGATAGAATTTCGCTGAATTCTTATATTAACCAAAATATAAAATGATCTAATCGGGTCTCTGATTGCCCTATCATAGAAGTTTAATAGTGCATTTTACTCGCCATTCCACGCGCTTTAAGATGCTGCCTAGCCCAGTACGCTATCTGAATTAGGAGCGATGTAAATTGAACAAATGTGATAGAATTTTGCTGAATTCTTAAATTAACCATAATATAAAATGATCTAATCGGGTATCTGTTTGCCCTACCCTAGAAGTTTAATAGTGCATTTTACTCGACATTTCATGCGCTTTGACATGCCGCTCAGCCCAATACGCTATCCGAAATAGGAGCGACGTAAATTGAACAAATGTGATAGAATTTCGTTGAATTCGTATATTAACTAAAATACAAAATGATCTAATCGGGTCTCTGATTGCCCTATCATAGAAGTTTTTTAGTTCATTTTACTTGCCATTCCACGCGCTTTAAGATGGCGCCTAGCCCAGTCCGCTATCTGAAATAGGAGCGACGTAAATTGAACAAAAGTGACAGAATTTTGCTGTATTCTTAAATTAACCATTATATAAAATGATCTAATCGGGTCTCTGTTTGCCCTATCATAGAAGTTTAATAGTGCATTTTACAGGCCATTTCATGCGCTTTTAGATGCCGCTTAGCCCAATACGCTATCTGAAATAGGAGCGACGTAAATTGAACAAATGTGATAGAATTTTGCAGAATTCTTAAATTAACCGTACTATAAAATGATCTAATTGGGCCT
Source organism: Macropis europaea (assembly GCA_916610135.2). Classification (NCBI taxonomy): domain Eukaryota; kingdom Metazoa; phylum Arthropoda; class Insecta; order Hymenoptera; family Melittidae; genus Macropis; species Macropis europaea. The sequence goes on along the minus strand of CAKAJE020000659.1, from coordinate 29,465 downwards.
CCCTTTGCCTTACCCTAGAAGTTTAATAGTGCAGTTCACTCGTCATTTCATGCGCTTTGAGATGCCGCTTAGCCCCATACGCTATCTGAAATAGGAGCGGCGTAAATTGAACAAATGTGATAGAATTTTGCTGTATTCTTAAATTAACCATAATATAAAATGATCTAACCGGGTCTCTGTTTGCCCTACCCATGAAGTGTAATAGTGCACTTTACTCGCCATTTCATGCGCTTTGAAGTGCCGCTTAGCACAATACGCTACCTGAAATAGGAGCGACGTAAATTGAACAAATGTGATAGGATTTCGTTGAATTCTTATATTAACCTTAATGCAAAATGATCTAATCGGGTCTCTGTTCGCAATACCCTAGAAGTTTAATAGTGCATTTCACTCGTCATTTCATGCGCTTTGAGATGCCGCTTAGCCCAATACGCTATCTGAAATAGGAGCGACGTAAATTGACCAAATGTGATAGAATTTTGCTGTATTCTTAAATTAATCATAATATAAAATGATCTAACCGGGTCTCTGTTTGCCCTACCCTTGAAGTGTAATAGTGCATTTTACTCGCCATTTCATGCGCTTTGATATGCCGCTTAGCCCAATACGCCATCCGAAATAGGAGCGACGTAAATTGAACGAATGTGATAGAATTTCCCAGAATTCTTATATTAACCAAAATATAAAATGATCAGATCGGGTCTCTGATTGCCCCTATCATAGAAGTTTAATAGTGCATTTTACTCGCCATTTCATGCGCTTCGAGATGCCGCTTAGCCCAATACGCTATCTGAAATATGAACGACGTAAATTGAACAAATGTGATAGAATTTCGCTGAATTCTTATATTAACCAAAATATAAAATGATCTAATCGGGTCTCTGATTGCCCTATCATAGAAGTTTAATAGTGCATTTTACTCGCCATTCCACGCGCTTTAAGATGCTGCCTAGCCCAGTACGCTATCTGAATTAGGAGCGATGTAAATTGAACAAATGTGATAGAATTTTGCTGAATTCTTAAATTAACCATAATATAAAATGATCTAATCGGGTATCTGTTTGCCCTACCCTAGAAGTTTAATAGTGCATTTTACTCGACATTTCATGCGCTTTGACATGCCGCTCAGCCCAATACGCTATCCGAAATAGGAGCGACGTAAATTGAACAAATGTGATAGAATTTCGTTGAATTCGTATATTAACTAAAATACAAAATGATCTAATCGGGTCTCTGATTGCCCTATCATAGAAGTTTTTTAGTTCATTTTACTTGCCATTCCACGCGCTTTAAGATGGCGCCTAGCCCAGTCCGCTATCTGAAATAGGAGCGACGTAAATTGAACAAAAGTGACAGAATTTTGCTGTATTCTTAAATTAACCATTATATAAAATGATCTAATCGGGTCTCTGTTTGCCCTATCATAGAAGTTTAATAGTGCATTTTACAGGCCATTTCATGCGCTTTGAGATGCCGCCTAGGCCAATACGCTACCAGAAATTGGAGCGACGTAAATTGAACAAATGTGATAGAACTTCCCTGAATTGTTATATTAACCTTAATGTAAAATGATGTAATCGGGTCTCTGTTTGCCCTATCATAGAAGTTTAATAGTGCATTTTACTCGCCATTCCACGCGCTTCAAGATGCCGCCTAGCCCAGTGCGCTATCTGAAACAGGAGCGACGTAAATTGAACAAATGTGATAGAATTTCGCTGAATTCTTAAATTAACCATAATATAAAATGATCTAATCCGGTCTCTGTTTGCCCTACCCTAGAAGTTTAATAGTGCATTTCACTCGCCATTTTATGCGCTTTGAGATGCCGCTTAGCCCAATACGCTATCTGAAATTGAAGCAACGTAAATTGAACAAATGTGATAGAATTTTGCTGAATTCTTAAATTAACCATAATGTAAAATGATCTAATCGGGTCTCTGTTTGGCCTACCGTAGAAGATTAATAGTTCATTTTACTCGCCATTTCATGCGCTTTTCGATGCCGCTTAGCCCAATACGCTATCTGAAAACGGAGCGACGTAAATTGAACAAATGTGATAGAATTTTGCTGAATTCTTAAATTAACCATAATATAAAATGATCTAATCGGGTCTCTGTTTGCCCTACCCTAGAAGTTTAATAGTGCATTTTACTCGCCATTTGATGCGCTTCGAGATGCCGCTTAGCCCAATACGCTATCTGAAATATGAGCGACGTAAATTGAACAAATATGATAGAATTTCCCTGAAATCTTATATTATACAATACATAAAATGATCTAATCGGGTCTCTGATTGCCCTATCATAGAAGTTTAATAGTGCATTTTACTCGCCATTTCATGCGCTTTGAGATGCCGCTTCGCCCAATACGCTATCAGAAATAGGAGCGACGTAAATTGAAGAAATGTGAAAGAATTTCGTTGAATTTTTATATTAACCAAAATATAAAATGATATAATCGGGTCTCTGATTGCCGTATCATAGAAGTTTAATAGCGCATTTTACTCGCCATTCCACGCGCTTTAAGATGCCGCCTAGCCCAGTATGCTTCTTGAAATAGGAGCGACGTAGCTTGAACGAATGTGATAGAATTTTCCTGAATTCTTAAATTAACCATAATATAAAATGATCTAATCGGGTCTCTGTTTGACCTAACCTAGAAGTTTAATAGTGCATTTTACTCGCCCTTCCACGCGCTTTAAGATGCCGCTTAGCCCAATAGGCTATCTGAAATAGGAGCGACGTAAATTGAACAAATGTGATATAATTTCGCTGAATTCTTAAATTAACCATATTATAAAATGTTCTAATCGGGTCTCTGTTTGCCCTACCCTAGAAGTTTAAAAGTGCACTTTACTCATCATTTCATGCGCTTTGAGATGCCGCTTAGCCCAATACGCTATCTGAAGTAGGAGCGACGTAAATTGAACAAATGTGATAGAATTTCCCTGAATTCTTATATTAGCATTAATGTAAAATGATCCGATCGGGTCTCTGTTTGCCCTACCCTACAAGTTTAATAGTGCATTTCATTCGTCATTTCATGCGCTTTGAGATGCCGACTAAGCCAATGCGCTATCTGAAATAGGAGCGAGGTAAATTGAACAAATGTGATAGAATTTCGCTGAATTCTTATATTAACCAAAATATAAAATGATCTAATCGGGTTTCTGATTGCCCTACCATAGAAGTTTAATAGTGCATTTTCCTCGCCATTCGGCGCGCTTTAAGCTGCCGCCTAGCCCAGTACGCTATCTGAAATAGGTACGACGTAAATTGAACAAATGTGATATAATTTCGCTGAATTCTTTTATTAACCATAATGTAAAATGATCTAATCGGGTCTCTGTTTGCCCTACCCTAGAAGTTTAATAGTGCATTTTATTCGCCATTTCATGCGCTTTGAGATTCCGCTTAGCCCAATACGCTATCTGAAATAGGAGCGACGTAAATTGAACAAATGTGAAGGAATTTTGCAGAATTCTTAAATTAACCGTACTATAAAATGATCTAATTGGGCCTCCCTTTGCCTTACCCTAGAAGTTTAATAGTGCAGTTCACTCGTCATTTCATGCGCTTTGAGATGCCGCTTAGCCCCATACGCTATCTGAAATAGGAGCGGCGTAAATTGAACAAATGTGATAGAATTTTGCTGTATACTTAAATTAACCATAATATAAAATGATCTAACCGGGTCTCTGTTTGCCCTACCCATGAAGTGTAATAGTGCACTTTACTCGCCATTTCATGCGCTTTGAAGTGCCGCTTAGCACAATACGCTACCTGAAATAGGAGCGACGTAAATTGAACAAATGTGATAGGATTTCGTTGAATTCTTATATTAACCTTAATGCAAAATGATCTAATCGGGTCTCTGTTCGCAATACCCTAGAAGTTTAATAGTGCATTTCACTCGTCATTTCATGCGCTTTGAGATGCCGCTTAGCCCAATACGCTATCTGAAATAGGAGCGACGTAAATTGACCAAATGTGATAGAATTTTGCTGTATTCTTAAATTAACCATAATATAAAATGATCTACCCGGGTCTCTGTTTGCCCTACCCATGAAGTGTAATAGTGCATTTTACTCGCCATTTCATGCGCTTTGATATGCCGCTTAGCCCAATACGCCATCCGAAATAGGAGCGACGTAAATTGAACGAATGTGATAGAATTTCCCAGAATTCTTATATTAACCAAAATATAAAATGATCAGATCGGGTCTCTGATTGCCCTATCATAGAAGTTTAATAGTGCATTTTACTCGCCATTTCATGCGCTTCGAGATGCCGCTTAGCCCAATACGCTATCTGAAATATGAACGACGTAAATTGAACAAATGTGATAGAATTTCGCTGAATTCTTATATTAACCAAAATATAAAATGATCTAATCGGGTCTCTGATTGCCCTATCATAGAAGTTTAATAGTGCATTTTACTCGCCATTCCACGCGCTTTAAGATGCTGCCTAGCCCAGTACGCTATCTGAATTAGGAGCGATGTAAATTGAACAAATGTGATAGAATTTTGCTGAATTCTTAAATTAACCATAATATAAAATGATCTAATCGGGTATCTGTTTGCCCTACCCTAGAAGTTTAATAGTGCATTTTACTCGACATTTCATGGGCTTTGACATGCCGCTCAGCCCAATACGCTATCCGAAATAGGAGCGACGTAAATTGAACAAATGTGATAGAATTTCGTTGAATTCGTATATTAACTAAAATACAAAATGATCTAATCGGGTCTCTGATTGCCCTATCATAGAAGTTTTTTAGTTCATTTTACTTGCCATTCCACGCGCTTTAAGATGGCGCCTAGCCCAGTCCGCTATCTGAAATAGGAGCGACGTAAATTGAACAAAAGTGACAGAATTTTGCTGTATTCTTAAATTAACCATTATATAAAATGATCTAATCGGGTCTCTGTTTGCCCTATCATAGAAGTTTAATAGTGCATTTTACAGGCCATTTCATGCGCTTTGAGATGCCGCTTAGCCCAATACGCTATCTGAAATAGGAGCGACGTAATTGAACAAATGTGATAGAATTTTGCAGAATTCTTAAATTAACCGTACTATAAAATGATCTAATTGGGCCTCCCTTTGCCTTACCCTAGAAGTTTAATAGTGCAGTTCACTCGTCATTTCATGCGCTTTGAGATGCCGCTTAGCCCCATACGCTATCTGAAATAGGAGCGGCGTAAATTGAACAAATGTGATAGAATTTTGCTGTATACTTAAATTAACCATAATATAAAATGATCTAACCGGGTCTCTGTTTGCCCTACCCATGAAGTGTAATAGTGCACTTTACTCGCCATTTCATGCGCTTTGAAGTGCCGCTTAGCACAATACGCTACCTGAAATAGGAGCGACGTAAATTGAACAAATGTGATAGGATTTCGTTGAATTCTTATATTAACCTTAATGCAAAATGATCTAATCGGGTCTCTGTTCGCAATACCCTAGAAGTTTAATAGTGCATTTCACTCGTCATTTCATGCGCTTTGAGATGCCGCTTAGCCCAATACGCTATCTGAAATAGGAGCGACGTAAATTGACAAAATGTGATAGAATTTTGCTGTATTCTTAAATTAACCATAATATAAAATGATCTAACCGGGTCTCTGTTTGCCCTACCCATGAAGTGTAATAGTGCATTTTACTCGCCATTTCATGCGCTTTGATATGCCGCTTAGCCCAATACGCCATCCGAAATAGGAGCGACGTAAATTGAACGAATGTGATAGAATTTCCCAGAATTCTTATATTAACCAAAATATAAAATGATCAGATCGGGTCTCTGATTGCCCTATCATAGAAGTTTAATAGTGCATTTTACTCGCCATTTCATGCGCTTCGAGATGCCGCTTAGCCCAATACGCTATCTGAAATATGAACGACGTAAATTGAACAAATGTGATAGAATTTCGCTGAATTCTTAAATTAACCATAATATAAAATGATCTAATCGGGTATCTGTTTGCCCTACCCTAGAAGTTTAATAGTGCATTTTACTCGCCATTTCATGCGCTTTGAGATGCCGCTTAGCCCAATACGGTATCTGAAATAGGAGCGACGTAAATTGAACAAATGTGATAGAATTTTGCTGTATTCTTAAATTAACCATAATATAAAATGGTCTAATCGGGTCTCTGTTTGCCCTATCATAGAAGTTTAATAGTGCTCTTTACTCGCCATTTCTGGCGCTTTGAGATGCCGCTTAGCCCAATACGCTATCTGAAATAGGAGCGACGTAAATTGAACAAATGTGATAGAATTTCGCTGAATTCTTAAATTAACCAAAATATAAAATGATCTAATCGGGCCGCTGATTGCCGTATCATGGAAGTTTAATAGTGCATTTTACTTGACATTCCACGCGCATGAAGATGCCGCCTAGCGCAGTACGCTACCTGAAATAGGTGCGACGTAAATTGAACAAATGTGATAGAATTTCGCTGAATTCTTAAATCAACCATATTATAAAATGATCTAATCGGGTCTCTGTTTGCCCTACCCTAGAAGTTTAATAGTGCATTTTACTCGCCATTTCTTGCACTTTGAGATGCCGCCTAGTCCAGTATGCTATATGAAATGGGAACGACGTAAATTGAGCAAATGTGATAGAATTTTGCAGAATTCTTAAATTAACCGTACTATAAAATGATCTAATCGGGCCTCCCTTTGCCTTACCCTAGAAGTTTAATAGTGCAGTTCACTCGTCATTTCATGCGCTTTGAGATGCCGCTTAGCCCCATACGCTATCTGAAATAGGAGCGACGTAAATTAAACAAATGTGATAGAATTTTGCTGTATACTTATATTAACCATAATATAAAATGATCTAACCGGGTCTCTGTTTGCCCTACCCATGAAGTGTAATAGTGCATTTTACTCGCCATTTCATGCGCTTTGAAGTGCCGCTTAGCACAATACGCTACCTGAAATAGGAGCGACGTAAATTGAACAAATGTGATAGGATTTCGTTGAATTCTTATATTAACCTTAATCCAAAATGATCTAATCGGGTCTCTGTTCGCAATACCCTAGAAGTTTAATAGTGCATTTCACTCGTCATTTCATGCGCTTTGAGATGCCGCTTAGCCCAATACGCTATCTGAAATAGGAGCGACGTAAATTGAACAAATGTGATAGAATTTTGCTGTATTCTTAAATTAACCATAATATAAAATGATCTAACCGGGTCTCTGTTTGCCCTACCCCATGAAGTGTAATAGTGCATTTTACTCGCCATTTCATGCGCTTTGAGATGCCGCTTAGCCCAGTACGCCATCCGAAATAGGAGCGACGTAAATTGAACGAATGTGATAGAATTTCCCAGAATTCTTATATTAACCAAAATATAAAATGATCAGATCGGGTCTCTGATTGCCCTATCATAGAAGTTTAATAGTGCATTTTACTCGCCATTTCATGCGCTTCGAGATGCCGCTTAGCCCAATACGCTATCTGAAATATGAACGACGTAAATTGAACAAATGTGATAGAATTTCGCTGAATTCTTATATTAACCAAAATATAAAATGATCTAATCGGGTCTCTGATTGCCCTATCATAGAAGTTTAATAGTGCATTTTACTCGCCATTCCACGCGCTTTAAGATGCTGCCTAGCCCAGTACGCTATCTGAAATAGGAGCGATGTAAATTGAACAAATGTGATAGAATTTTGCTGAATTCTTAAATTAACCATAATATAAAATGATCTAATCGGGTATCTGTTTGCCCTACCCTAGAAGTTTAATAGTGCATTTTACTCGACATTTCAAGCGCTTTGACATGCCGCTCAGCCCAATACGCTATCCGAAATAGGAGCGACGTAAATTGAACAAATGTGATAGAATTTCGTTGAATTCGTATATTAACTAAAATAGAAAATGATCTAATCGGGTCTCTGATTGCCCTATCATAGAAGTTTAATAGTGCATTTTACTCGCCATTTCATGCGCTTTGAGATGCCGCTTAGCCCAATACGCTATCTGAAATAGGAGCGACGTAAATTGAACAAATGTGATAGAACATCCCAGAATTCTTATATTAACCTTAATGTAAAATGATCTAATCGGGTCTCTGTTCGCCCTACCCTAGAAGTTTAATAGTGTATTTCGCTTGTCATTTCATGCGCTTTGAGATGCCGCTTCGCCCAATACGCTATCAGAAATAGGAGCGACGTAAATTGAAGAAATGTGAAAGAATTTCGTTGAATTTTTATATTAACCAAAATATAAAATGATATATTCGGGTCTCTGATTGCCGTATCATAGAAGTTTAATAGCGCATTTTACTCGCCATTCCACGCGCTTTAATATGCCGCCTAGCCCAGTATGCTTCTTGAAATAGGAGCGACGTAACTTGAACGAATGTGATAGAATTTTGCTGAATTCTTAAATTAACCATAATATAAAATGATCTAATCGGGTCTCTGTTTGACATAACCTAGAAGTTTAATAGTGCATTTTACTCGCCCTTCCACGCTCTTTAAGATGCCGCTTAGCCCAATACGCTATCTGAAATAGGAGCGACGTAAATTGAACAAATGTGATATAATTTCGCTGAATTCTTAAATTAACCATATTATAAAATGATCTAATCGTGTCTCTGTTTGCCCTACCCTACAAGTTTAAAAGTGCACATTACTCATCATTTCATGCGCTTCGAGATGCCGCTTAGCCCAATACGCTATCTGAAATAGGAGCGACGTAAATTGAACAAATGTGATAGAACTTCCCTGAATTGATATATTAACCTTAATGTAAAATGATCTAATCGGGTCTCTGTTTGCCCTACCCTAGAAGTTTAATAGTGCATTTTACTCGCCATTTCTCGCGCTTTGAGATGCCGCTTAGCCCAATACGCTATCTGAAATATGAGTGACGTAAATTGAACAAATGTGATAGAATTTCGCTGAATTCTTATATTAACATTAATGTCAAATGATCTAATCGGGTCTCTGTTCGCCCTACCCTAGAAGTTTAATGGTGCATTTCACTCGTCATTTCATGCGCTTTGAGATGCCGCTTAGCACAATACGCATTCTGAAATAGGAGCGACGTAAATTGAACAAATGTGATAGAACTTCCCTGAATTCTTACATTAACCTTAATGTAAAATGATCTAATCGGGTCTCTGTTCGCCCTGTCCTAGAAGTTTAATAGTGCATTTCACTCGCCATTTCATGCGCTTTGAGATGCCGCTTAGCCCAATACGCTAACTGAAATTGGAGCAACGTAAATTGAACAAATGTGATAGAATTTTGCTGAATTCTTAAATTAACCATAATATAAAATGATCTAATCGGGTCTCTGTTTGCCCTACCCTAGAAGTTTAATAGTTCATTTTACTCGCCATTTCATGCGATTTTCGGTGCCGCTTAGCCCAATTCGCTATCTGAAACAGGAGCGACGTAAATTGAACAAATGTGATAGAATTTTGCTGAATTCTTAAATTAACCATAATATAAAATGATCTAATCGGGTCTCTGTTTGCCCTACCCGAGAAGTTTAATAGTGCATTTTACTCGCCATTTGATGCGCTTCGAGATGCCGTTTAGCCCAATACGCTATCTGAAGTATGAGCGACGTAAATTGAACACATATGATAGAAGTTCCCTGAAATCTTATATTAAACAAAACATAAAATGATCTAATCGGGTCTCTGATTGCCCTATCATAGAAGTTTAATAGTGCATTTTACTCGCCATTTCATGCGCTTTGAGATGCCGCTTAGCCCAATACGCTATCTGAAATAGGAGCGATGTAAATTGAACAAATGTGATAGAACTTCCCAGAATTCTTATATTAACCTTAATGTAAAATGATCTAATCGGGTCTCTGTTCGCCCTACCCTAGAAGTTTAATAGTGTATTTCACTCGTCATTTCATGCGCTTTGAGATGCCGCTTCGCCCAATACGCTATCGGAAATAGGAGCGACGTAAATTGAACAAATGTGATAGAATTTCGTTGAATTTTTGTATTAACCAAAATATAAATGATATAATCGGGTCTCTGATTGCCGTATCATAGAAGTTTAATAGCGCATTTTACTCGCCATTCCACGCGCTTTAAGATGCCGCCTAGTCCAGTATGCTTCTTGAAATAGGAGCGACGTAACTTGAACAAATGTGATAGAATTTTGCTGAATTCTTAAAATAACCATAATATAAAATGATCTAATCGGGTCTCTGTTTGACCTAACCTAGAAGTTTAATAGTGCATTTTACTCGCCCTTCCACGCGATTTAAGATGCCGCTTAGCCCAATACACTATCTGAAATAGGAGCGACGTAAATTGAACAAATGTGATAGAATTTCCCTGAATTCTTATATTAGCATTAATGTAAAATGATCTAATCGGGTCTCTGTTTGCCCTACCCTAGAAGTTTAATAGTGCATTTCACTCGTCATTTCATGCGCTTTGAGATGCCGCCTAGCCCAATGCGCTATCTGAAATAGGAGCGAGGTAAATTGAACAAATGTGATAGAATGTCGCTGAATTCTTATATTAACCAAAATATAAAAGGATCTAATCGGGTCTCTGATTGCCCTACCATAGTAGTTGAATAGTGCATTTTCCTCGCCATTCCACGCGCTTTAAGATGCCGCCTAGCACAGTACGCTATCTGAAATAGGTACGACGTAAATTGAACAAATGTGATATAATTTCGCTGAATTCTTAAATTAACCATATTATAAAATGATCTAATCGGGTCTCTGTTTGCCCTACCCTAGAAGTTTAATAGTGCATTTTACTCGCCATTTCATGCGCTTTGAGATGCCGCTTAGCCCAATACGCTATCTGAAATAGGAGCGATGTAAATTGAACAAAAGTGATAGAATTTCGGTGAATTCTTTTATTAACCATAATGTAAAATGATCTAATCGGGTCTCTGTTCGCCCTAGCCTGGAAGTTTAATAGTGCATTGTATTCGCCATTTCATGCGCTTTGAGATGCCGCTTAGCCCAATACGCTATCTGAAATAGGAGCGACGTAAATTGAACAAATGTGATAGAATTTTGCTGGATTCTTAAATTAACCATAATATAAAATGATATAATCGGGTCTCTGTTTGCCCTACCCTAGAAGTTTAATAGTGCGTTTCACTCGCCATTTCATGCGCTTTGAGATGCCGGTTAGCCGAATACGCTATCTGAAATAGGAGCGACGTAAATTGCACAAATGTTATATAATTTCGCTGAATTCTTAAATTAACCATATTATAAAATGATCTAATCGGGTCTCTGTTTGCCCTACCCTAGAAGTTTAATAGTGCATTTTACTCGCCATTTCTTGCCCTTTGAGATGCCGCCTATTCCAGTGCGCTATATGAAATAGGAACGACGTAAATTGAACAAATGTGATAGAATTTTGCAGAATTCTTAAATTAACCGTACTATAAAATGATCTAATCGGGCCTCCCTTTAACTTACCCTAGAAGTTTAATAGTGCAGTTCACTCGTCATTTCATGCGCTTTGAGATGCCGCTTAGCCCCATACGCTATCTGAAATAGGAGCGACGTAAATTGAACAAATGTGACAGAATTTTTCTGTATTCCTAAATTAACCATAATATAAAATGATCTAACCGGGTCCCTGTTTGCCCTACCCATGAAGTGTAATAGTGCACTTTAGTCGCCATTTCATGCGCTTTGAGGTGCCGCTTAGCCCAATACGCTATCCGAAATAGGAGCGACGTAAATTGCACAAATGTGATATAATTTCGCTGAATTCTTAAATTAACCATATTATAAAATGATCTAATCGTGTCTCTGTTTGCCCTATCATAGAAGTTTAATAGTGCATTTTACACGCCATTTCATGCGCTTTGAGATGCCGCTTAGCCCAATACGCTATCTGAAATAGGAGCGACGTAAATTGAACAAATGTGATATAATTTCGCTGAATTCTTAAATTAACAATATTATAACATGATCTAATCGGGTCTCTGTTTGCCCTAACCTGGAAGTTTAATACTGCACTTTACTCATCATTTCATGCGCTTTGAGATGCCGCTTAGCCCAATACGCTATCTGAAATAGGAACGACGTAAATTGAACAAATGTGATAGAATTTCCCTGAATTCTTAAATTAACATTAATGTAAAATGATCTAAGCGGGTCTCTGTTCGCCCTACCCTAGAAGTTTAATAGTGCATTCCACTCTTCATTTCATGCGCTTTGAGATTCCGCCTAGCCCACTACGCTATCTGAAAAAGGAGCGACGTAAATTGAACAAATGTGATAGAATTTCGCTGAATTCTTAAATTAACCATAATATGAAATGATCTAATCGGGTCTCTGTTTGCCCTACCCTAGAAGTTAAATAGTGCATTTTACTCCACATTTCATGCGCTTTGTGATGCCGCATAGCGGAATACGCTATCTGAAATAGGAGCGACATAAATTGAACAAATGTGATAGAATTTCGCTGAATCCTTGAATTAACCATAACATAAAATGATCTAATCGGGTCTCTGTTTGCCCTACCCTAGAAGTTTAATAGTGCATTTCAGTCGCCATTTCATGCGCTTTGAGACGCCGCTTAGCCCTATTCGCTATCTGAAATAGGACCGACGTACATTGATCAAATGTGATAGGATTTCGCTGAATTCTTATATTAACCATATTATAAAATGATCTAATCGGGTCTCTGTTTGCCATACCCTACACGTTTAATAGGGCATTTTACTTGCCATTTCTTGCACTCTGAGATGCCGCCTAGCCCAGTACGCTATATGAAATAGGAACGACGTAAATTGAACAAATGTGGTAGAATTTTGCAGAATTCTTAAATTAACCATAGTATAAAATGATCTAATCTGGCCGCTGTTTGCCCTACCCTAGAAGTGTAATAGTGCATTTTACTCGCTATTCCACGCGCTTTAAGATGCCGGCTAGCCCAGTAGGCTATCTGAAACAGGAGTGACGTAAATTGAACAAATGTCATAGAATTACGCTGAATTCTTATATTAACCGTAATGTAAAATGACTTAATCGGGTCTCCTTTTGCCTTACCGTAGAAGTTTAATGGTGCATTTCACTCGTCATTTAATGCGCTTTGAGATGCCGCTTAGCCCAATACGGTATCTGAAATAGGAGCGACGTAAATTGAACAAATGTGATAGGATTTCGTTGAATTCTTATATTAACCTTAATGCAAAATGATCTAATCGGGTCTCTGTTCGCAATACCCTAGAAATTTAATAGTGCATTTCACTCGTCATTTCGAGCGCTTTGAGATGCCGCTTAGCCCAATACGCTATCTGAAATAGGAGCGACGTAAATTGAACAAATGTGATAGAATTTTGCTGTATTCTTAAATTAACCATAATATAAAATGATCTAACCGGGTCTCTGTTTGCCCTACCCATGAAGTGTAATAGTGCATTTTACTCGCCATTTCATGCGCTTTGAGATGCCGCTCAGCCCAATACGCTATCCGAAATAGGAGCGACGTAAATTGATCAAATGTGATAGAATTTCGTTGAATTTGTATATTAACTAAAATATAAAATGATCTAATCGGGTCTCTGATTGCCCTATCATAGAAGTTTTTTAGTTCATTCTACTTGCCATTCCACGCGCTTTAAGATGGAGCCTAGCCCAGTACGCTATCTGAAATAGGAGCGACGTAAATTGAACAAAAGTGACAGAATTTTGCTGTATTCTTAAATTAACCATTATATAAAATGATCTAATCGGGTCTCTGTTTGCCCTATCATAGAAGTTTAATAGTGCATTTTACACGCCATTTCATGCGCTTTGAGATGCCGCTTAGGCCAACACGCTACCAGAAATAGGAGCAACGTAAATTGAACAAATGTGATAGAACTTCCCTGAATTGTTATATTAACCTTAATGTAAAATGATCTAATCGGGTCTCTGTTTGCCCTATCATAGAAGTTTAATAGTGCATTTTACTCGCCATTCCACGCGCTTCAAGATGCCGCCTAGCCCAGTGCGCTATCTGAAACAGGAGCGACGTAAATTGAACAAATGTGATAGAATTTCGCTGAATTCTTAAATTAACCATAATATAAAATGATCTAATCGGGTCTCTGTTTGCCCTACCCTAGAAGTTTAATAGTGCATTTCACTCGCCACTTCATGCGCTTTGAGATGCCGCTTAGCCCAATACGCTATCTGAAATTGGAGCAACGTAAATTGAACAAATGTGATAGAATTTTGCTGAATTCTTAAATTAACCATAATATAAAATGATCTAATCGGGTCTCTGTTTGCCCTACCCTAGAAGTTTAATAGTTCATTTTACTCGCCATTTCATGCACTTTTCGATGCCGCTTAGCCCAATACGCTATCTGAAACAGGAGCGACGTAAATTGAACACATGTGATAGAATTTTGCTGTATTCTTAAATTAACCATAATATAAAATGGTCTAACCGGGTCTCTGTTTGCCCTACCCATGAAGTGTAATAGTGCATTTCACTCGCCATTTCATGCGCTTTGAGATGCCGCTTAGCCCAGTACGCCATCCGAAATAGGAGCGACGTAAATTGAACGAATGTGATAGATTTTCCCAGAATTCTTATATTAACCAAAATATAAAATGATCAGATCGGGTCTCTGATTGCCCTATCATAGAAGTTTAATATTCCTTTTTTCTCGCCATTTCATGCGCTTCGAGATGCCGCTTAGCCCAATACGCTATCTGAAATATGAGCGACGTAACTTGAACAAATGTGATAGAATTCTGCTGAATTCTTAAATTGACCATAATATAAAATGATCTAATCGGGTCTCTGCTTGCCCTACCCTAGAAGTTTAATAGTGCATTTTACTCGACATTTCATGCGCTTTGAGATGCCGCTCAGTCCAATACGCTATCCGAAATAGGAGCGACGTAAATTGAACAAATGTGATAGAATTTCGTTGAATTCGTATATTAACTAAAATATAAAATGATCTAATCGGGTCTCTGATTGCCCTATCATTGAAGTTTTTTAGTTCATTTTACTTGCCATTCCACGCGCTTTAAGATGGAGCCTAGCCCAGTACGCTATCTGAAATAGGAGCGACGTAAATTGAACAAAAGTGACAGAATTTTGCTGTATTCTTAAATTAACCATTATATGAAATGATCTACTCGGGTCTCTGTTTGCCCTATCATAGAAGTTTAATAGTGCATTTTACACGCCATTTCATGCGCTTTGAGATGCCGCTTAGGCCAATGCGCTACAAGAAATAGGAGCGACGTAAATTGAACAAATGTGATAGAACTTCCCTGAATTGTTATATTAACCTTAATGTAAAATGATCTAATCGGGTCTCTGTTTGCCCTATCATAGAAGTTTAATAGTGCATTTTACTCGCCATTCCACGCGCTTCAAGATGCCGCCTAGCCCAGTGCGCTATCTGAAACAGGAGCGACGTAAATTGAACAAATGTGATAGAATTTCGCTGAATTCTTAAATTAACCATAATATAAAATGATCTAATCGGGTCTCTGTTTGCCCTACCCTAGAAGTTTAATAGTGCATTTCACTCGCCACTTCATGCGCTTTGAGATGCCGCTTAGCCCAATACGCTATCTGAAATTGGAGCAACGTAAATTGAACAAATGTGATAGAATTTTGCTGAATTCTTAAATTAACCATAATATAAAATGATCTAATCGGGTCTCTGATTGCCCTATCATAGAAGTTTAGTAGTGCATTTCACTCGCCATTTCATGCGCTTTGAGACGCCGCTTAGCCCAATACGCTATCTGAAATAGGAGCGACGTAAATTGAACAAATGTGATAGAACTTCCCAGAATTCTTATATTAACCTTAATGTAAAATGATCTAATCGGGTCTCTGTTCGCCCTACCCTAGAAGTTTAATAGTGTATTTCACTCGTCATTTCATGCGCTTTGAGATGCCCCTTCGCCCAATACGCTATCAGAAATAGGAGCGACGTAAATTGAACAAATGTGAAAGAATTTCGTTGAATTTTTATATTAACCAAAATATAAAATGATATAATCGGGTCTGTGATTGCCGTATCATAGAAGTTTAATAGCGCATTTTACTCGCTATTCCACGCGCTTTAAGATGCCGCCTAGCCCAGTATGCTTCTTGAAATAGGAGCGACGTAACTTGAACGAATGTGATAGAATTTTCCTGAATTCTTAAATTAACCATAATATAAAATGATCTAATCGGGTCTCCGTTTGACCTAACATAGAAGTTTAATAGTGCATTTTACTCGCCCTTCAACGCGCTTTAAGATGCCGCTTAGCCCAATACGCTATCTGAAATAGGAGCGACGTAAATTGAACAAATGTGATATAATTTCGCTGAATTCTTAAATTAACCATATTATAAAATGATCTAATCGGGTCTCTGTTTGCCCTACCCTAGAAGTTTAAAAGTGCACTTTACTCATCATTTCATGCGCTTTGAGATGCCGCTTAGCCCAATACGCTATCTGAAATAGAAGCGACGTAAATTGAACAAATGTGATATAATTTCGCTGAATTCTTAAATTAACCATATTATAAAATGATCTAATCGGGTCTCTGTTTGCCCTACCCTAGAAGTTTAATAGTGCATTTTACTCGCCATTCCACGCGCTTTAAGATGCCGCCTAGCCCAGTACGCTATCTGAAATAGGAGCTACGTAAATTGAACAAATGTGATAGAATTTCGCTGAATTCTTATATTAACCAAAATATATAATGATCTGATCGGGTCTCTGATTGCCCTATCATAGAAGTTTAATAGTGCATTTTACTCGCCATTCCACGCGCCTTAAGATGCCGCCTATCCCTGTACGCTATCTAAAATCGGAGCGACGTAAATTGAGCATATGTGATAGAATTTTGCTGAATTCTTAAATTAACCGTAATATAAAATGGTCTAATCGGGACTCTGTTAGCCATACCCTAGAAGTTTAACAGTTCATTATACTCGCCATTCCACGCGCTTTACGATGCCGCCTAGCCCAGTACGCTTTCTGAAATAGGAGCCAAGTAAATTGAACAAATGTGATAGAATTTGCCTGAATTCTTATATGAACCAAAATATAAAATGATCTAATCGGGTCTCTGATTGACCTATCATTGAAGTTTAATTGTGCATTTTACTCGCCATTCCACGCGCTTTAAGATGCTGCCTATCCCAGTACGCTATCTGAAATAGGAGCGATGTAAATTGAACAAATGTGATAGAATTTTGCTGAATTCTTTAATTAACCATAATATAAAATGATCTAATCGGGTCTCTGTTTGCCCTACCCTAGAGGTTTAATAGTTCATTTTATTCGCCATTTCATGCGCTTTGGGATGCCGCTTAGCCCAATACGCTATCTGAAACAGGGGCGACGTAAATGGAACAAATGTGATAGAATTTTGCTGAATTCTTTAATTAACCATAATATAAAATGATCTAATCGGGTCTCTGTTTGCCCTACCCTAGAGGTTCAATAGTTCATTTTATTCGCCATTTCATGCGCTTTGAGATGCCGCTTAGCCCAATACGTTATCTGAAATTGGAGCGACGTAAACTGAACAAATTGTGATAGAATTTCGCTGAATTCTTAAATTAACCATAATATAAAATGATCTAATCGGGTCTCGGTTTGCCCTACCCTAGGAGTCTAAAAGTGCATTTTACTCGCCATTTCTTGCGCTTTGAGATGCCACTTAGCCTAATACGTTATCTGAAATATGAGCGACGTAAATTGAACAAATGTGATAGAATTTCGCTGAATTCTTATATTAACCAAAATATAAAATGATCTGATCGGGTCTCTGATTGCCCTATCATAGAAGTTTAATAGTGCATTTTACTCGCCATTCCACGCCCATTAAGATGTCGACAAGCCGCGTACGCTATCTGAAATAGGAGCGACGTAAGTTGAACAAATGTGATAGAATTTTGCTGAATTCTTAAATTAACCATAATATAAATTGATCTACTCGGTTCTCTGTTTGCCCTACCCTAGAAGTTTATTAGGGCATTTTACTCACCACTTCTTGCACTTTGAGATGCCGCCTAGCCCAGTACGCTATATGAAATAGGAACGACGTAAATTGAACAAATGTGATAGAGTTTTGCAGAATTCTTAAATTAACCATAGTATAAAATGATCTAATCTGGCCACTGTTTGCCCTACCCTAGAAATGTAATAGTGCATTTTACTCGCTATTCGACGCGCTTTAAGATGCCGCTTAGCACAATACGCTATCTGAAATAGGAGCGACGTAAATTGAACAAATGTGATAGAACTTCCCAGAATTCTTACATTAACCTTAATGTAAAATGATATAATCGGGTCTCTGTTCGCCCTATCCTAGAAGTTTAATAGTTCATTTCACTCGTCATTTCATGCGCTTTGAGATGCCGCTTAGCCCAATACGCAATCTGAAATAGGAACGGCGTAAATTGAACAAATGTGATAGAATTTCGCTGAATTCTAATATTAACCAAAATATAAAATGATCTAATCGGGTCTCTGATTGCCCTATCATAGAAGTTTAATAGTGCATTTTACTCGCCATTCCCCGCGCCTTAAGATGCCGCCTATCCCTGTACGCTATCTAAAATCGGAGCGACGTAAATTGAGCATATGTGATAGAATTTTGCTGAATTCTTAAATTAACCGTAATATAAAATGATCTAATCGGGATTCTGTTCGCCATACCCTAGAAGTTTAATAGTGCATTATACTCGCCATTCCACGCGCTTTAAGATGCCGACTAGCCCAGTACGCTATCTGAAATCGGAACGACGTAAATTGAACAAATGTGATAGAATTTTGCAGAATTCTTAAATTAACCATACTATAAAATGATCTAATCGGGTCTCTGATTGCCCTATCATAGAAGTTTCATAGTGCATTTTACTCGCCATTCCACGCGCTTTAAGATGCCGCCTAGCCCAGTACGCTATTTGAAACAGGAGCGACGTCAATTGAACAAATGTGATAGAATTTCGCTGAACCCTTATATTAATCAAAATATAAAAAGATCTAATCGGGTCTCTGATTGCCCTATCATAGAAGTTTAATAGTGCATTTTACTCGCCATTCCACGCGCTTTGAGATGCCGCTTAGCCCAATACGCTATCTGAAATAGGAGCGACGTAAATTGAACAAATGTGATAGAATTTTGCTGAATTCTTGAATTAACCATAATATAAAATGATATAATCGGGTCTCTGTTTGCCCTACCCTAGAAGTTTAATAGTGCATGTTACTCGCCATTTCATGCGCTTCGAGATGCCGCTTAGCCCAATACGCTATCTGAAATATGAGCGACATAAATCGAACAAATGTGATAGAATTTCCCTGATATCTTATATTAACCAAAATATAAAATGATCTAATCGGGTCGCTGATTGCCCTATCATAGAAGTTTAATAGTCCATTTTCCTCGCCATTCCACGCGCTTTAAGATGCCGCCTAGCCCAATACGCTATCTGAAATAGGAGCGACGTAAATTGAACAAATGTGATAGAATTTCGCTCAATTCTTATATTAACGAAAATATAAAATGATCTAATCGGGTCTCTGATTGACGTATCATGGAAGTTTAATAGTGCATTTTACTTGACATTCCACGCGCTTTAAGATGCCGCCTAGCCCAGTACGCTATCTGAAACAGGAGCGACGTAAATTGAACAAATGTGATAGAATTTTGCTGAATTCTTAAATTAACCATAATATAAAATGATCTAATCGGGTCTCTGTTTGCCCTACCCTAGAAGTTAAATAGTGCATTTTACTCCACATTTCATGCGCTTTGATATGCCGCATAGCCGAATACGCTATCTGAAATAGGAGCGACGTAAATTGAACAAATGTGATAGAATTTCGCTGAATTCTTGAATTAACCATAACATAAAATGATCTAATCGGGTCTCTGTTTGCCCTACCCTAGAAGTTTAATAGTGCATTTCACTCGTCATTTCATGCGCTTTGAGACGCCGCTTCGCCCTATTCGCTATCTGAAATAGGACCGACGTACATTGAACAAATGTGATAGGATTTCGCTGAATTCTTATATTAACCATAATATAAAATGATCTAATCGGGTCTCTGTTTGACATAACCTAGAAGTTTAATAGTGCATTTTACTCGCCCTTCCACGCTCTTTAAGATGCCGCTTAGCCCAATACGCTATCTGAAATAGGAGCGACGTAAATTGAACAAATGTGATATAATTTCGCTGAATTCTTAAATTAACCATATTATAAAATGATCTAATCGTGTCTCTGTTTGCCCTACCCTACAAGTTTAAAAGTGCACTTTACTCATCATTTCATGCGCTTTGAGATGCCGCTTAGCACAATACGCATTCTGAAATAGGAGCGACGTAAATTGAACAAATGTGATAGAACTTCCCTGAATTCTTACATTAACCTTAATGTAAAATGATCTAATCGGGTCTCTGTTCGCCCTATCCTAGAAGTTTAATAGTGCATTTCACTCGCCATTTCATGCGCTTTGAGATGCCGCTTAGCCCAATACGCTAACTGAAATTGGAGCAACGTAAATTGAACAAATGTGATAGAATTTTGCTGAATTCTTAAATTAACCATAATATAAAATGATCTAATCGGGTCTCTGTTTGCCCTACCCTAGAAGTTTAATAGTTCATTTTACTCGCCATTTCATGCGCTTTTCGGTGCCGCTTAGCCCAATACGCTATCTGAAACAGGAGCGACGTAAATTGAACAAATGTGATAGAATTTTGCTGAATTCTTAAATTAACCATAATATAAAATGATCTAATCGGGTCTCTGTTTGCCCTACCCGAGAAGTTTAATAGTGCATTTTACTCGCCATTTGATGCGCTTCGAGATGCCGTTTAGCCCAATACGCTATCTGAAGTATGAGCGACGTAAATTGAACACATATGATAGAAGTTCCCTGAAATCTTATATTAAACAAAACATAAAATGATCTAATCGGGTCTCTGATTGCCGTATCATAGAAGTTTAATAGCGCATTTTACTCGCCATTCCACGCGCTTTAAGATGCCGCCTAGTCCAGTATGCTTCTTGAAATAGGAGCGACGTAACTTGAACAAATGTGATAGAATTTTGCTGAATTCTTAAAATAACCATAATATAAAATGATCTAATCGGGTCTCTGTTTGACCTAACCTAGAAGTTTAATAGTGCATTTTACTCGCACTTCCACGCGATTTAAGATGCCGCTTAGCCCAATACACTATCTGAAATAGGAGCGACGTAAATTGAACAAATGTGATAGAATTTCCCTGAATTCTTATATTAGCATTAATGTAAAATGATCTAATCGGGTCTCTGTTTGCCCTACCCTAGAAGTTTAATAGTGCATTTCACTCGTCATTTCATGCGCTTTGAGATGCCGCCTAGCCCAATGCGCTATCTGAAATAGGAGCGAGGTAAATTGAACAAATGTGATAGAATGTCGCTGAATTCTTATATTAACCAAAATATAAAAGGATCTAATCGGGTCTCTGATTGCCCTACCATAGTAGTTGAATAGTGCATTTTCCTCGCCATTCCACGCGCTTTAAGATGCCGCCTAGCACAGTACGCTATCTGAAATAGGTACGACGTAAATTGAACAAATGTGATATAATTTCGCTGAATTCTTAAATTAACCATATTATAAAATGATCTAATCGGGTCTCTGTTTGCCCTACCCTAGAAGTTTAATAGTGCATTTTACTCGCCATTTCATGCGCTTTGAGATGCCGCTTAGCCCAATACGCTATCTGAAATAGGAGCGATGTAAATTGAACAAAAGTGATAGAATTTCGGTGAATTCTTTTATTAACCATAATGTAAAATGATCTAATCGGGTCTCTGTTCGCCCTAGCCTAGAAGTTTAATAGTGCATTGTATTCGCCATTTCATGCGCTTTGAGATGCCGCTTAGCCCAATACGCTATCTGAAATAGGAGCGACGTAAATTGAACAAATGTGATAGAATTTTGCTGAATTCTTAAATTAACCATAATATAAAATGATATAATCGGGTCTCTGTTTGCCCTACCCTAGAAGTTTAATAGTGCGTTTCACTCGCCATTTCATGCGCTTTGAGATGCCGGTTAGCCGAATACGCTATCTGAAATAGGAGCGACGTAAATTGCACAAATGTTATATAATTTCGCTGAATTCTTAAATTAACCATATTATAAAATGATCTAATCGGGTCTCTGTTTGCCCTACCCTAGAAGTTTAATAGTGCATTTTACTCGCCATTTCATGCGCTTTGAGATGCCGCTTAGCCCAATACGCTATCTGAAATAGGAGCGATGTAAATTGAACAAAAGTGATAGAATTTCGGTGAATTCATTTATTAACCATAATGTAAAATGATCTAATCGGGTCTCTGTTCGCCCTAGCCTAGAAGTTTAATAGTGCATTGTATTCGCCATTTCATGCGCTTTGAGATGCCGCTTAGCCCAATACGCTATCTGAAATAGGAGCGACGTAAATTGAACAAATGTGATAGAATTTTGCTGAATTCTTAAATTAACCATAATATAAAATGATCTAACCGGGTCTCTGTTTGCCCTACCCATGAAGTGTAATAGTGCATTTTACTCGCCATTTCATGCGCTTTGAGATGCCGCTCAGCCCAATACGCTATCCGAAATAGGAGCGACGTAAATTGATCAAATGTGATAGAATTTCGTTGAATTTGTATATTAACTAAAATATAAAATGATCTAATCGGGTCTCTGATTGCCCTATCATAGAAGTTTTTAGTTCATTCTACTTGCCATTCCACGCGCTTTAAGATGGAGCCTAGCCCAGTACGCTATCTGAAATAGGAGCGACGTAAATTGAACAAAAGTGACAGAATTTTGCTGTATTCTTAAATTAACCATTATATAAAATGATCTAATCGGGTCTCTGTTTGCCCTATCATAGAAGTTTAATAGTGCATTTTACACGCCATTTCATGCGCTTTGAGATGCCGCTTAGGCCAACACGCTACCAGAAATAGGAGCAACGTAAATTGAACAAATGTGATAGAACTTCCCTGAATTGTTATATTAACCTTAATGTAAAATGATCTAATCGGGTCTCTGTTTGCCCTATCATAGAAGTTTAATAGTGCATTTTACTCGCCATTCCACGCGCTTCAAGATGCCGCCTAGCCCAGTGCGCTATCTGAAACAGGAGCGACGTAAATTGAACAAATGTGATAGAATTTCGCTGAATTCTTAAATTAACCATAATATAAAATGATCTAATCGGGTCTCTGTTTGCCCTACCCTAGAAGTTTAATAGTGCATTTCACTCGCCACTTCATGCGCTTTGAGATGCCGCTTAGCCCAATACGCTATCTGAAATTGGAGCAACGTAAATTGAACAAATGTGATAGAATTTTGCTGAATTCTTAAATTAACCATAATATAAAATGATCTAATCGGGTCTCTGTTTGCCCTACCCTAGAAGTTTAATAGTTCATTTTACTCGCCATTTCATGCACTTTTCGATGCCGCTTAGCCCAATACGCTATCTGAAACAGGAGCGACGTAAATTGAACAAATGTGATAGAATTTTGCTGTATTCTTAAATTAACCATAATATAAAATGATCTAACCGGGTCTCTGTTTGCCCTACCCATGAAGTGTAATAGTGCATTTCACTCGCCATTTCATGCGCTTTGAGATGCCGCTTAGCCCAGTACGCCATCCGAAATAGGAGCGACGTAAATTGAACGAATGTGATAGAATTTCCCAGAATTCTTATATTAACCAAAATATAAAATGATCAGATCGGGTCTCTGATTGCCCTATCATAGAAGTTTAATATTCCTTTTTTCTCGCCATTTCATGCGCTTCGAGATGCCGCTTAGCCCAATACGCTATCTGAAATATGAGCGACGTAACTTGAACAAATGTGATAGAATTCTGCTGAATTCTTAAATTGACCATAATATAAAATGATCTAATCGGGTCTCTGCTTGCCCTACCCTAGAAGTTTAATAGTGCATTTTTACTCGACATTTCATGCGCTTTGAGATGCCGCTTAGCCCAATACGCTATCCGAAATAGGAGCGACGTAAATTGAACAAATGTGATAGAATTTCGTTGAATTCGTATATTAACTAAAATATAAAATGATCTAATCGGGTCTCTGATTGCCCTATCATAGAAGTTTTTTAGTTCATTTTACTTGCCATTCCACGCGCTTTAAGATGGAGCCTAGCCCAGTACGCTATCTGAAATAGGAGCGACGTAAATTGAACAAAAGTGACAGAATTTTGCTGTATTCTTAAATTAACCATTATATGAAATGATCTACTCGGGTCTCTGTTTGCCCTATCATAGAAGTTTAATAGTGCATTTTACACGCCATTTCATGCGCTTTGAGATGCCGCTTAGGCGAATACGCTACCAGAAATAGGAGCGACGTAAATTGAACAAATGTGATAGAACTTCCCTGAATTGTTATATTAACCTTAATGTAAAATGATCTAATCGGGTCTCTGTTTGCCCTATCATAGAAGTTTAATAGTGCATTTTACTCGCCATTCCACGCGCTTCAAGATGCCGCCTAGCCCAGTGCGCTATCTGAAACAGGAGCGACGTAAATTGAACAAATGTGATAGAATTTCGCTGAATTCTTAAATTAACCATAATATAAAATGATCTAATCGGGTCTCTGTTTGCCCTACCCTAGAAGTTTAATAGTGCATTTCACTCGCCACTTCATGCGCTTTGAGATGCCGCTTAGCCCAATACGCTATCTGAAATTGGAGCAACGTAAATTGAACAAATGTGATAGAATTTTGCTGAATTCTTAAATTAACCATAATATAAAATGATCTAATCGGGTCTCTGATTGCCCTATCATAGAAGTTAGTAGTGCATTTCACTCGTCATTTCATGCGCTTTGAGATACCGTTTAGCCCAATACGCTATCTGAAATAGGAGCGACGTAAATTGAACAAATGTGATAGAACTTCCCAGAATTCTTATATTAACCTTAATGTAAAATGATCTAATCGGGTCTCTGTTCGCCCTACCCTAGAAGTTTAATAGTGTATTTCACTCGTCATTTCATGCGCTTTGAGATGCCCCTTCGCCCAATACGCTATCAGAAATAGGAGCGACGTAAATTGAACAAATGTGAAAGAATTTCGTTGAATTTTTATATTAACCAAAATATAAAATGATATAATCGGGTCTCTGATTGCCGTATCATAGAAGTTTAATAGCGCATTTTACTCGCCATTCCACGCGCTTTAAGATGCCGCCTAGCCCAGTATGCTTCTTGAAATAGGAGCGACGTAACTTGAACGAATGTGATAGAATTTTCCTGAATTCTTAAATTAACCATAATATAAAATGATCTAATCGGGTCTCCGTTTGACCTAACATAGAAGTTTAATAGTGCATTTTACTCGCCCTTCAACGCGCTTTAAGATGCCGCTTAGCCCAATACGCTATCTGAAATAGGAGCGACGTAAATTGAACAAATGTGATATAATTTCGCTGAATTCTTAAATTAACCATATTATAAAATGATCTAATCGGGTCTCTGTTTGCCCTACCCTAGAAGTTTAAAAGTGCACTTTACTCATCATTTCATGCGCTTTGAGATGCCGCTTAGCCCAATACGCTATCTGAAATAGGAGCGACGTAAATTGAACAAATGTGATATAATTTCGCTGAATTCTTAAATTAACCATATTATAAAATGATCTAATCGGGTCTCTGTTTGCCCTACCCTAGAAGTTTAATAGTGCATTTTACTCGCCATTCCACGCGCTTTAAGATGCCGCCTAGCCCAGTACGCTATCTGAAATAGGAGCTACGTAAATTGAACAAATGTGATAGAATTTCGCTGAATTCTTATATTAACCAAAATATAAAATGATCTGATCGGGTCTCTGATTGCCCTATCATAGAAGTTTAATAGTGCATTTTACTCGCCATTCCACGCGCCTTAAGATGCCGCCTATCCCTGTACGCTATCTAAAATCGGAGCGACGTAAATTGAGCATATGTGATAGAATTTTGCTGAATTCTTAAATTAACCGTAATATAAAATGGTCTAATCGGGACTCTGTTAGCCATACCCTAGAAGTTTAACAGTTCATTATACTCGCCATTCCACGCGCTTTAAGATGCCGCCTAGCCCAGTACGCTTTCTGAAATAGGAGCCAAGTAAATTGAACAAATGTGATAGAATTTGCCTGAATTCTTATATGAACCAAAATATAAAATGATCTAATCGGGTCTCTGATTGACCTATCATTGAAGTTTAATTGTGCATTTTACTCGCCATTCCACGCGCTTTAAGATGCTGCCTATCCCAGTACGCTATCTGAAATAGGAGCGATGTAAATTGAACAAATGTGATAGAATTTTGCTGAATTCTTTAATTAACCATAATATAAAATGATCTAATCGGGTCTCTGTTTGCCCTACCCTAGAGGTTTAATAGTTCATTTTATTCGCCATTTCATGCGCTTTGGGATGCCGCTTAGCCCAATACGCTATCTGAAACAGGGGCGACGTAAATGGAACAAATGTGATAGAATTTTGCTGAATTCTTAAATTAACCATAATATAAAATGATCTAATCGGGTCTCTGTTTGCCCTACCCTAGAAGTTTAATAGTTCATTTTATTCGCCATTTCATGCGCTTTGAGATGCCGCTTAGCCCAATACGTTATCTGAAATTGGAGCGACGTAAACTGAACAAATTGTGATAGAATTTCGCTGAATTCTTAAATTAACCATAATATAAAATGATCTAATCGGGTCTCGGTTTGCCCTACCCTAGGAGTCTAAAAGTGCATTTTACTCGCCATTTCTTGCGCTTTGAGATGCCACTTAGCCTAATACGTTATCTGAAATATGAGCGACGTAAATTGAACAAATGTGATAGAATTTCGCTGAATTCTTATATTAACCAAAATATAAAATGATCTGATCGGGTCTCTGATTGCCCTATCATAGAAGTTTAATAGTGCATTTTACTCGCCATTCCACGCCCATTAAGATGTCGACAAGCCGCGTACGCTATCTGAAATAGGAGCGACGTAAGTTGAACAAATGTGATAGAATTTTGCTGAATTCTTAAATTAACCATAATATAAATTGATCTACTCGGTTCTCTGTTTGCCCTACCCTAGAAGTTTATTAGGGCATTTTACTCACCACTTCTTGCACTTTGAGATGCCGCCTAGCCCAGTACGCTATATGAAATAGGAACGACGTAAATTGAACAAATGTGATAGAGTTTTGCAGAATTCTTAAATTAACCATAGTATAAAATGATCTAATCTGGCCGCTGTTTGCCCTACCCTAGAAATGTAATAGTGCATTTTACTCGCTATTCGACGCGCTTTAAGATGCCGCTTAGCACAATACGCTATCTGAAATAGGAGCGACGTAAATTGAACAAATGTGATAGAACTTCCCTGAATTCTTACATTAACCTTAATGTAAAATGATATAATCGGGTCTCTGTTCGCCCTATCCTAGAAGTTTAATAGTTCATTTCACTCGTCATTTCATGCGCTTTGAGATGCCGCTTAGCCCAATACGCAATCTGAAATAGGAACGGCGTAAATTGAACAAATGTGATAGAATTTCGCTGAATTCTAATATTAACCAAAATATAAAATGATCTAATCGGGTCTCTGATTGCCCTATCATAGAAGTTTAATAGTGCATTTTACTCGCCATTCCCCGCGCCTTAAGATGCCGCCTATCCCTGTACGCTATCTAAAATCGGAGCGACGTAAATTGAGCATATGTGATAGAATTTTGCTGAATTCTTAATTAACCGTAATATAAAATGATCTAATCGGGATTCTGTTCGCCATACCCTAGAAGTTTAATAGTGCATTATACTCGCCATTCCACGCGCTTTAAGATGCCGACTAGCCCAGTACGCTATCTGAAATCGGAACGACGTAAATTGAACAAATGTGATAGAATTTTGCAGAATTCTTAAATTAACCATACTATAAAATGATCTAATCGGGTCTCTGATTGCCCTATCATAGAAGTTTCATAGTGCATTTTACTCGCCATTCCACGCGCTTTAAGATGCCGCCTAGCCCAGTACGCTATTTGAAACAGGAGCGACGTAAATTGAACAAATGTGATAGAATTTCGCTGAACCCTTATATTAATCAAAATATAAAAAGATCTAATCGGGTCTCTGATTGCCCTATCATAGAAGTTTAATAGTGCATTTTACTCGCCATTCCACGCGCTTTGAGATGCCGCTTAGCCCAATACGCTATCTGAAATAGGAGCGACGTAAATTGAACAAATGTGATAGAATTTTGCTGAATTCTTGAATTAACCATAATATAAAATGATATAATCGGGTCTCTGTTTGCCCTACCCTAGAAGTTTAATAGTGCATGTTACTCGCCATTTCATGCGCTTCGAGATGCCGCTTAGCCCAATACGCTATCTGAAATATGAGCGACGTAAATCGAACAAATGTGATAGAATTTCCCTGATATCTTATATTAACCAAAATATAAAATGATCTAATCGGGTCGCTGATTGCCCTATCATAGAAGTTTAATAGTCCATTTTCCTCGCCATTCCACGCGCTTTAAGATGCCGCCTAGCCCAATACGCTATCTGAAATAGGAGCGACGTAAATTGAACAAATGTGATAGAATTTCGCTCAATTCTTATATTAACGAAAATATAAAATGATCTAATCGGGTCTCTGATTGACGTATCATGGAAGTTTAATAGTGCATTTTACTTGACATTCCACGCGCTTTAAGATGCCGCCTAGCCCAGTACGCTATCTGAAACAGGAGCGACGTAAATTGAACAAATGTGATAGAATTTTGCTGAATTCTTAAATTAACCATAATATAAAATGATCTAATCGGGTCTCTGTTTGCCCTACCCTAGAAGTTAAATAGTGCATTTTACTCCACATTTCATGCGCTTTGATATGCCGCATAGCCGAATACGCTATCTGAAATAGGAGCGACGTAAATTGAACAAATGTGATAGAATTTCGCTGAATTCTTGAATTAACCATAACATAAAATGATCTAATCGGGTCTCTGTTTGCCCTACCCTAGAAGTTTAATAGTGCATTTCACTCGTCATTTCATGCGCTTTGAGACGCCGCTTAGCCCTATTCGCTATCTGAAATAGGACCGACGTACATTGAACAAATGTGATAGGATTTCGCTGAATTCTATATTAACCAAAATATAAAATGATCTAATCGGGTCTCTGTTTGCCATAACCTAGAAGTTTAATAGTGCATTTTACTCGCCCTTCCACGCGCTTTAAGATGCCGCTTAGCCCAATACGCTATCTGAAATAGGAGCGACGTAAATTGAACAAATGTGATATAATTTCGCTGAATTCTTAAATTAACCATATTATAAAATGATCTAATCGTGTCTCTGTTTGCCCTACCCTACAAGTTTAAAAGTGCACTTTACTCATCATTTCATGCGCTTTGAGATGCCGCTTAGCA
>CAKAJE020000658.1:0-47585 GCA_916610135.2 Macropis europaea | reverse complement strand
AAATTCTGTCACATTTGGTCAACTTACGTAGCTCCTATTTCAGATAGCGTACTGGGCTAGGCGGCATCTTAAAGCGCGTGGAATGGCGAGCAAAATGCACTCTTAAACTTCTATGATAGGGCAATCAGAGTCCCGTTTAGACCATTTTATATTTTGTTTAATATAAGATTTCAGGGAAATTCTATCACATTTGTTCAATTTACGTCGCTCCTATTTCAAATAGCGTATTGGGATAAGCGGCATCTCAAAGCGCATGAAATGCCGAGTAAAATGCGCTATTAAACTTCTAGGGTAGGGCAATCAGAGACCCGATTAAATCATTTATATTATGGTTAATTTAAGAATTCAGCAAAATTCTATCACATTTGTTCAATTTACGTCGTTCCTATTTCAGATAGCATACTGGGCTAGGCGGCAACTTAAAGCGCGCGGAATGGCGAGTAAAATGCACTATTAAACTTCTATGATAGGGCAATCAGAGACCCGATTAGATCATTTTATATTATGGTTAATTTAAGAATTCAGTGAAATTCTATCACATTTGTTCAATTTACATCGCTCCTATTTCAGATAGCGTATAGGGCTAAGCGGCATCTCAATGCGCATGAAATGGCCAGTAAAATGCACTATTAAACTTCTAGGGTAGGGCAAACAGAGACCCGATTAGATCATTTTATATTACGGTTAATATAAGAATTCAGCGTAATTCTGTGACATTTGTTCAACTTACGTAGCTCCTATTTCAGATAGCGTACTGGGCTAGGCGGCAACCTAAAGCGCGTGGAATGGCGAGTAAAATGCGCTATTAAACTTCTATGATAGGGTAATCAGAGACCCGATTAGATCATTTTATATTTTGGTTAATATAAGAATTCAGCGAAATTCTATCACATTTGTTCAATTTACGTCGCTCCTATTTCAGATAGCTTATTGGGCTAAGCGGCATCTCAAAGCGCATGAAATGACGAGTGAAATGCACTATTAAACTTCAAGGGTAGGGCGAACAAAGACCCGATTAGATCATTTTACATTAAGGTTAATATAAGAATTCAGCGAAATTCTATTACATTTGTTCAATTTACATCGCTCCTATTTCAGATAGCGACTTGTGTTAAGCGTCATCTCAAAGCGCAAGAAATGGCGAGTAAAATGCACTATTAAACTTCTAGGATAAGGCAAACAGAGACCCGATTAGATCATTTTATATTACGGTTAATATAAGAATTCAGCGTAATTCTGTGACATTTGTTCAATTTACGTAGCTCCTATTTCAGATAGCGTACTGGGCTAGGCGGCAACTTAAAGCGCGTGGAATGGCGAGTAAAATGCGCTGTTAAACTTCTATGATAGGGCAATCAGAGACCCGATTAGATCATTTTATATTTTGGTTAATATAAGATTTCAGGGAAATTCTATCACATTTGTTCAATTTACGTCGCTCCTATTTCAGATAGCGTATTGGGCTAAGCGGCACCTCTAAGCGCATGAAATGACTAGTGAAATGCACTATTAAACTTCTAGGGTAGGGCGAACAAAGACCCGATTAGACCATTTTACATTAAGGTTAATATAAGAATTCAGCGTAACTCTGTCACATTTGTTCAATTTACGTCGCTCCTATTTCAGATAGCGTAGTGGGCTAAGCGGCATCTCAAAGCGCAAGAAACGGCGAGTAAACTGCACTACTAAACTTCTAGGGTAGGGCAAACAGAGACCCGATTAGATCATTTTATATTATGGTTAATTTAAGAATTCTGCGAAATTCTATCACATTTGTTCAATTTACGTTGCTCCTATTTCAGATAGCGTATTGGGCTAAGCGGTATCTCAAAGCGCAAGAAATGGCGAGTAAAATGCACTATTAAACGTCTAGGGTAGGGCAAACAGAGACCAGTTTGGATCATTTTATATTATGGTTAATTTAAGAATTCAGCGAAATTCTATCACATTTGTTCAATTTACGTCGATCCTATTGCAGATAGCGTATTGGGCTAAGCGGCATCTCAAAGCGCATGAAATGGCGAGTAAAATGCACTATTAAACTTCTAGGGTAAGGCGAACAGAGACCTGATTAGATCATTTTACATTACAGATAATAAAAGAATTCATCGAAATTCTATCACATTTGTTCAATTTACATCGCTCCTATTTCAGATAGCGTACTGGCTAAGCGGCATCTCAAAGCGCATGAAATGACGAGTGAAATGCACTATTAATCTTCTAGGGTAGGGCGTACAGAGACCCGATTAGAACATTTTACGTTAAGGTTAATATAAGAATTCAGCGTAATTCTATCACATTTGTTCACCTTACGTCGCTCCTATTTCAGATAGCATATTGGGCTAAGCGGCATCGCAAAGCGCATGAAATGACGAGTGAAATGCACTATTAAACTTCTTGGGTAGGGCGAACAGAGAGCTGATTACATCATTTTATATTACGGTTAATATAAGAATTCAGCGTAATTCTATCACATTTGTTCAACTTACGTCGCTCCTATTTCAGATAGCGTACTGGGCTAGGCGGCATCTTAAAACGCGAAGAATGGCGAGTAAAATGCACTACTAAACTTCTATGATACGGCAATCAGAGAGCCGATTAGATCATTTTACATTTTGGTTAATATAAGAATTCAGCGAAATTCTATCACAATTGTTCTATTTACGTCGCTCCTATTTCAGATAGCGTATTGGGCTAAGCGGCATCTCAAAGCGCATGAAATGGCGAGTGAAATGCACTATTAAACTTCTAGGGTAGGGCGAACAGAGACCGATTAGATCATTTTATATTATGGTTAATTTAAGAATTCAGCAAAATTCTATCACATATGTTCAATTTACGTCGCTCCTATTTCAGATAGCGTACTGGGCTAGGCGGCATCTTAAAGCGCGTGGAGTGGCGAGTAAACTGCACTATTAAACTTCTATGATAGGGCAATCAGAGACCCGATTAGATCATTTTATATTTTGGTGAATATAAGAATTCAGCGAAATTCTATCACATTTGTTCAATTTACGTCGCTCCTATTTCAGATCGCATATCGGGCTAAGCGGCATCGCAAAGCGCATGAAATGACGAGTGAAATGCACTATTAAACTTCTTGGTAGGGCGAACAGAGAGCCGATTACATCATTTTATATTATGGTTAATTTAAGAATTCGGCAAAATTCTATCCCATTTGTTCAATTTACGTCGCTCCTATTTCAGATAGCATATTGGGCTAAGCGGCATCTCAAGGCGCATGAAATGACGAGTGAAATGCACTATTAAACTTCTAGGGTAGGGCGAAGAGAGACCCGATTAGATCATTTTACATTAAGGTTAATATAAGTATTCAGGGAAATTCTATCACATTTGTTCAATTTACATCGCTCCTATTTCAGATAGCGTATTGGGCTAACCGGCATCTCAAAGCGCATGAAATAGCTAGTAAAATGCACTGTTAAACTTCTAGGGTAAGGCAAACAGAGACCCGTTTAGATCATTTCATGTTATGGTTTATTTAAGAATTCAGAAAAAATTCTAACACATTCGTTCAATTTACGTGGCTCCTATTTCAGATAGCTTATTGGGCTCAGCGGCATCTCAAAGCGCATGAAATGACGAGTGAAATGCACTATTAATCTTCTAGGGTAGGGCGAACAGAGACCCGATTAGATCATTTTACATTAAGGTTAATATAAGAATTCAGCGAGATTCTCTCACATTTGTTCAATTTACGTCGCTGATATTTCAGATAGCGTATTGGGCTAAGCGGCATCTCAAAGCGCAAGAAATGGCAAGTAAAATGAACTATTAAACTTCTAGGGTAGGGCAAACAGAGACCCGATTCGATCATTTTATATTATGGTTAATTTAAGAATTCAGCGAAATTCTATCACATTTGTTCAATTTACATCGCTCCTATTTCAGATAGCGTACTGGGCTAAGCGGCATCTCAAAGCGCATGAAATGACGAGTGAAATGCTCTATTAATCTTCTTGGGTAGAGCGAACAGAGACCCGATTAGAACATTTTACATTAAGGTTAATATAAGAATTCAGCGTAATTCTATCACATTTGTTCAACTTACGTCGCTCCTATTTCAGAAAGCGTACCGGGCTAAGCGGCATCTCAAAGCGCATGAAATGCGAGTAAAATGCACTATTAAACTTCTGGGGTGGGGCAAACAGAGACCCGATTAGATCAATTTATATTATGGTTAATTTAAGAATTCAGCAAAATTCTATCACATTTTTTCAATTTACGTCGCTCCTATTTCAGATAGCGTATTGGGCTAAGCGGCATCTCAAAGCGCATGAAATGGCGAGTAAAATGCACTATTAGCCTTCTAGGATAAGGCAAACAGAGACCCGATTAGATCATTTTATATTACGGTTAATATAAGAATTCAGCGAGATTCTCTCACATTTGTTCAATTTACGTCGCTGATATTTCAGATAGCGTATTGGGCTAAGCAGCATCTCAAAGCGCAAGAAATGGCGAGTAAAATGAACTATTAAACTTCTAGGGTAGGGCAATCAGAGTCCGATTCGATCATTTACATTATGGTTAATTTAAGAATTCAGCAAAATTCTATCACATTTGTTCAATTTACGTCGCTCCTATTTCCGATAGCGTATTGGGCTAAGCGGCATCTCAAAGCGTAACATATGGCGAGTAAAATGCACTATTAAACTTCTAGGGTAGGGCAAACAGAGACCCCATTAGATCATTTTATATTATGGTTAATTTAAGAATTCAGCGAAATTCTATCACATTTGTTCAATTTACGTTGCTCCTATTTCAGATAGCGTATTGGGCTAAGCGGCACCTCAAAGCGCAAGAAATGGCGAGTAAAATGCACTATTAAACTTCTAGGGTGGGGCAAACAGAGACCAGTTTAGATCACGTTATATTATGGTTAATTTAAGAATTCAGCGAAATTCTATCTCATTTGTACAATTTACGTCGATCCTATTGCAGATAGCGTATTGGGCTAAGCGGCATCTCAAAGCGCATGAAATGGCGAGTATAAGGCACTATTAAACTTCTATGGTAATGCAAACAGAGACCCGATTAGATCATTTTATATTACGGTTAATATAAGAATTCAGCGTAATTCTGTGACATTTGTTCAATTTACGTAGCTCCTATTTCAGATAGCGTACTGGGCTACGCGGCAACTTAAAGCGCGTGGAATGGCGAGTAAAATGCGCTGTTAAACTTCTATGATAGGGCAATCAGAGACCCGATTAGATCATTTTATATTACGGTTAATATAAGAATTCAGCGTAATTCTGTCACATTTGTTCAACTTACGTAGCTCCTATTTCAGATAGCGTACTGGGCTGGGCGGCAACTTAAAGCGCGTGGAATGACGAGAGAAATGCACAATTAAAGTTCTTGGGTAGGGCAAACAGTGACCCGATTAGATCATTTTATATTATGGTTAATTTAAGAATTCAGCAAAATTCTATCACATTTGTTCAATTTACGTCGCTCCTATTTCAGATAGCGTACTGGGCTAGGCGGCATCTTAAAGCGCGTGGAGTGGCGAGTAAACTGCACTATTAAACTTCTATGATAGGGCAATCAGAGACCCGATTAGATCATTTTATATTTTGGTGAATATAAGAATTCAGCGAAATTCTATCACATTTGTTCAATTTACGTCGCTCCTATTTCAGATCGCATATCGGGCTGAGCGGCATCGCAAAGCGCATGAAATGACGAGTGAAATGCACTATTAAACTTCTTGGGTAGGGCGAACAGAGAGCCGATTACATCATTTTATATTATGGTTAATTTAAGAATTCGGCAAAATTCTATCCCATTTGTTCAATTTACGTCGCTCCTATTTCAGATAGCATATTGGGCTAAGCGGCATCTCAAAGCGCATGAAATGACGAGTGAAATGCACTATTAAACTTCTAGGGTAGGGCGAAGAGAGACCCGATTAGATCATTTTACATTAAGGTTAATATAAGTATTCAGGGAAATTCTATCACATTTGTTCAATTTACGTCGCTCCTATTTCAGATAGCGTATTGGGCTAACCGGCATCTCAAAGCGCATGAAATAGCTAGTAAAATGCACTGTTAAACTTCTAGGGTAAGGCAAACAGAGACCCGTTTAGATCATTTCATGTTATGGTTTATTTAAGAATTCAGCGAAATTCTATCACATTTGTTCAATTTGCGTCGCTCTTATTTCAGATAGCTTATTGGGCTAAGCGGCATCGCAAAGCGCATGAAATGACGAGTGGAATGCACTATTAAACTTCTAGGGTACGGCAAACAGAGACCCGATTAGATCATTTTATATTATGGTTAATTTAAGAATTCAGCAAAATTCTATCACATTTGTTCAATTTACGTCGCTCCTATATCAGATAGCGTACTGGGCTAAGCGGCATCTCAAAGCGCAAGAAATGGCGAGCAAAATGCACTATTAAACTTCTAGGGTAGGGCAAACAGAGACCCGATTAGATCATTTTATATTACGGTTAATATAAGAATTCAGCGTAATTCTGTCACATTTGGTCAACTTACGTAGCTCCTATTTCAGATAGCGTACTGGGCTAGGCGGCAACTTAAAGCGCGTGGAATGGCGAGTAAAATGCACTATTAAACTTCTATGATAGGGCAATCAGAGACCCGATTAGATCATTTTATATTTTGGT
Organism: Macropis europaea; assembly: GCA_916610135.2. Lineage (NCBI taxonomy): Eukaryota > Metazoa > Arthropoda > Insecta > Hymenoptera > Melittidae > Macropis > Macropis europaea. Next base: position 40,921 of record CAKAJE020000658.1, on the reverse strand, counting down.
TAATATAAGAATTCAGCGAAATTCTATCACATTTGTTCAATTTACGTCGCTCCTATGTCAGATAGCGTATTGGGCTATGCGGCATCTCAAAGCGCATGAAATGGCGAGTGAAATGCACTATTAATCTTCTAGGGTAGGGCAATCAGAGACCCCATTAGATCATTTTATATTATGGTTAATTTAAGAATTCAGCGAAATTCTATCACATTTGTTCAATTTACGTTGCTCCTATTTCAGATAGCGTATTGGGCTAAGCGGCACCTCAAAGCGAAAGAAATGGCGAGTAAAATGCACTATTAAACTTCTAGGGTGGGGCAAACAGAGATCAGTTTAGATCACTTTATATTATGGTTAATTTAAGAATTCAGCGAAATTCTATCTCATTTGTACAATTTACGTCGATCCTATTGCAGATAGCGTATTGGGCTAAGCGGCATCTCAAAGCGCATGAAATGGCGAGTATAATGCACTATTAAACTTCTATGGTAATGCAAACAGAGACCCGATTAGATCATTTTATATTACGGTTAATATAAGAATTCAGCGTAATTCTATCACATTTGTTCAACATACGTCGCTCCTATTTCAGATAGTGTACTGGGCTAGGCGGCATCTTAAAGCGCGTGGAAGGGCGAGTAAAATGCACTACTAAACTTCTATGATAGGGCAATCAGAGTCCCGTTTAGATCATTTTATATTTTGATTAATATAAGATTTCAGGGAAATTCTATCACATTTGTTCAATTTACGTCGCTCCTATTTCAGATAGCTATTGGGCTAAGCGGCATCTAAAAGCACATGAAATGACGAGAGAAATGCACTATTAAACTTCTTGGGTAGGGCGAACAGAGACCCGATTACATCATTTTATATTATGGTTAATTTAAGAATTCAGCAAAATTCTATCACATTTGTTCAATTTACGTCGCTCCTATTTCAGATAGCGTACTGGGCTAGGCGGCATCTTAAAGCGCGTGGAATGACGAGTAAAATGCACTATTAAACTTCTATGATAGGGCAATCAGAGACCCGATTAGATCATTTTATATTTTGGTTAATATAAGAATTCAGCGAAATTCTATCACATTTGTTCAATTTACGTCGATCCTATTTCAGATAGCTTATTGGGCTAAGCGGCATCGCAAAGCGCATGAATTGACGAGTGAAATGCACTATTAAACTTCTTGGGTAGGGCGAACAAAGACCCGATTAGATCATTTTACATTAAGGTTAATATAAGAATTCAGCGAAATTCTATCACATTTGTTCAATTTACATCGCTCCTATTTCAGATAGCGACTTGTGCTAAGCGGCATCTCAAAGCGCAAGAAATGGCGAGTAAAATGCACTATTAAACTTCTAGGGTAGGGCAAACAGAGACCACATTAGATCATTTTATATTATGGTTAATTAAGAATTCAGCGAAATTCTCTCACATTTGTTCAATTTACGTCGCTGATATTTCAGATAGCGTATTGGGCTAAGCGGCATCTCAAAGCGCAAGAAATGGCGAGTAAAATGCGTTATTAAACTTCTAGGGTAGGGCAATCAGAGAGCCGATTAGATCATTTTATATTATGGTTAATTTAAGAATTCAGCGAAATTCTATCACATTTGTTCAATTTACATCGCTCCAATTTCAGATAGCGTATAGGGCTAAGCGGCATCTCAAAGCGCATGAAATGGCCAGTAAGATGCACTATTAATCTTCTAGGGTAGGGCAAACAGAGACCCGATTAGATCATTTTATATTACGGTTAATATAAGAATGCAGCGTAATTCTGTGACATTTGTTCAACTTACGTAGCTCCTATTTCAGATAGCGTACTGGGCTAGGCGGCAACCTAAAGCGCGTGGAATGGCGAGTAAAATGCGCTATTAAACTTCTATGATAGGGCAATCAGAGACCCAAACAGATCATTTTATATTTTGGTTAATATAAGAATTCAGCGAAATTCTATCACATTTGTTCAATTTACGTCGCTCCTATTTCAGATAGCTTATTGGGCTAAGCGGCATCTCAAAGCGCATGAAATGACGAGTGAAATGCACTATTAAACTTCAAGGGTAGGGCGAACAAAGACCCGATTAGATCATTTTACATTAAGGTTAATATAAGAATTCAGCGAAATTCTATCACATTTGTTCAATTTACATCGCTCCTATTTCAGATAGCGACTTGTGTTAAGCGTCATCTCAAAGCGCAAGAAATGGCGAGTAAAATGCACTATTAAACTTCTAGGATAAGGCAAACAGAGACCCGATTAGATCATTTTATATTACGGTTAATATAAGAATTCAGCGTAATTCTGTGACATTTGTTCAATTTACGTAGCTCCTATTTCAGATAGCGTACTGGGCTACGCGGCAACTTAAAGCGCGTGGAATGGCGAGTAAAATGCGCTGTTAAACTTCTATGATAGGGCAATCAGAGACCCGATTAGATCATTTTATATTTTGGTTAATATAAGATTTCAGGGAAATTCTATCACATTTGTTCAATTTACGTCGCTCCTATTTCAGATAGCGTAGTGGGCTAAGCGGCATCTCAAAGCGCATGAAATGACGAGTGAAATGCACTATTAATCTTCTAGGGTAGGGCGAACAGAGACCCGATTAGAACATTTTACGTTAAGGTTAATATAAGAATTCAGCGTAATTCTATCACATTTGTTCACCTTACGTCGCTCCTATTTCAGATAGCATATTGGGCTAAGCGGCATCGCAAAGCGCATGAAATGACGAGTGAAATGCACTATTAAACTTCTTGGGTAGGGCGAACAGAGAGCTGATTACATCATTTTATATTACGGTTAATATAAGAATTCAGCGTTATTCTATCACATTTGTTCAACTTACGTCGCTCCTATGTCAGATAGCGTACTGGGCTAGGCGGCATCTTAAAACGCGAAGAATGGCGAGTAAAATGCACTACTAAACTTCTATGATACGGCAATCAGAGAGCCGATTAGATCATTTTATATTTTGGTTAATATAAGAATTCAGCGAAATTCTATCACAATTGTTCTATTTACGTCGCTCCTATTTCAGATAGCCTATTGGGCTAAGCGGCATCTCAAAGCGCATGAAATGGCGAGTGAAATGCACTATTAAACTTCTAGGGTAGGGCGAACAGAGACCCGATTAGATCATTTTATATTATGGTTAATTTAAGAATTCAGCAAAATTCTATCACATTTGTTCAATTTACGTCGCTCCTATTTCAGATAGCGTATTGGGCTAAGCGGCATCTCAGAGCGCATGAAATGGCGAGTAAAATGCACTATTAAACTTCTAGGGTAAGGCAAACAGAGACCCGATTAGATCATTTTATATTACGGTTAATATATGAATTCAGCGTAAATCTATCACATTTGTTCAACATACGTCGCTCCTATTTCAGTTAGTGTACTGGGCCAGGCGGCATCTCAAAGCGCATGAAATGGCGAGTAAAATGCACTATTAAACTTCTAGGGTAGGGCAAACAGAGACCCCATTACATCATTTTATATTATGGTTAATTTAAGAATTCAGCGAAATTCTATCACATTTGTTCAATTTACGTCGCTCCTATTTCACATAGCGTATTGGGCTAAGCGGCATCTCAAAGCGCATGAAATGGCGAGTAACATGCACTGTTAAACTTCTAGGGTAGGGCAAACAGAGACCCGATTAGATCATTTTATATTATGGTTAATTTAAGAATTCAGCGAAATTCTATCACATTTGTTCAATTTACGTCGCTCCTATTGCTGATAGCGTATTGGGCTAAGCGGCATCTTAAAGCGCGTGGAATGGCGAGTAAAATTCACTATTAAACTTCTATGATAGGGCAATCAGAGACCCGATTAGATCATTTTATATTTTGGTTATATAAGAATTCAGCGAAATTCTATCACATTTGGTCAATTTACGTCGCTCCTATTTCAGATAGCTTATTGGGCTAAGCGGCATCTCAAAGCGCATGAAATGACGAGTTAAATGCACTATTAAACTTCTAGGGTAGGGCGTACAAAGACCCGATTAGATCATTTTACATTGAGGTTAATATAAGAATTCAGCGATATTCTATCACATTTGTTCAATTTACGTCGCTCCTATTTCAGATAGCGTATTGGGCTATGCGGCATCTCAAAGCGCATGAAATGGCGAGTAAAATGCACTATTAAACTTCTAGGATAAGGCAAACAGAGACCCGATTAGATCATTTTATATTACGGTTAATATAAGAATTCAGCGTAATTCTGTCACATTTGTTCAAGTTACGTAGCTCCTATTTCAGATAGCGGACTGGGCTAGGCGGCAACTTAAAGCGCGTGGAGTGGCGAGTAAAATGCACTATTAAACTTCTATGATAGGGCAATCAGAGACCCGATTCGATCATTTTATATTTTGGTTAATATAAGAGTTCAGCGAAATTCTATCACATTTGTTCAATTTACGTCGCTCCTATGTCAGATAGCGTATTGGGCTAAGCGGCATCTCAAAGCGCATGAAATGGCGAGTGAAATGCACTATTAGTCTTCTAGGGTAGGGCAATCAGAGACCCCATTAGATCATTTTATATTACGGTTAATTTAAGAATTCAGCGAAATTCTATCACATTTGTTCAATTTACGTCGCTCCTATGTCAGATAGCGTATTGGGCTATGCGGCATCTCAAAGCGCATGAAATGGCGAGTAAAATGCACTGTTAAACTTCTAGGGTAGGGCAAACAGAGACCCGATTAGATCATTTTATATTACGGTTAATATAAGAATTCAGCGTAATTCTATCACATTTGTTCAACTTACGTCGCTCCTATTTCAGATAGCGTACTGGGCAAGTCGGTATCTCAAAGCGCGTGGAAGGGCGAGTAAAATGCACTACTAAGCTTCTATGATAGGGCAATCAGAGACCCGATTAGATCATTTTATATTTTGGTTAATATAAGAATTCAGCGAAATTCTACCACATTTGTTCAATTTACGTCGCTCTTATTTCAGATAGCGTACTGGCCTAAGCGGCATCTCAAAGCGCAAGAAATGGCGAGCAAAATGCACTATTAAACTTCTAGGGTAGGGCAAACAGAGACCCGATTAGATCATTTTATATTACGGTTAATATAAGAATTCAGCGTAATTCTGTCACATTTGGTCAACTTACGTAGCTCCTATTTCAGATAGCGTACTGGGCTAGGCGGCATCTTAAAGCGCGTGGAATGGCGAGCAAAATGCACTCTTAAACTTCTATGATAGGGCAATCAGAGTCCCGTTTAGACCATTTTATATTTTGTTTAATATAAGATTTCAGGGAAATTCTATCACATTTGTTCAATTTACGTCGCTCCTATTTCAAATAGCGTATTGGGATAAGCGGCATCTCAAAGCGCATGAAATGCCGAGTAAAATGCGCTATTAAACTTCTAGGGTAGGGCAATCAGAGACCCGATTAAATCATTTTATATTATGGTTAATTTAAGAATTCAGCAAAATTCTATCACATTTGTTCAATTTACGTCGTTCCTATTTCAGATAGCATACTGGGCTAGGCGGCAACTTAAAGCGCGCGGAATGGCGAGTAAAATGCACTATTAAACTTCTATGATAGGGCAATCAGAGACCCGATTAGATCATTTTATATTATGGTTAATTTAAGAATTCAGTGAAATTCTATCACATTTGTTCAATTTACATCGCTCCTATTTCAGATAGCGTATAGGGCTAAGCGGCATCTCAATGCGCATGAAATGGCCAGTAAAATGCACTATTAAACTTCTAGGGTAGGGCAAACAGAGACCCGATTAGATCATTTTATATTACGGTTAATATAAGAATTCAGCGTAAGTCTGTGACATTTGTTCAACTTACGTAGCTCCTATTTCAGATAGCGTACTGGGCTAGGCGGCAACCTAAAGCGCGTGGAATGGCGAGTAAAATGCGCTATTAAACTTCTATGATAGGGTAATCAGAGACCCGATTAGATCATTTTATATTTTGGTTAATATAAGAATTCAGCGAAATTCTATCACATTTGTTCAATTTACGTCGCTCCTATTTCAGATAGCTTATTGGGCTAAGCGGCATCTCAAAGCGCATGAAATGACGAGTGAAATGCACTATTAAACTTCAAGGGTAGGGCGAACAAAGACCCGATTAGATCATTTTACATTAAGGTTAATATAAGAATTCAGCGAAATTCTATCACATTTGTTCAATTTACATCGCTCCTATTTCAGATAGCGACTTGTGTTAAGCGTCATCTCAAAGCGCAAGAAATGGCGAGTAAAATGCACTATTAAACTTCTAGGATAAGGCAAACAGAGACCCGATTAGATCATTTTATATTACGGTTAATATAAGAATTCAGCGTAATTCTGTGACATTTGTTCAATTTACGTAGCTCCTATTTCAGATAGCGTACTGGGCTAGGCGGCAACTTAAAGCGCGTGGAATGGCGAGTAAAATGCGCTGTTAAACTTCTATGATAGGGCAATCAGAGACCCGATTAGATCATTTTATATTTTGGTTAATATAAGATTTCAGGGAAATTCTATCACATTTGTTCAATTTACGTCGCTCCTATTTCAGATAGCGTATTGGGCTAAGCGGCACCTCTAAGCGCATGAAATGACTAGTGAAATGCACTATTAAACTTCTAGGGTAGGGCGAACAAAGACCCGATTAGACCATTTTACATTAAGGTTAATATAAGAATTCAGCGTAACTCTGTCACATTTGTTCAATTTACGTCGCTCCTATTTCAGATAGCGTAGTGGGCTAAGCGGCATCTCAAAGCGCAAGAAACGGCGAGTAAACTGCACTACTAAACTTCTAGGGCAGGGCAAACAGAGACCCGATTAGATCATTTTATATTATGGTTAATTTAAGAATTCTGCGAAATTCTATCACATTTGTTCAATTTACGTCGCTCCTATTTCAGATAGCGTATTGGGCTAAGCGGTATCTCAAAGCGCAAGAAATGGCGAGTAAAATGCACTATTAAACGTCTAGGGTAGGGCAAACAGAGACCAGTTTAGATCATTTTATTTTATGGTTAATTTAAGAATTCAGCGAAATTCTATCACATTTGTTCAATTTACGTCGATCCTATTGCAGATAGCGTATTGGGCTAAGCGGCATCTCAAAGCGCATGAAATGGCGAGTAAAATGCACTATTAAACTTCTAGGGTAAGGCGAACAGAGGCCTGATTAGATCATTTTACATTACAGATAATAAAAGAATTCATCGAAATTCTATCACATTTGTTCAATTTACATCGCTCCTATTTCAGATAGCGTACTGGGCTAAGCGGCATCTCAAAGCGCATGAAATGACGAGTGAAATGCACTATTAATCTTCTAGGGTAGGGCGAACAGAGACCCGATTAGAACATTTTACGTTAAGGTTAATATAAGAATTCAGCGTAATTCTATCACATTTGTTCACCTTACGTCGCTCCTATTTCAGATAGCATATTGGGCTAAGCGGCATCGCAAAGCGCATGAAATGACGAGTGAAATGCACTATTAAACTTCTTGGGTAGGGCGAACAGAGAGCTGATTACATCATTTTATATTACGGTTAATATAAGAATTCAGCGTAATTCTATCACATTTGTTCAACTTACGTCGCTCCTATTTCAGATAGCGTACTGGGCTAGGCGGCATCTTAAAACGCGAAGAATGGCGAGTAAAATGCACTACTAAACTTCTATGATACGGCAATCAGAGAGCCGATTAGATCATTTTATATTTTGGTTAATATAAGGATTCAGCGAAATTCTATCACAATTGTTCTATTTACGTCGCTCCTATTTCAGATAGCGTATTGGGCTAAGCGGCATCTCAAAGCGCATGAAATGGCGAGTGAAATGCACTATTAAACTTCTAAGGTAGGGCGAACAGAGACCCAATTAGATCATTTTATATTATGGTTAATTTAAGAATTCAGCAAAATTCTATCACATTTGTTCAATTTACGTCGCTCCTATTTCAGATAGCGTACTGGGCTAGGCGGCATCTTAAAGCGCGTGGAGTGGCGAGTAAACTGCACTATTAAACTTCTATGATAGGGCAATCAGAGACCCGATTAGATCATTTTATATTTTGGTGAATATAAGAATTCAGCGAAATTCTATCACATTTGTTCAATTTACGTCGCTCCTATTTCAGATCGCATATCGGGCTAAGCGGCATCGCAAAGCGCATGAAATGACGAGTGAAATGCACTATTAAACTTCTTGGGTAGGGCGAACAGAGAGCCGATTACATCATTTTATATTATGGTTAATTTAAGAATTCGGCAAAATTCTATCCCATTTGTTCAATTTACGTCGCTCCTATTTCAGATAGCATATTGGGCTAAGCGGCATCTCAAGGCGCATGAAATGACGAGTGAAATGCACTATTAAACTTCTAGTGTAGGGCGAAGAGAGACCCGATTAGATCATTTTACATTAAGGTTAATATAAGTATTCAGGGAAATTCTATCACATTTGTTCAATTTACATCGCTCCTATTTCAGATAGCGTATTGGGCTAACCGGCATCTCAAAGCGCATGAAATAGCTAGTAAAATGCACTGTTAAACTTCTAGGGTAAGGCAAACAGAGACCCGTTTAGATCATTTCATGTTATGGTTTATTTAAGAATTCAGAAAAATTCTAACACATTCGTTCAATTTACGTGGCTCCTATTTCAGATAGCTTATTGGGCTCAGCGGCATCTCAAAGCGCATGAAATGACGAGTGAAATGCACTATTAATCTTCTAGGGTAGGGCGAACAGAGACCCGATTAGATCATTTTACATTAAGGTTAATATAAGAATTCAGCGAGATTCTCTCACATTTGTTCAATTTACGTCGCTGATATTTCAGATAGCGTATTGGGCTAAGCGGCATCTCAAAGCGCAAGAAATGGCAAGTAAAATGAACTATTAAACTTCTAGGGTAGGGCAAACAGAGACCCGATTCTATCATTTTATATTATGGTTAATTTAAGAATTCAGCGAAATTCTATCACATTTGTTCAATTTACATCGCTCCTATTTCAGATAGCGTACTGGGCTAAGCGGCATCTCAAAGCGCATGAAATGACGAGTGAAATGCTCTATTAATCTTCTTGGGTAGAGCGAACAGAGACCCGATTAGAACATTTTACATTAAGGTTAATATAAGAATTCAGCGTAATTCTATCACATTTGTTCAACTTACGTCGCTCCTATTTCAGAAAGCGTACCGGGCTAAGCGGCATCTCAAAGCGCATGAAATGGCGAGTAAAATGCACTATTAAACTTCTGGGGTGGGGCAAACAGAGACCCGATTAGATCAATTTATATTATGGTTAATTTAAGAATTCAGCAAAATTCTATCACATTTTTTCAATTTACGTCGCTCCTATTTCAGATAGCGTATTGGGCTAAGCGGTATCTCAAAGCGCATGAAATGGCGAGTAAAATGCACTATTAGCCTTCTAGGATAAGGCAAACAGAGACCCGATTAGATCATTTTATATTACGGTTAATATAAGAATTCAGCGAGATTCTCTCACATTTGTTCAATTTACGTCGCTGATATTTCAGATAGCGTATTGGGCTAAGCAGCATCTCAAAGCGCAAGAAATGGCGAGTAAAATGAACTATTAAACTTCTAGGGTAGGGCAATCAGAGACCCGATTCGATCATTTTACATTATGGTTAATTTAAGAATTCAGCAAAATTCTATCACATTTGTTCAATTTACGTCGCTCCTATTTCCGATAGCGTATTGGGCTAAGCGGCATCTCAAAGCGTAAGATATGGCGAGTAAAATGCACTATTAAACTTCTAGGGTAGGGCAAACAGAGACCCCATTAGATCATTTTATATTATGGTTAATTTAAGAATTCAGCGAAATTCTATCACATTTGTTCAATTTACGTCGCTCCTATTTCAGATAGCGTATTGGGCTAAGCGGCACCTCAAAGCGCAAGAAATGGCGAGTAAAATGCACTATTAAACTTCTAGGGTGGGGCAAACAGAGACCAGTTTAGATCACTTTATATTATGGTTAATTTAAGAATTCAGCGAAATTCTATCTCATTTGTACAATTTACGTCGATCCTATTGCAGATAGCGTATTGGGCTAAGCGGCATCTCAAAGCGCATGAAATGGCGAGTATAAGGCACTATTAAACTTCTATGGTAATGCAAACAGAGACCCGATTAGATCATTTTATATTACGGTTAATATAAGAATTCAGCGTAATTCTGTCACATTTGGTCAACTTACGTAGCTCCTATTTCTGATAGCGTACTGGGCTAGGCGGCAACTTAAAGCGCGTGGAATGGCGAGTAAAATGCACTATTAAACTTCTTTGATAGGGCAATCAGAGACCCGATTAGATCATTTTATATTTTGGTTAATATAAGAATTCAGCGAAATTCTATCACATTTGTTCAATTTACGTCGCTCCTATGTCAGATAGCGTATTGGGCTAAGCGGCATCTCAAAGCGCATGAAATGGCGAGTGAAATGCACTATTAATCTTCTAGGGTAGGGCAATCAGAGACCCCATTTGATCATTTTATATTATGGTTAATTTAAGAATTCAGCGAAATTCTATCACATTTGTTCAATTTACATCGCTCCTATTTCAGATAGCGACTTGTGCTAAGCGGCATTTCAAAGCGCAGGAAATGGCGAGTAAAATGCACTATTAAACTTCTAGGGTAGGGCAAACAGAGACCCCATTACATCATTTTATATTATGGTTAATTTAAGAATTCAGCGAAATTCTCTCACATTTGTTCAATTTACATCGCCCCTATTTCAGATAGCGTATTGGGCTAAGCGGCATCTCAATGCGCATGAAATGGCCAGTAAAATGCACTATTAAACTTCTAGGATAAGGCAAACGGAGACCCGATTAGACCATTTCATATTACGGTTAATATAAGAATTCAGCGTTATTCTATCACATTTGTTCAACTTACGTCGCTCCTATTTCAGATAGCGTACTGGGCTAGGCGGCATCTTAAAGCGCGTGGAATGGCGAGCAACATGCACTCTTAAACTTCTATGATAGGGCAATCAGAGACCCGATTAGATCATTTTATATTTTGGTTAATATAAGAATTCAGCGAAATTCTATCACATTTGTTCAATTTACGTCGCTCCTATTTCAGATAGCGTATTGGGCTAAGCGGCATCTCAAAGCGTAAGATATGGCGAGTAAAATGCATTATTAAATTTCTAGGGTAGGGCAAACAGAGACCCCATTAGATCATTTTATATTATGGTTAATTTAAGAATTCAGCGAAATTCTATCACATTTGTTCAATTTACGTTGCTCCTATTTCAGATAGCGTATTGGGCTAAGCGGCATCTCAAAGCGCATGAAATGGCGAGTATAATGCACTATTAAACTTCTATGGTAATGCAAACAGAGACCCGATTAGATCATTTTATATTACGGTTAATATAAGAATTCAGCGTAATTCTATCACATTTGTTCAACATACGTCGCTCCTATTTCAGATAGTGTACTGGGCTAGGCGGCATCTTAAAGCGCGTGGAATGGCGAGCAAAATGCACTCTTAAACTTCTATGATAGGGCAATCAGAAACCCGATTAGATCATTTTATATTTTGGTTAATATAAGAATTCAGCGAAATTCTATCACATTTGTTCAATTTACGTCGCTCCTATTTCAGATAGCGTATTGGGCTAAGCGGCATCTCAAAGCGCAAGAAATGGCGAGTAAAATGCACTGTTAAACTTCTAGGGTGGGGCAAACAGAGACCAGTTTAGATCACTTTATATTATGGTTAATTTAAGAATTCAGCGAAATTCTATCTCATTTGTACAATTTACGTCGATCCTATTGCAGATAGCGTATTGGGCTAAGCGGCATCTCAAAGCGCATGAAATGGCGAGTATAATGCACTATTAAACTTCTATGGTAATGCAAACAGAGACCCGATTAGATCATTTTATATTACGGTTAATATAAGAATTCAGCGTAATTCTATCACATTTGTTCAACATACGTCGCTCCTATTTCAGATAGCGTACTGGGCTAGGCGGCATCTTAAAGCGCGTGGAATGACGAGTAAAATGCACTATTAAACTTCTATGATAGGGCAATCAGAGACCCGATTAGATCATTTTATATTTTGGTTAATATAAGAATTCAGCGAAATTCTGTCACATTTGTTCAATTTACGTCGATCCTATTTCAGATAGCTTATTGGGCTAAGCGGCATCGCAAAGCGCATGAATTGACGAGTGAAATGCACTATTAAACTTCTTGGGTAGGGCGAACAAAGACCCGATTAGATCATTTTACATTAAGGTTAATATAAGAATTCAGCGAAATTCTATCACATTTGTTCAATTTACATCGCTCCTATTTCAGATAGCGACTTGTGCTAAGCGGCATCTCAAAGCGCAAGAAATGGCGAGTAAAATGCACTATTAAACTTCTAGGGTAGGGCAAACAGAGACCACATTAGATCATTTTATATTACGGTTAATATAAGAATTCAGCGTAATTCTGTGACATTTGTTCAATTTACGTAGCTCCTATTTCAGATAGCGTACTGGGCTACGCGGCAACTTAAAGCGCGTGGAATGGCGAGTAAAATGCGCTGTTAAACTTCTATGATAGGGCAATCAGAGACCCGATTAGATCATTTTATATTTTGGTTAATATAAGAATTCAGCGAAATTCTGTCACATTTGTTCAATTTACGTCGATCCTATTTCAGATAGCTTATTGGGCTAAGCGGCATCGCAAAGCGCATGAATTGACGAGTGAAATGCACTATTAAACTTCTTGGGTACGGCGAACAAAGACCCGATTAGATCATTTTACATTAAGGTTAATATAAGAATTCAGCGAAATTCTATCACATTTGTTCAATTTACATCGCTCCTATTTCAGATAGCGACTTGTGCTAAGCGGCATCTCAAAGCGCAAGAAATGGCGAGTAAAATGCACTATTAAACTTCTAGGGTAGGGCAAACAGAGACCACATTAGATCATTTTATATTACGGTTAATATAAGAATTCAGCGTAATTCTGTGACATTTGTTCAATTTACGTAGCTCCTATTTCAGATAGCGTACTGGGCTACGCGGCAACTTAAAGCGCGTGGAATGGCGAGTAAAATGCGCTGTTAAACTTCTATGATAGGGCAATCAGAGACCCGATTAGATCATTTTATATTTTGGTTAATATAAGATTTCAGGGAAATTCTATCACATTTGTTCAATTTACGTCGCTCCTATTTCAGATAGCGTAGTGGGCTAAGCGGCATCTCAAAGCGCATGAAATGACGAGTGAAATGCACTATTAAACTTCTAGGGTAGGGCGAACAGAGACCCGATTAGAACATTTTACGTTAAGGTTAATATAAGAATTCAGCGTAATTCTATCACATTTGTTCACCTTACGTCGCTCCTATTTCAGATAGCATATTGGGCTAAGCGGCATCGCAAAGCGCATGAAATGACGAGTGAAATGCACTATTAAACTTCTTGGGTAGGGCGAACAGAGAGCTGATTACATCATTTTATATTACGGTTAATATAAGAATTCAGCGTTATTCTATCACATTTGTTCAACTTACGTCGCTCCTATTTCAGATAGCGTACTGGGCTAGGCGGCATCTTAAAACGCGAAGAATGGCGAGTAAAATGCACTACTAAACTTCTATGATACGGCAATCAGAGAGCCGATTAGATCATTTTATATTTTGGTTAATATAAGAATTCAGCGAAATTCTATCACAATTGTTCTATTTACGTCGCTCCTATTTCAGATAGCCTATTGGGCTAAGCGGCATCTCAAAGCGCATGAAATGGCGAGTGAAATGCACTATTAAACTTCTAGGGTAGGGCGAACAGAGACCCGATTAGATCATTTTATATTATGGTTAATTTAAGAATTCAGCAAAATTCTATCACATTTGTTCAATTTACGTCGCTCCTATTTCAGATAGCGTATTGGGCTAAGCGGCATCTCAAAGCGCATGAAATGGCGAGTAAAATGCACTATTAAACTTCTAGGGTAAGGCAAACAGAGACCCGATTAGATCATTTTATATTACGGTTAATATATGAATTCAGCGTAAATCTATCACATTTGTTCAACATACGTCGCTCCTATTTCAGTTAGTGTACTGGGCCAGGCGGCATCTCAAAGCGCATGAAATGGCGAGTAAAATGCACTATTAAACTTCTAGGGTAAGGCAAACAGAGACCCGATTAGATCATTTTATATTTTGGTTAATATAAGAATTCAGCGAAATTCTATCACATTTGTTCAATTTACGTCGCTCCTATTTCAGATAGCGTATTGGGCTAAGCGGCATCTCAAAGCGCATGAAATGACGAGTCAAATGCACTATTAAACTTCTAGGGTAGGGCAAACAGAGACCCCATTACATCATTTTATATTATGGTTAATTTAAGAATTCAGCGAAATTCTATCACATTTGTTCAATTTACGTCGCTCCTATTTCACATAGCGTATTGGGCTAAGCGGCATCTCAAAGCGCATGAAATGGCGAGTAACATGCACTGTTAAACTTCTAGGGTAGGGCAAACAGAGACCCGATTAGATCATTTTATATTATGGTTAATTTAAGAATTCAGCGAAATTCTATCACATTTGTTCAATTTACGTCGCTCCTATTGCTGATAGCGTATTGGGCTAAGCGGCATCTTAAAGCGCGTGGAATGGCGAGTAAAATTCACTATTAAACTTCTATGATAGGGCAATCAGAGACCCGATTAGATCATTTTATATTTTGGTTATATAAGAATTCAGCGAAATTCTATCACATTTGGTCAATTTACGTCGCTCCTATTTCAGATAGCTTATTGGGATAAGCGGCATCTCAAAGCGCATGAAATGACGAGTTAAATGCACTATTAAACTTCTAGGGTAGGGCGTACAAAGACCCGATTAGATCATTTTACATTGAGGTTAATATAAGAATTCAGCGATATTCTATCACATTTGTTCAATTTACGTCGCTCCTATTTCAGATAGCGTATTGGGCTATGCGGCATCTCAAAGCGCATGAAATGGCGAGTAAAATGCACTATTAAACTTCTAGGATAAGGCAAACAGAGACCCGATTAGATCATTTTATATTACGGTTAATATAAGAATTCAGCGTAATTCTGTCACATTTGTTCAAGTTACGTAGCTCCTATTTCAGATAGCGTACTGGGCTAGGCGGCAACTTAAAGCGCGTGGAGTGGCGAGTAAAATGCACTATTAAACTTCTATGATAGGGCAATCAGAGACCCGATTCGATCATTTTATATTTTGGTTAATATAAGAGTTCAGCGAAATTCTATCACATTTGTTCAATTTACGTCGCTCCTATGTCAGATAGCGTATTGGGCTAAGCGGCATCTCAAAGCGCATGAAATGGCGAGTGAAATGCACTATTAGTCTTCTAGGGTAGGGCAATCAGAGACCCCATTAGATCATTTTATATTACGGTTAATTTAAGAATTCAGCGAAATTCTATCACATTTGTTCAATTTACGTCGCTCCTATGTCAGATAGCGTATTGGGCTATGCGGCATCTCAAAGCGCATGAAATGGCGAGTAAAATGCACTGTTAAACTTCTAGGGTAGGGCAAACAGAGACCCGATTAGATCATTTTATATTACGGTTAATATAAGAATTCAGCGTAATTCTGTCACATTTGTTCAAGTTACGTAGCTCCTATTTCAGATAGCGTACTGGGCTAGGCGGCAACTTAAAGCGCGTGGAGTGGCGAGTAAAATGCACTATTAAACTTCTATGATAGGGCAATCAGAGACCCGATTAGATCATTTTATATTTTGGTTAATATAAGAATTCAGCGAAATTCTGTCACATTTGTTCAATTTACGTCGATCCTATTTCAGATAGCTTATTGGGCTAAGCGGCATCGCAAAGCGCATGAATTGACGAGTGAAATGCACTATTAAACTTCTTGGGTACGGCGAACAAAGACCCGATTAGATCATTTTACATTAAGGTTAATATAAGAATTCAGCGAAATTCTATCACATTTGTTCAATTTACATCGCTCCTATTTCAGATAGCGACTTGTGCTAAGCGGCATCTCAAAGCGCAAGAAATGGCGAGTAAAATGCACTATTAAACTTCTAGGGTAGGGCAAACAGAGACCACATTAGATCATTTTATATTACGGTTAATATAAGAATTCAGCGTAATTCTGTGACATTTGTTCAATTTACGTAGCTCCTATTTCAGATAGCGTACTGGGCTACGCGGCAACTTAAAGCGCGTGGAATGGCGAGTAAAATGCGCTGTTAAACTTCTATGATAGGGCAATCAGAGACCCGATTAGATCATTTTATATTTTGGTTAATATAAGATTTCAGGGAAATTCTATCACATTTGTTCAATTTACGTCGCTCCTATTTCAGATAGCGTAGTGGGCTAAGCGGCATCTCAAAGCGCATGAAATGACGAGTGAAATGCACTATTAAACTTCTAGGGTAGGGCGAACAGAGACCCGATTAGAACATTTTACGTTAAGGTTAATATAAGAATTCAGCGTAATTCTATCACATTTGTTCACCTTACGTCGCTCCTATTTCAGATAGCATATTGGGCTAAGCGGCATCGCAAAGCGCATGAAATGACGAGTGAAATGCACTATTAAACTTCTTGGGTAGGGCGAACAGAGAGCTGATTACATCATTTTATATTACGGTTAATATAAGAATTCAGCGTTATTCTATCACATTTGTTCAACTTACGTCGCTCCTATTTCAGATAGCGTACTGGGCTAGGCGGCATCTTAAAACGCGAAGAATGGCGAGTAAAATGCACTACTAAACTTCTATGATACGGCAATCAGAGAGCCGATTAGATCATTTTATATTTTGGTTAATATAAGAATTCAGCGAAATTCTATCACAATTGTTCTATTTACGTCGCTCCTATTTCAGATAGCCTATTGGGCTAAGCGGCATCTCAAAGCGCATGAAATGGCGAGTGAAATGCACTATTAAACTTCTAGGGTAGGGCGAACAGAGACCCGATTAGATCATTTTATATTATGGTTAATTTAAGAATTCAGCAAAATTCTATCACATTTGTTCAATTTACGTCGCTCCTATTTCAGATAGCGTATTGGGCTAAGCGGCATCTCAAAGCGCATGAAATGGCGAGTAAAATGCACTATTAAACTTCTAGGGTAAGGCAAACAGAGACCCGATTAGATCATTTTATATTACGGTTAATATATGAATTCAGCGTAAATCTATCACATTTGTTCAACATACGTCGCTCCTATTTCAGTTAGTGTACTGGGCCAGGCGGCATCTCAAAGCGCATGAAATGGCGAGTAAAATGCACTATTAAACTTCTAGGGTAAGGCAAACAGAGACCCGATTAGATCATTTTATATTTTGGTTAATATAAGAATTCAGCGAAATTCTATCACATTTGTTCAATTTACGTCGCTCCTATTTCAGATAGCGTATTGGGCTAAGCGGCATCTCAAAGCGCATGAAATGACGAGTCAAATGCACTATTAAACTTCTAGGGTAGGGCAAACAGAGACCCCATTACATCATTTTATATTATGGTTAATTTAAGAATTCAGCGAAATTCTATCACATTTGTTCAATTTACGTCGCTCCTATTTCACATAGCGTATTGGGCTAAGCGGCATCTCAAAGCGCATGAAATGGCGAGTAACATGCACTGTTAAACTTCTAGGGTAGGGCAAACAGAGACCCGATTAGATCATTTTATATTATGGTTAATTTAAGAATTCAGCGAAATTCTATCACATTTGTTCAATTTACGTCGCTCCTATTGCTGATAGCGTATTGGGCTAAGCGGCATCTTAAAGCGCGTGGAATGGCGAGTAAAATTCACTATTAAACTTCTATGATAGGGCAATCAGAGACCCGATTAGATCATTTTATATTTTGGTTATATAAGAATTCAGCGAAATTCTATCACATTTGGTCAATTTACGTCGCTCCTATTTCAGATAGCTTATTGGGATAAGCGGCATCTCAAAGCGCATGAAATGACGAGTTAAATGCACTATTAAACTTCTAGGGTAGGGCGTACAAAGACCCGATTAGATCATTTTACATTGAGGTTAATATAAGAATTCAGCGATATTCTATCACATTTGTTCAATTTACGTCGCTCCTATTTCAGATAGCGTATTGGGCTATGCGGCATCTCAAAGCGCATGAAATGGCGAGTAAAATGCACTATTAAACTTCTAGGATAAGGCAAACAGAGACCCGATTAGATCATTTTATATTACGGTTAATATAAGAATTCAGCGTAATTCTGTCACATTTGTTCAAGTTACGTAGCTCCTATTTCAGATAGCGTACTGGGCTAGGCGGCAACTTAAAGCGCGTGGAGTGGCGAGTAAAATGCACTATTAAACTTCTATGATAGGGCAATCAGAGACCCGATTCGATCATTTTATATTTTGGTTAATATAAGAGTTCAGCGAAATTCTATCACATTTGTTCAATTTACGTCGCTCCTATGTCAGATAGCGTATTGGGCTAAGCGGCATCTCAAAGCGCATGAAATGGCGAGTGAAATGCACTATTAGTCTTCTAGGGTAGGGCAATCAGAGACCCCATTAGATCATTTTATATTACGGTTAATTTAAGAATTCAGCGAAATTCTATCACATTTGTTCAATTTACGTCGCTCCTATGTCAGATAGCGTATTGGGCTATGCGGCATCTCAAAGCGCATGAAATGGCGAGTAAAATGCACTGTTAAACTTCTAGGGTAGGGCAAACAGAGACCCGATTAGATCATTTTATATTACGGTTAATATAAGAATTCAGCGTAATTCTATCACATTTGTTCAACTTACGTCGCTCCTATTTCAGATAGCGTACTGGGCAAGTCGGTATCTCAAAGCGCGTGGAAGGGCGAGTAAAATGCACTACTAAGCTTCTATGATAGGGCAATCAGAGACCCGATTAGATCATTTTATATTTTGGTTAATATAATAATTCAGCGAAATTCTCTCACATTTGTTCAATTTACGTCGCTGATATTTCAGATAGCGTATTGGACAAAGCGGCATCTCAAAGCGCAAGAACTGTCGAGTAAAATGTACTATTAAACTTCTATGATAGGGCAATCAGAGACCCGATTAGATCATTTTATATTTTGGTTAATATAAGTATTCAGCGAAATTCTATCAGATTCGTTCAACATACGTCGCTCCTATTTCAGATAGCGTACTGGGCTTGGCGGCATCTTAAAGCGCGTGGAATGGCGAGTAAAATGCACTATTAAACTTCTATGATAGGGCAATCAGAGACCCGATTAGATCATTTTATATTTTGGTTAATATAAGAATTCAGCGAAATTCTACCACATTTGTTCAATTTACGTCGCTCTTATTTCAGATAGCGTACTGGGCTAAGCGGCATCTCAAAGCGCAAGAAATGGCGAGCAAAATGCACTATTAAACTTCTAGGGTAGGGCAAACAGAGACCCGATTAGATCATTTTATATTACGGTTAATATAAGAATTCAGCGTAATTCTGTCACATTTGGTCAACTTACGTAGCTCCTATTTCAGATAGCGTACTGGGCTAGGCGGCATCTTAAAGCGCGTGGAATGGCGAGCAAAATGCACTCTTAAACTTCTATGATAGGGCAATCAGAGTCCCGTTTAGACCATTTTATATTTTGTTTAATATAAGATTTCAGGGAAATTCTATCACATTTGTTCAATTTACGTCGCTCCTATTTCAAATAGCGTATTGGGATAAGCGGCATCTCAAAGCGCATGAAATGCCGAGTAAAATGCGCTATTAAACTTCTAGGGTAGGGCAATCAGAGACCCGATTAAATCATTTTATATTATGGTTAATTTAAGAATTCAGCAAAATTCTATCACATTTGTTCAATTTACGTCGTTCCTATTTCAGATAGCATACTGGGCTAGGCGGCAACTTAAAGCGCGCGGAATGGCGAGTAAAATGCACTATTAAACTTCTATGATAGGGCAATCAGAGACCCGATTAGATCATTTTATATTATGGTTAATTTAAGAATTCAGTGAAATTCTATCACATTTGTTCAATTTACATCGCTCCTATTTCAGATAGCGTATAGGGCTAAGCGGCATCTCAATGCGCATGAAATGGCCAGTAAAATGCACTATTAAACTTCTAGGGTAGGGCAAACAGAGACCCGATTAGATCATTTTATATTACGGTTAATATAAGAATTCAGCGTAATTCTGTGACATTTGTTCAACTTACGTAGCTCCTATTTCAGATAGCGTACTGGGCTAGGCGGCAACCTAAAGCGCGTGGAATGGCGAGTAAAATGCGCTATTAAACTTCTATGATAGGGTAATCAGAGACCCGATTAGATCATTTTATATTTTGGTTAATATAAGAATTCAGCGAAATTCTATCACATTTGTTCAATTTACGTCGCTCCTATTTCAGATAGCTTATTGGGCTAAGCGGCATCTCAAAGCGCATGAAATGACGAGTGAAATGCACTATTAAACTTCAAGGGTAGGGCGAACAAAGACCCGATTAGATCATTTTACATTAAGGTTAATATAAGAATTCAGCGAAATTCTATTACATTTGTTCAATTTACATCGCTCCTATTTCAGATAGCGACTTGTGTTAAGCGTCATCTCAAAGCGCAAGAAATGGCGAGTAAAATGCACTATTAAACTTCTAGGATAAGGCAAACAGAGACCCGATTAGATCATTTTATATTACGGTTAATATAAGAATTCAGCGTAATTCTGTGACATTTGTTCAATTTACGTAGCTCCTATTTCAGATAGCGTACTGGGCTAGGCGGCAACTTAAAGCGCGTGGAATGGCGAGTAAAATGCGCTGTTAAACTTCTATGATAGGGCAATCAGAGACCCGATTAGATCATTTTATATTTTGGTTAATATAAGATTTCAGGGAAATTCTATCACATTTGTTCAATTTACGTCGCTCCTATTTCAGATAGCGTATTGGGCTAAGCGGCACCTCTAAGCGCATGAAATGACTAGTGAAATGCACTATTAAACTTCTAGGGTAGGGCGAACAAAGACCCGATTAGACCATTTTACATTAAGGTTAATATAAGAATTCAGCGTAACTCTGTCACATTTGTTCAATTTACGTCGCTCCTATTTCAGATAGCGTAGTGGGCTAAGCGGCATCTCAAAGCGCAAGAAACGGCGAGTAAACTGCACTACTAAACTTCTAGGGTAGGGCAAACAGAGACCCGATTAGATCATTTTATATTATGGTTAATTTAAGAATTCTGCGAAATTCTATCACATTTGTTCAATTTACGTTGCTCCTATTTCAGATAGCGTATTGGGCTAAGCGGTATCTCAAAGCGCAAGAAATGGCGAGTAAAATGCACTATTAAACGTCTAGGGTAGGGCAAACAGAGACCAGTTTAGATCATTTTATATTATGGTTAATTTAAGAATTCAGCGAAATTCTATCACATTTGTTCAATTTACGTCGATCCTATTGCAGATAGCGTATTGGGCTAAGCGGCATCTCAAAGCGCATGAAATGGCGAGTAAAATGCACTATTAAACTTCTAGGGTAAGGCGAACAGAGACCTGATTAGATCATTTTACATTACAGATAATAAAAGAATTCATCGAAATTCTATCACATTTGTTCAATTTACATCGCTCCTATTTCAGATAGCGTACTGGGCTAAGCGGCATCTCAAAGCGCATGAAATGACGAGTGAAATGCACTATTAATCTTCTAGGGTAGGGCGAACAGAGACCCGATTAGAACATTTTACGTTAAGGTTAATATAAGAATTCAGCGTAATTCTATCACATTTGTTCACCTTACGTCGCTCCTATTTCAGATAGCGTACTGGGCTAGGCGGCATCTTAAAACGCGAAGAATGGCGAGTAAAATGCACTACTAAACTTCTATGATACGGCAATCAGAGAGCCGATTAGATCATTTTATATTTTGGTTAATATAAGAATTCAGCGAAATTCTATCACAATTGTTCTATTTACGTCGCTCCTATTTCAGATAGCGTATTGGGCTAAGCGGCATCTCAAAGCGCATGAAATGGCGAGTGAAATGCACTATTAAACTTCTAGGGTAGGGCGAACAGAGACCCGATTAGATCATTTTATATTATGGTTAATTTAAGAATTCAGCAAAATTCTATCACATATGTTCAATTTACGTCGCTCCTATTTCAGATAGCGTACTGGGCTAGGCGGCATCTTAAAGCGCGTGGAGTGGCGAGTAAACTGCACTATTAAACTTCTATGATAGGGCAATCAGAGACCCGATTAGATCATTTTATATTTTGGTGAATATAAGAATTCAGCGAAATTCTATCACATTTGTTCAATTTACGTCGCTCCTATTTCAGATCGCATATCGGGCTAAGCGGCATCGCAAAGCGCATGAAATGACGAGTGAAATGCACTATTAAACTTCTTGGGTAGGGCGAACAGAGAGCCGATTACATCATTTTATATTATGGTTAATTTAAGAATTCGGCAAAATTCTATCCCATTTGTTCAATTTACGTCGCTCCTATTTCAGATAGCATATTGGGCTAAGCGGCATCTCAAGGCGCATGAAATGACGAGTGAAATGCACTATTAAACTTCTAGGGTAGGGCGAAGAGAGACCCGATTAGATCATTTTACATTAAGGTTAATATAAGTATTCAGGGAAATTCTATCACATTTGTTCAATTTACATCGCTCCTATTTCAGATAGCGTATTGGGCTAACCGGCATCTCAAAGCGCATGAAATAGCTAGTAAAATGCACTGTTAAACTTCTAGGGTAAGGCAAACAGAGACCCGTTTAGATCATTTCATGTTATGGTTTATTTAAGAATTCAGAAAAATTCTAACACATTCGTTCAATTTACGTGGCTCCTATTTCAGATAGCTTATTGGGCTCAGCGGCATCTCAAAGCGCATGAAATGACGAGTGAAATGCACTATTAATCTTCTAGGGTAGGGCGAACAGAGACCCGATTAGATCATTTTACATTAAGGTTAATATAAGAATTCAGCGAGATTCTCTCACATTTGTTCAATTTACGTCGCTGATATTTCAGATAGCGTATTGGGCTAAGCGGCATCTCAAAGCGCAAGAAATGGCAAGTAAAATGAACTATTAAACTTCTAGGGTAGGGCAAACAGAGACCCGATTCGATCATTTTATATTATGGTTAATTTAAGAATTCAGCGAAATTCTATCACATTTGTTCAATTTACATCGCTCCTATTTCAGATAGCGTACTGGGCTAAGCGGCATCTCAAAGCGCATGAAATGACGAGTGAAATGCTCTATTAATCTTCTTGGGTAGAGCGAACAGAGACCCGATTAGAACATTTTACATTAAGGTTAATATAAGAATTCAGCGTAATTCTATCACATTTGTTCAACTTACGTCGCTCCTATTTCAGAAAGCGTACCGGGCTAAGCGGCATCTCAAAGCGCATGAAATGGCGAGTAAAATGCACTATTAAACTTCTGGGGTGGGGCAAACAGAGACCCGATTAGATCAATTTATATTATGGTTAATTTAAGAATTCAGCAAAATTCTATCACATTTTTTCAATTTACGTCGCTCCTATTTCAGATAGCGTATTGGGCTAAGCGGCATCTCAAAGCGCATGAAATGGCGAGTAAAATGCACTATTAGCCTTCTAGGATAAGGCAAACAGAGACCCGATTAGATCATTTTATATTACGGTTAATATAAGAATTCAGCGAGATTCTCTCACATTTGTTCAATTTACGTCGCTGATATTTCAGATAGCGTATTGGGCTAAGCAGCATCTCAAAGCGCAAGAAATGGCGAGTAAAATGAACTATTAAACTTCTAGGGTAGGGCAATCAGAGTACCGATTCGATCATTTTACATTATGGTTAATTTAAGAATTCAGCAAAATTCTATCACATTTGTTCAATTTACGTCGCTCCTATTTCCGATAGCGTATTGGGCTAAGCGGCATCTCAAAGCGTAAGATATGGCGAGTAAAATGCACTATTAAACTTCTAGGGTAGGGCAAACAGAGACCCCATTAGATCATCTTATATTATGGTTAATTTAAGAATTCAGCGAAATTCTATCACATTTGTTCAATTTACGTTGCTCCTATTTCAGATAGCGTATTGGGCTAAGCGGCACCTCAAAGCGCAAGAAATGGCGAGTAAAATGCACTATTAAACTTCTAGGGTGGGGCAAACAGAGACCAGTTTAGATCACTTTATATTATGGTTAATTTAAGAATTCAGCGAAATTCTATCTCATTTGTACAATTTACGTCGATCCTATTGCAGATAGCGTATTGGGCTAAGCGGCATCTCAAAGCGCATGAAATGGCGAGTATAAGGCACTATTAAACTTCTATGGTAATGCAAACAGAGACCCGATTAGATCATTTTATATTACGGTTAATATAAGAATTCAGCGTAATTCTGTGACATTTGTTCAATTTACGTAGCTCCTATTTCAGATAGCGTACTGGGCTACGCGGCAACTTAAAGCGCGTGGAATGGCGAGTAAAATGCGCTGTTAAACTTCTATGATAGGGCAATCAGAGACCCGATTAGATCATTTTATATTACGGTTAATATAAGAATTCAGCGTAATTCTGTCACATTTGTTCAACTTACGTAGCTCCTATTTCAGATAGCGTACTGGGCTGGGCGGCAACTTAAAGCGCGTGGAATGACGAGAGAAATGCACAATTAAAGTTCTTGGGTAGGGCAAACAGTGACCCGATTAGATCATTTTATATTATGGTTAATTTAAGAATTCAGCAAAATTCTATCACATTTGTTCAATTTACGTCGCTCCTATTTCAGATAGCGTACTGGGCTAGGCGGCATCTTAAAGCGCGTGGAGTGGCGAGTAAACTGCACTATTAAACTTCTATGATAGGGCAATCAGAGACCCGATTAGATCATTTTATATTTTGGTGAATATAAGAATTCAGCGAAATTCTATCACATTTGTTCAATTTACGTCGCTCCTATTTCAGATCGCATATCGGGCTGAGCGGCATCGCAAAGCGCATGAAATGACGAGTGAAATGCACTATTAAACTTCTTGGGTAGGGCGAACAGAGAGCCGATTACATCATTTTATATTATGGTTAATTTAAGAATTCGGCAAAATTCTATCCCATTTGTTCAATTTACGTCGCTCCTATTTCAGATAGCATATTGGGCTAAGCGGCATCTCAAAGCGCATGAAATGACGAGTGAAATGCACTATTAAACTTCTAGGGTAGGGCGAAGAGAGACCCGATTAGATCATTTTACATTAAGGTTAATATAAGTATTCAGGGAAATTCTATCACATTTGTTCAATTTACGTCGCTCCTATTTCAGATAGCGTACTGGGCTAAGCGGCATCTCAAAGCGCAAGAAATGGCGAGCAAAATGCACTATTAAACTTCTAGGGTAGGGCAAACAGAGACCCGATTAGATCATTTTATATTACGGTTAATATAAGAATTCAGCGTAATTCTGTCACATTTGGTCAACTTACGTAGCTCCTATTTCAGATAGCGTACTGGGCTAGGCGGCAACTTAAAGCGCGTGGAATGGCGAGTAAAATGCACTATTAAACTTCTATGATAGGGCAATCAGAGACCCGATTAGATCATTTTATATTTTGGTTAATATAAGAATTCAGCGAAATTCTATCACATTTGTTCAATTTACGTCGCTCCTATGTCAGATAGCGTATTGGGCTATGCGGCATCTCAAAGCGCATGAAATGGCGAGTGAAATGCACTATTAATCTTCTAGGGTAGGGCAATCAGAGACCCCATTAGATCATTTTATATTATGGTTAATTTAAGAATTCAGCGAAATTCTATCACATTTGTTCAATTTACGTTGCTCCTATTTCAGATAGCGTATTGGGCTAAGCGGCACCTCAAAGCGAAAGAAATGGCGAGTAAAATGCACTATTAAACTTCTAGGGTGGGGCAAACAGAGATCAGTTTAGATCACTTTATATTATGGTTAATTTAAGAATTCAGCGAAATTCTATCTCATTTGTACAATTTACGTCGATCCTATTGCAGATAGCGTATTGGGCTAAGCGGCATCTCAAAGCGCATGAAATGGCGAGTATAATGCACTATTAAACTTCTATGGTAATGCAAACAGAGACCCGATTAGATCATTTTATATTACGGTTAATATAAGAATTCAGCGTAATTCTATCACATTTGTTCAACATACGTCGCTCCTATTTCAGATAGTGTACTGGGCTAGGCGGCATCTTAAAGCGCGTGGAAGGGCGAGTAAAATGCACTACTAAACTTCTATGATAGGGCAATCAGAGTCCCGTTTAGATCATTTTATATTTTGATTAATATAAGATTTCAGGGAAATTCTATCACATTTGTTCAATTTACGTCGCTCCTATTTCAGATAGCTATTGGGCTAAGCGGCATCTAAAAGCACATGAAATGACGAGAGAAATGCACTATTAAACTTCTTGGGTAGGGCGAACAGAGACCCGATTACATCATTTTATATTATGGTTAATTTAAGAATTCAGCAAAATTCTATCACATTTGTTCAATTTACGTCGCTCCTATTTCAGATAGCGTACTGGGCTAGGCGGCATCTTAAAGCGCGTGGAATGACGAGTAAAATGCACTATTAAACTTCTATGATAGGGCAATCAGAGACCCGATTAGATCATTTTATATTTTGGTTAATATAAGAATTCAGCGAAATTCTATCACATTTGTTCAATTTACGTCGATCCTATTTCAGATAGCTTATTGGGCTAAGCGGCATCGCAAAGCGCATGAATTGACGAGTGAAATGCACTATTAAACTTCTTGGGTAGGGCGAACAAAGACCCGATTAGATCATTTTACATTAAGGTTAATATAAGAATTCAGCGAAATTCTATCACATTTGTTCAATTTACATCGCTCCTATTTCAGATAGCGACTTGTGCTAAGCGGCATCTCAAAGCGCAAGAAATGGCGAGTAAAATGCACTATTAAACTTCTAGGGTAGGGCAAACAGAGACCACATTAGATCATTTTATATTATGGTTAATTTAAGAATTCAGCGAAATTCTCTCACATTTGTTCAATTTACGTCGCTGATATTTCAGATAGCGTATTGGGCTAAGCGGCATCTCAAAGCGCAAGAAATGGCGAGTAAAATGCGTTATTAAACTTCTAGGGTAGGGCAATCAGAGAGCCGATTAGATCATTTTATATTATGGTTAATTTAAGAATTCAGCGAAATTCTATCACATTTGTTCAATTTACATCGCTCCAATTTCAGATAGCGTATAGGGCTAAGCGGCATCTCAAAGCGCATGAAATGGCCAGTAAGGTGCACTATTAATCTTCTAGGGTAGGGCAAACAGAGACCCGATTAGATCATTTTATATTACGGTTAATATAAGAATGCAGCGTAATTCTGTGACATTTGTTCAACTTACGTAGCTCCTATTTCAGATAGCGTACTGGGCTAGGCGGCAACCTAAAGCGCGTGGAATGGCGAGTAAAATGCGCTATTAAACTTCTATGATAGGGCAATCAGAGACCCAAACAGATCATTTTATATTTTGGTTAATATAAGAATTCAGCGAAATTCTATCACATTTGTTCAATTTACGTCGCTCCTATTTCAGATAGCTTATTGGGCTAAGCGGCATCTCAAAGCGCATGAAATGACGAGTGAAATGCACTATTAAACTTCAAGGGTAGGGCGAACAAAGACCCGATTAGATAATTTTACATTAAGGTTAATATAAGAATTCAGCGAAATTCTATCACATTTGTTCAATTTACATCGCTCCTATTTCAGATAGCGACTTGTGTTAAGCGTCATCTCAAAGCGCAAGAAATGGCGAGTAAAATGCACTATTAAACTTCTAGGATAAGGCAAACAGAGACCCGATTAGATCATTTTATATTACGGTTAATATAAGAATTCAGCGTAATTCTGTGACATTTGTTCAATTTACGTAGCTCCTATTTCAGATAGCGTACTGGGCTACGCGGCAACTTAAAGCGCGTGGAATGGCGAGTAAAATGCGCTGTTAAACTTCTATGATAGGGCAATCAGAGACCCGATTAGATCATTTTATATTTTGGTTAATATAAGATTTCAGGGAAATTCTATCACATTTGTTCAATTTACGTCGCTCCTATTTCAGATAGCGTAGTGGGCTAAGCGGCATCTCAAAGCGCATGAAATGACGAGTGAAATGCACTATTAATCTTCTAGGGTAGGGCGAACAGAGACCCGATTAGAACATTTTACGTTAAGGTTAATATAAGAATTCAGCGTAATTCTATCACATTTGTTCACCTTACGTCGCTCCTATTTCAGATAGCATATTGGGCTAAGCGGCATCGCAAAGCGCATGAAATGACGAGTGAAATGCACTATTAAACTTCTTGGGTAGGGCGAACAGAGAGCTGATTACATCATTTTATATTACGGTTAATATAAGAATTCAGCGTTATTCTATCACATTTGTTCAACTTACGTCGCTCCTATGTCAGATAGCGTACTGGGCTAGGCGGCATCTTAAAACGCGAAGAATGGCGAGTAAAATGCACTACTAAACTTCTATGATACGGCAATCAGAGAGCCGATTAGATCATTTTATATTTTGGTTAATATAAGAATTCAGCGAAATTCTATCACAATTGTTCTATTTACGTCGCTCCTATTTCAGATAGCCTATTGGGCTAAGCGGCATCTCAAAGCGCATGAAATGGCGAGTGAAATGCACTATTAAACTTCTAGGGTAGGGCGAACAGAGACCCGATTAGATCATTTTATATTATGGTTAATTTAAGAATTCAGCAAAATTCTATCACATTTGTTCAATTTACGTCGCTCCTATTTCAGATAGCGTATTGGGCTAAGCGGCATCTCAAAGCGCATGAAATGGCGAGTAAAATGCACTATTAAACTTCTAGGGTAAGGCAAACAGAGACCCGATTAGATCATTTTATATTACGGTTAATATATGAATTCAGCGTAAATCTATCACATTTGTTCAACATACGTCGCTCCTATTTCAGTTAGTGTACTGGGCCAGGCGGCATCTCAAAGCGCATGAAATGGCGAGTAAAATGCACTATTAAACTTCTAGGGTAGGGCAAACAGAGACCCCATTACATCATTTTATATTATGGTTAATTTAAGAATTCAGCGAAATTCTATCACATTTGTTCAATTTACGTCGCTCCTATTTCACATAGCGTATTGGGCTAAGCGGCATCTCAAAGCGCATGAAATGGCGAGTAACATGCACTGTTAAACTTCTAGGGTAGGGCAAACAGAGACCCGATTAGATCATTTTATATTATGGTTAATTTAAGAATTCAGCGAAATTCTATCACATTTGTTCAATTTACGTCGCTCCTATTGCTGATAGCGTATTGGGCTAAGCGGCATCTTAAAGCGCGTGGAATGGCGAGTAAAATTCACTATTAAACTTCTATGATAGGGCAATCAGAGACCCGATTAGATCATTTTATATTTTGGTTATATAAGAATTCAGCGAAATTCTATCACATTTGGTCAATTTACGTCGCTCCTATTTCAGATAGCTTATTGGGCTAAGCGGCATCTCAAAGCGCATGAAATGACGAGTTAAATGCACTATTAAACTTCTAGGGTAGGGCGTACAAAGACCCGATTAGATCATTTTACATTGAGGTTAATATAAGAATTCAGCGATATTCTATCACATTTGTTCAATTTACGTCGCTCCTATTTCAGATAGCGTATTGGGCTATGCGGCATCTCAAAGCGCATGAAATGGCGAGTAAAATGCACTATTAAACTTCTAGGATAAGGCAAACAGAGACCCGATTAGATCATTTTATATTACGGTTAATATAAGAATTCAGCGTAATTCTGTCACATTTGTTCAAGTTACGTAGCTCCTATTTCAGATAGCGTACTGGGCTAGGCGGCAACTTAAAGCGCGTGGAGTGGCGAGTAAAATGCACTATTAAACTTCTATGATAGGGCAATCAGAGACCCGATTCGATCATTTTATATTTTGGTTAATATAAGAGTTCAGCGAAATTCTATCACATTTGTTCAATTTACGTCGCTCCTATGTCAGATAGCGTATTGGGCTAAGCGGCATCTCAAAGCGCATGAAATGGCGAGTGAAATGCACTATTAGTCTTCTAGGGTAGGGCAATCAGAGACCCCATTAGATCATTTTATATTACGGTTAATTTAAGAATTCAGCGAAATTCTATCACATTTGTTCAATTTACGTCGCTCCTATGTCAGATAGCGTATTGGGCTATGCGGCATCTCAAAGCGCATGAAATGGCGAGTAAAATGCACTGTTAAACTTCTAGGGTAGGGCAAACAGAGACCCGATTAGATCATTTTATATTACGGTTAATATAAGAATTCAGCGTAATTCTATCACATTTGTTCAACTTACGTCGCTCCTATTTCAGATAGCGTACTGGGCAAGTCGGTATCTCAAAGCGCGTGGAAGGGCGAGTAAAATGCACTACTAAGCTTCTATGATAGGGCAATCAGAGACCCGATTAGATCATTTTATATTTTGGTTAATATAAGAATTCAGCGAAATTCTACCACATTTGTTCAATTTACGTCGCTCTTATTTCAGATAGCGTACTGGCCTAAGCGGCATCTCAAAGCGCAAGAAATGGCGAGCAAAATGCACTATTAAACTTCTAGGGTAGGGCAAACAGAGACCCGATTAGATCATTTTATATTACGGTTAATATAAGAATTCAGCGTAATTCTGTCACATTTGGTCAACTTACGTAGCTCCTATTTCAGATAGCGTACTGGGCTAGGCGGCATCTTAAAGCGCGTGGAATGGCGAGCAAAATGCACTCTTAAACTTCTATGATAGGGCAATCAGAGTCCCGTTTAGACCATTTTATATTTTGTTTAATATAAGATTTCAGGGAAATTCTATCACATTTGTTCAATTTACGTCGCTCCTATTTCAAATAGCGTATTGGGATAAGCGGCATCTCAAAGCGCATGAAATGCCGAGTAAAATGCGCTATTAAACTTCTAGGGTAGGGCAATCAGAGACCCGATTAAATCATTTTATATTATGGTTAATTTAAGAATTCAGCAAAATTCTATCACATTTGTTCAATTTACGTCGTTCCTATTTCAGATAGCATACTGGGCTAGGCGGCAACTTAAAGCGCGTGGAATGGCGAGTAAAATGCACTATTAAACTTCTATGATAGGGCAATCAGAGACCCGATTAGATCATTTTATATTATGGTTAATTTAAGAATTCAGTGAAATTCTATCACATTTGTTCAATTTACATCGCTCCTATTTCAGATAGCGTATAGGGCTAAGCGGCATCTCAATGCGCATGAAATGGCCAGTAAAATGCACTATTAAACTTCTAGGGTAGGGCAAACAGAGACCCGATTAGATCATTTTATATTACGGTTAATATAAGAATTCAGCGTAAGTCTGTGACATTTGTTCAACTTACGTAGCTCCTATTTCAGATAGCGTACTGGGCTAGGCGGCAACCTAAAGCGCGTGGAATGGCGAGTAAAATGCGCTATTAAACTTCTATGATAGGGTAATCAGAGACCCGATTAGATCATTTTATATTTTGGTTAATATAAGAATTCAGCGAAATTCTATCACATTTGTTCAATTTACGTCGCTCCTATTTCAGATAGCTTATTGGGCTAAGCGGCATCTCAAAGCGCATGAAATGACGAGTGAAATGCACTATTAAACTTCAAGGGTAGGGTGAACAAAGACCCGATTAGATCATTTTACATTAAGGTTAATATAAGAATTCAGCGAAATTCTATCACATTTGTTCAATTTACATCGCTCCTATTTCAGATAGCGACTTGTGTTAAGCGTCATCTCAAAGCGCAAGAAATGGCGAGTAAAATGCACTATTAAACTTCTAGGATAAGGCAAACAGAGACCCGATTAGATCATTTTATATTACGGTTAATATAAGAATTCAGCGTAATTCTGTGACATTTGTTCAATTTACGTAGCTCCTATTTCAGATAGCGTACTGGGCTAGGCGGCAACTTAAAGCGCGTGGAATGGCGAGTAAAATGCGCTGTTAAACTTCTATGATAGGGCAATCAGAGACCCGATTAGATCATTTTATATTTTGGTTAATATAAGATTTCAGGGAAATTCTATCACATTTGTTCAATTTACGTCGCTCCTATTTCAGATAGCGTATTGGGCTAAGCGGCACCTCTAAGCGCATGAAATGACTAGTGAAATGCACTATTAAACTTCTAGGGTAGGGCGAACAAAGACCCGATTAGACCATTTTACATTAAGGTTAATATAAGAATTCAGCGTAACTCTGTCACATTTGTTCAATTTACGGCGCTCCTATTTCAGATAGCGTAGTGGGCTAAGCGGCATCTCAAAGCGCAAGAAACGGCGAGTAAACTGCACTACTAAACTTCTAGGGCAGGGCAAACAGAGACCCGATTAGATCATTTTATATTATGGTT
This sequence comes from Macropis europaea, assembly GCA_916610135.2. Lineage (NCBI taxonomy): Eukaryota > Metazoa > Arthropoda > Insecta > Hymenoptera > Melittidae > Macropis > Macropis europaea. The sequence continues at coordinate 8,367 of CAKAJE020000658.1, read as the reverse complement.
AATTTAAGAATTCTGCGAAATTCTATCACATTTGTTCAATTTACGTTGCTCCTATTTCAGATAGCGTATTGGGCTAAGCGGTATCTCAAAGCGCAAGAAATGGCGAGTAAAATGCACTATTAAACGTCTAGGGTAGGGCAAACAGAGACCAGTTTAGATCATTTTATTTTATGGTTAATTTAAGAATTCAGCGAAATTCTATCACATTTGTTCAATTTACGTCGATCCTATTGCAGATAGCGTATTGGGCTAAGCGGCATCTCAAAGCGCATGAAATGGCGAGTAAAATGCACTATTAAACTTCTAGGGTAAGGCGAACAGAGGCCTGATTAGATCATTTTACATTACAGATAATAAAAGAATTCATCGAAATTCTATCACATTTGTTCAATTTACATCGCTCCTATTTCAGATAGCGTACTGGGCTAAGCGGCATCTCAAAGCGCATGAAATGACGAGTGAAATGCACTATTAATCTTCTAGGGTAGGGCGAACAGAGACCCGATTAGAACATTTTACGTTAAGGTTAATATAAGAATTCAGCGTAATTCTATCACATTTGTTCACCTTACGTCGCTCCTATTTCAGATAGCATATTGGGCTAAGCGGCATCGCAAAGCGCATGAAATGACGAGTGAAATGCACTATTAAACTTCTTGGGTAGGGCGAACAGAGAGCTGATTACATCATTTTATATTACGGTTAATATAAGAATTCAGCGTAATTCTATCACATTTGTTCAACTTACGTCGCTCCTATTTCAGATAGCGTACTGGGCTAGGCGGCATCTTAAAACGCGAAGAATGGCGAGTAAAATGCACTACTAAACTTCTATGATACGGCAATCAGAGAGCCGATTAGATCATTTTATATTTTGGTTAATATAAGAATTCAGCGAAATTCTATCACAATTGTTCTATTTACGTCGCTCCTATTTCAGATAGCGTATTGGGCTAAGCGGCATCTCAAAGCGCATGAAATGGCGAGTGAAATGCACTATTAAACTTCTAGGGTAGGGCGAACAGAGACCCGATTAGATCATTTTATATTATGGTTAATTTAAGAATTCAGCAAAATTCTATCACATTTGTTCAATTTACGTCGCTCCTATTTCAGATAGCGTACTGGGCTAGGCGGCATCTTAAAGCGCGTGGAGTGGCGAGTAAACTGCACTATTAAACTTCTATGATAGGGCAATCAGAGACCCGATTAGATCATTTTATATTTTGGTGAATATAAGAATTCAGCGAAATTCTATCACATTTGTTCAATTTACGTCGCTCCTATTTCAGATCGCATATCGGGCTAAGCGGCATCGCAAAGCGCATGAAATGACGAGTGAAATGCACTATTAAACTTCTTGGGTAGGGCGAACAGAGAGCCGATTACATCATTTTATATTATGGTTAATTTAAGAATTCGGCAAAATTCTATCCCATTTGTTCAATTTACGTCGCTCCTATTTCAGATAGCATATTGGGCTAAGCGGCATCTCAAAGCGCATGAAATGACGAGTGAAATGCACTATTAAACTTCTAGTGTAGGGCGAAGAGAGACCCGATTAGATCATTTTACATTAAGGTTAATATAAGTATTCAGGGAAATTCTATCACATTTGTTCAATTTACGTCGCTCCTATTTCAGATAGCGTATTGGGCTAACCGGCATCTCAAAGCGCATGAAATAGCTAGTAAAATGCACTGTTAAACTTCTAGGGTAAGGCAAACAGAGACCCGTTTAGATCATTTCATGTTATGGTTTATTTAAGAATTCAGAAAAATTCTAACACATTCGTTCAATTTACGTGGCTCCTATTTCAGATAGCTTATTGGGCTCAGCGGCATCTCAAAGCGCATGAAATGACGAGTGAAATGCACTATTAATCTTCTAGGGTAGGGCGAACAGAGACCCGATTAGATCATTTTACATTAAGGTTAATATAAGAATTCAGCGAGATTCTCTCACATTTGTTCAATTTACGTCGCTGATATTTCAGATAGCGTATTGGGCTAAGCGGCATCTCAAAGCGCAAGAAATGGCAAGTAAAATGAACTATTAAACTTCTAGGGTAGGGCAAACAGAGACCCGATTCGATCATTTTATATTATGGTTAATTTAAGAATTCAGCGAAATTCTATCACATTTGTTCAATTTACATCGCTCCTATTTCAGATAGCGTACTGGGCTAAGCGGCATCTCAAAGCGCATGAAATGACGAGTGAAATGCTCTATTAATCTTCTTGGGTAGAGCGAACAGAGACCCGATTAGAACATTTTACATTAAGGTTAATATAAGAATTCAGCGTAATTCTATCACATTTGTTCAACTTACGTCGCTCCTATTTCAGAAAGCGTACCGGGCTAAGCGGCATCTCAAAGCGCATGAAATGGCGAGTAAAATGCACTATTAAACTTCTGGGGTGGGGCAAACAGAGACCCGATTAGATCAATTTATATTATGGTTAATTTAAGAATTCAGCAAAATTCTATCACATTTTTTCAATTTACGTCGCTCCTATTTCAGATAGCGTATTGGGCTAAGCGGCATCTCAAAGCGCATGAAATGGCGAGTAAAATGCACTATTAGCCTTCTAGGATAAGGCAAACAGAGACCCGATTAGATCATTTTATATTACGGTTAATATAAGAATTCAGCGAGATTCTCTCACATTTGTTCAATTTACGTCGCTGATATTTCAGATAGCGTATTGGGCTAAGCAGCATCTCAAAGCGCAAGAAATGGCGAGTAAAATGAACTATTAAACTTCTAGGGTAGGGCAATCAGAGACCCGATTCGATCATTTTACATTATGGTTAATTTAAGAATTCAGCAAAATTCTATCACATTTGTTCAATTTACGTCGCTCCTATTTCCGATAGCGTATTGGGCTAAGCGGCATCTCAAAGCGTAAGATATGGCGAGTAAAATGCACTATTAAACTTCTAGGGTAGGGCAAACAGAGACCCCATTAGATCATTTTATATTATGGTTAATTTAAGAATTCAGCGAAATTCTATCACATTTGTTCAATTTACGTTGCTCCTATTTCAGATAGCGTATTGGGCTAAGCGGCACCTCAAAGCGCAAGAAATGGCGAGTAAAATGCACTATTAAACTTCTAGGGTGGGGCAAACAGAGACCAGTTTAGATCACTTTATATTATGGTTAATTTAAGAATTCAGCGAAATTCTATCTCATTTGTACAATTTACGTCGATCCTATTGCAGATAGCGTATTGGGCTAAGCGGCATCTCAAAGCGCATGAAATGGCGAGTATAATGCACTATTAAACTTCTATGGTAATGCAAACAGAGACCCGATTAGATCATTTTATATTACGGTTAATATAAGAATTCAGCGTAATTCTGTCACATTTGGTCAACTTACGTAGCTCCTATTTCTGATAGCGTACTGGGCTAGGCGGCAACTTAAAGCGCGTGGAATGGCGAGTAAAATGCACTATTAAACTTCTTTGATAGGGCAATCAGAGACCCGATTAGATCATTTTATATTTTGGTTAATATAAGAATTCAGCGAAATTCTATCACATTTGTTCAATTTACGTCGCTCCTATGTCAGATAGCGTATTGGGCTAAGCGGCATCTCAAAGCGCATGAAATGGCGAGTGAAATGCACTATTAATCTTCTAGGGTAGGGCAATCAGAGACCCCATTTGATCATTTTATATTATGGTTAATTTAAGAATTCAGCGAAATTCTATCACATTTGTTCAATTTACATCGCTCCTATTTCAGATAGCGACTTGTGCTAAGCGGCATTTCAAAGCGCAGGAAATGGCGAGTAAAATGCACTATTAAACTTCTAGGGTAGGGCAAACAGAGACCCCATTACATCATTTTATATTATGGTTAATTTAAGAATTCAGCGAAATTCTCTCACATTTGTTCAATTTACATCGCCCCTATTTCAGGATAGCGTATTGGGCTAAGGCGGCATCTCAATGCGCATGAAATGGCCAGTAAAATGCACTATTAAACTTCTAGGATAAGGCAAACGGAGACCCGATTAGACCATTTCATATTACGGTTAATATAAGAATTCAGCGGTTATTCTATCAGATTTTGTTCAACTTACGTCGCTCCTATTTCAGATAGCGTACTGGGCTAGGCGGCATCTTAAAGCGCGTGGAATGGCGAGCAACATGCACTCTTAAACTTCTATGATAGGGCAATCAGAGACCCGATTAGATCATTTTATATTTTGGTTAATATAAGAATTCAGCGAAATTCTATCACATTTGTTCAATTTACGTCGCTCCTATTTCAGATAGCGTATTGGGCTAAGCGGCATCTCAAAGCGTAAGATATGGCGAGTAAAATGCATTATTAAATTTCTAGGGTAGGGCAAACAGAGACCCCATTAGATCATTTTATATTATGGTTAATTTAAGAATTCAGCGAAATTCTATCACATTTGTTCAATTTACGTTGCTCCTATTTCAGATAGCGTATTGGGCTAAGCGGCATCTCAAAGCGCATGAAATGGCGAGTATAATGCACTATTAAACTTCTATGGTAATGCAAACAGAGACCCGATTAGATCATTTTATATTACGGTTAATATAAGAATTCAGCGTAATTCTATCACATTTGTTCAACATACGTCGCTCCTATTTCAGATAGTGTACTGGGCTAGGCGGCATCTTAAAGCGCGTGGAATGGCGAGCAAAATGCACTCTTAAACTTCTATGATAGGGCAATCAGAAACCCGATTAGATCATTTTATATTTTGGTTAATATAAGAATTCAGCGAAATTCTATCACATTTGTTCAATTTACGTCGCTCCTATTTCAGATAGCGTATTGGGCTAAGCGGCATCTCAAAGCGCAAGAAATGGCGAGTAAAATGCACTGTTAAACTTCTAGGGTGGGGCAAACAGAGACCAGTTTAGATCACTTTATATTATGGTTAATTTAAGAATTCAGCGAAATTCTATCTCATTTGTACAATTTACGTCGATCCTATTGCAGATAGCGTATTGGGCTAAGCGGCATCTCAAAGCGCATGAAATGGCGAGTATAATGCACTATTAAACTTCTATGGTAATGCAAACAGAGACCCGATTAGATCATTTTATATTACGGTTAATATAAGAATTCAGCGTAATTCTATCACATTTGTTCAACATACGTCGCTCCTATTTCAGATAGTGTACTGGGCTAGGCGGCATCTTAAAGCGCGTGGAAGGGCGAGTAAAATGCACTACTAAACTTCTATGATAGGGCAATCAGAGTCCCGTTTAGATCATTTTATATTTTGTTTAATATAAGATTTCAGGGAAATTCTATCACATTTGTTCAATTTACGTCGCTCCTATTTCAAATAGCGTATTGGGATAAGCGGCATCTCAAAGCGCATGAAATGCCGAGTAAAATGCGCTATTAAACTTCTAGGGTAGGGCAATCAGAGTTCCGATTAAATCATTTTATATTATGGTTAATTTAAGAATTCAGCAAAATTCTATCACATTTGTTCAATTTACGTCGTTCCTATTTCAGATAGCATACTGGGCTAGGCGGCAACTTAAAGCGCGCGGAATGGCGAGTAAAATGCACTATTAAACTTCTATGATAGGGCAATCAGAGACCCGATTAGATCATTTTATATTATGGTTAATTTAAGAATTCAGTGAAATTCTATCACATTTGTTCAATTTACATCGCTCCTATTTCAGATAGCGTATAGGACTAAGCGGCATCTCAATGCGCATGAAATGGCCAGTAAAATGCACTATTAAACTTCTAGGGTAGGGCAAACAGAGACCCGATTAGATCATTTTATATTACGGTTAATATAAGAATTCAGCGTAATTCTGTGACATTTGTTCAACTTACGTAGCTCCTATTTCAGATAGCGTACTGGGCTAGGCGGCAACCTAAAGCGCGTGGAATGGCGAGTAAAATGCGCTATTAAACTTCTATGATAGGGTATTCAGAGACCCGATTAGATCATTTTATATTTTGGTTAATATAAGAATTCAGCGAAATTCTATCACATTTGTTCAATTTACGTCGCTCCTATTTCAGATAGCTTATTGGGCTAAGCGGCATCTCAAAGCGCATGAAATGACGAGTGAAATGCACTATTAAACTTCAAGGGTAGGGCGAACAAAGACCCGATTAGATCATTTTACATTAAGGTTAATATAAGAATTCAGCGAAATTCTATCACATTTGTTCAATTTACATCGCTCCTATTTCAGATAGCGACTTGTGTTAAGCGTCATCTCAAAGCGCAAGAAATGGCGAGTAAAATGCACTATTAAACTTCTAGGATAAGGCAAACAGAGACCCGATTAGATCATTTTATATTATGGTTAATTTAAGAATTCATCGAAGTTCTATCACATTTGTTCAATTTACATCGCTCCTATTTCAGATAGCGTTCTGGGCTAAGCGGCATCTCAAAGCGCATGAAATGGCGAGTGAAATGCACTATTAATCTTCTAGGGTAGGGCGAACAGAGACACGATTAGAACATTTTACGTTAAGGTTAATATAAGAATTCAGCGTAATTCTATCACATTTGTTCACCTTACGGCGCTCCTATTTCAGATAGCATATTGGGCTAAGCGGCATCGCAAAGCGCATGAAATAACGAGTGAAATGCACTATTAAACTTCTTGGGTAGGGCGAACAGAGAGCTGATTACATCATTTTATATTACGGTTAATATAAGAATTCAGCGTAAATCTATCACATTTGTTCAACTTACGTCGCTCCTATTTCAGATAGCGTACTGGGCTAGGCGGCATCTTGAAACGCGAAGAATGGCGAGTAAAATGCACTACTAAACTTCTATGATACGGCAATCAGAGAGCCGATTAGATCATTTTATATTTTGGTTAATATAAGAATTCAGCGAAATTCTATCACAATTGTTCTATTTACGTCGCTCCTATTTCAGATAGCATATTGGGCTAAGCGGCATCTCAAAGCGCATGAAATGGCGAGTGAAATGCACTATTAAACTTCTAGGGTAGGGCGAACAGAGAGCCGATTACATCATTTTATATTATGGTTAATTTAAGAATTCGGCAAAATTCTATCACATTTGTTCAATTTACGTCGCTCCTATTTCAGATAGCATATTGGGATAAGCGGCATCTCAAAGCGCACGAAATGACGAGTGAAATGCACTATTAAACTTCTAGGGTAGGGCGAACAGAGACCCGATTAGATCATTTTACATTAAGGTTAATATAAGTATTCAGGGAAATTCTATCACATTTGTTCAATTTACGTCGCTCCTATTTCAGATAGCGTATTGGGCTAAGCGGCATCTCAAAGCGCAAGAAATGGCAAGTAAAATGAACTATTAAACTTCGAGGGTAGGGCAAACAGAGACCCGATTAGATCATTTTATATTATGGTTAATTTAAGAATTCAGCGAAATTCTATCACATTTGTTCAATTTACGTCGCTCCTATTGCAGATAGCGTATTGGGCTAAGCGGCATCTCAAAGCGCATGAAATGGCGAGTAAAATGCACTATTAAACTTCTAGGGTAAGGCAAACAGAGACCCGATTAGATCATTTTATATTACGGTTAATATAAGAATTCAGCGTAAATCTATCACATTTGTTCAACATACGTCGCTCCTATTTCAGTTAGTGTCCTGGGCCAGGCGGCATCTTAAAGCGCGTGGAAGGGCGAGTAAAATGCACTACTAAACTTCTATGATAGGGTAATCAGAGATCCGACTAGATCATTTTATATTTTGGTTAATATAAGAATTCAGCGAGATTCTCTCACATTTGTTCAATTTACGTCGCTGATATTTCAGATAGCGTATTGGGCTAAGCGGCATCTCAAAGCGCAAGAAATGGCGAGTAAAATGAACTATTAAACTTCTAGGGTAGGGCAATCAGAGACCCGATTCGATCATTTTACATTATGGTTAATTTAAGAATTCAGCAAAATTCTATCACATTTGTTCAATTTACGTCGCTCCTATTTCAGATAGCGTACTGGGCTAAGCGGCATCTCAAAGCGCAAGAAATGGCGAGTAAAATGTACTATTAAACTTCTAGGGTAGGGCAAACAGAGACCCGATTCGATCATTTTATATTATGGTTAATTTAAGAATTCAGCGAAATTCTATCACATTTGTTCAATTTACATCGCTCCTATTTCAGATAGCGTACTGGGCTAAGCGGCATCTCAAAGCGCATGAATGACGAGTGAAATGCTCTATTAATCTTCTTGGGTAGAGCGAACAGAGACCCGATTAGAACATTTTACATTAAGGTTAATATAAGAATTCAGCGTAATTCTATCACATTTGTTCAACTTACGTCGCTCCTATTTCAGAAAGCGTACCGGGCTAAGCGGGCATCTCAAAG
>CAKAJE020000657.1:0-58411 GCA_916610135.2 Macropis europaea | reverse complement strand
AGAATTTCGCTGAATTCTTATATTAACCAAAGTATAAAATGATCTAATCTGGTCTCTGATTGCCCTATCATAGAAGGTTAATAGTGCATTTTACTCGCCATTCCACGCGCTTTAAGATGCCGCCTAGCCCAGTACGCTGTCTGAAATAGAAGCGACGTAAATTGAACAAGTGTGATAGAATCTCGCTGATTACTTATATTAACCTTAATGTAAAATGATGTAATCGGGTCTCTGTTCGCCCTACCCTAGAAGGTTAATAGTGCATGTCACTCGTCATTTCATGCGCTTTGAGATGACGCTTAACCCAATACGCTATCTGAAATAGGAGCGACGTAAGGTGAACAAATGTAACAGAATTACGCTGCATTCTTATATTCACCTTAATGTAAAATGATCTCTTCGGGTCTCTGTTCGCCCTACCCTAGAAGTATAATAGTGCATTTCACTCGTCATTTCATGCGCTTTGAGATGCCGCCTAGCCCAATACGCTATCTGAAATAGGAGCGACGTAAATTGAACAAATGTGATAGAATTTCGCTGAATTCTTATATTAATCGTAATATAAAATGATCTAATCGGGTCTCTGTTTGCCCTACCCTAGAAGTTTAATAGTGAATTTTACTCGCCATTTCATGCGCTTTGAGATGCCGCATAGCCTAATACGCTATCTGAAATAGGAGCGACGTAACTTGAACGAATGTGATAGAATTTCCGTGAATTCTTATATTAACCTTAATGTGAAATGATCTAATCGGGTCTCTGTTCGCCGTAGCCTAGAAGTTTAATAGTGCATTTTAGTCGCCATTTCATGCGCTTTGAGATCCCGCTTAGCCCAATACGCTATCTGAAATAGGAGCGACGTAAATTGAACAAATGTGATAGAATTTCGCTGAATTCTTATATTAACCAAAGTATAAAATGATCTAGTCTGGTCTCTGATTGCCCTATCATAGAAGTTTAATAGTGCATTTTACTCGCCATTCCACGCGCTTTAAGATGCCGCATGGCCCAGCACGCTATCTGAAACAGGAGCGACGTAAATTGAACAAATGTGATAGAATTTTGCTGAATTCTTAAATTAACCATAGTACAAAATGATCTAATCGGGTCTCTGTTTGCTCTACCCTGGAAGTTTAATAGTGCATTTTGCTCGCCATTTCATGCGGTTTGAGATGCCGCTTAGCTCAATACGCTATTTGAAATAGGAGCGACGTAACTTGAACAAATGTGATAGAATTTCGCTGAATTCTTAAATTAACCATAACATAAAATGATCTAATCGGGTCTGTTTGCCCTACCCTAGATGTTTAATAGTGCATTTTGCTCGCCATTTCATGCGCTATGAGATGCCGCTGAGCCCAATACGCTATTTGAAATAGGAGCGACGTAAATTGAACAAATGTGATAGAATTTCACTGAATTCTTATATTAACCAAAATATAAAATGATCTAATCGGGTCTCTGTTCGCCCTACCATAGAAGTCTAATGGTGCATTTCACTCGCCATTTCATGCGCTTTGCGATGCCGCTTAGCCCAATACGCTATCTGAAATAGGAGCGACGTAAGTTGAACAAATGTGATAGAATTTCGCTCAATCCTTAAATTAACCATAATATAAAATGATCTAATCGGGTCTCTGTTTGCCCTACCCTAGAACTTTAATAGTGCATTTTACTCGTCATTTCATGCGCTTTGAGATGCCGCTTAGCCTAATACGCTATCTGACATTGGAGCGATATAAGTTGAACAAATGTGATAGAATTTCGCTGAATTCTTATATTAACTTTAATGTAAAATGATGAAATCGGGCCTCTGTTTGCCCTATCATAGAAGTTTAACAGTGCATTTTACTCGCCATTTCATGCGCTTTGAGATGCCGCATAGCCCAATACGCTATCTGTAATAGAAGCGACGTAAATTGAACAAATGTGATAGAATTTCGTTGAATTCTTATATTAACCAAAATATAAAATGATCTAATCGGGTCTCTGATTGCCCTATCATACGCGTTTAATAGTGCATTTTACTCGCCATTCCACGCGCTTTAAGATGCCGCATGGCCCAGCACGCTATCTGAAACAGGAGCGACGTAAATTGAACAAATGTGATAGAATTTTGCTGACATCTTAAATTAACCATAATATAAAATGATCTAATCGGGTCTCTGTTTGCCCTACCCTAGAAGTTTAATAGTGCATTTTACTCGTCACTTCATGCGCCTTCAGATGCCGCTTAGCCCAATAAGCTATCTGAAATAGGAGCGACGTAAATTGAACAAATGTGATAAAATTTCGCAGAATCCTTATGTTAACCAAAGTATAAAAATGATCTAATCTGGTCTCTGTTCGCCCTAGCCTAGAAGTTTAATAGCGCATTTTGTTCGCCATTTCATGCGCTTTGTGACGCCGCTTAGCCCAATACGCTATCTGAAATAGGAGCGACGTAAATTGAACAAATGTGATAGAATTTCCCTGAAATTTTATATTAAACAAAATATAAAATGATCTAATCGGGTCTCTGATTGCTCCATCATAGAAGTTTAGTAGTGCATTTTACTCGCCATTCCACGCGCTTTAAGATGCCGGCTAGCCCAGTACGCTACCTGAAATAGGAGCGACGTAAGTTGAACAAATGTGATAGAATTTTGTTGAATTCTTAAATTAACCATAATATAAAATGATCTAATCGGGTCTCTGTTTGCTCTACCCTAGAAGTTTAATAGTGCATTTTAGTCGCCATTTCATGCGCTTTGAGATCCCGCTTAGCCCAATACGCTATCTGAAATAGGAGCGACGTAAATTGAACAAATGTGATAGAATTTCCCCTGAAATCTTATATTAATCAAAATATAAAATGATCTAATCGGGTCTCTGATTGCCCTATCATAGAAGATTAGTAGTGCATTTTACTCGCCATTCCACGCGCTTTAAGATGCCGCCTAGCCCAGTACGCTATCTGAAATAGGAGCCACGTAGATTGAACAAATGTGATAGAATTTCGCTGAATTCTTATATTAACCAAAGTATAAAATGATCTAATCTGGTCTCTGATTGCCCTATCATAGAAGGTTAATAGTGCATTTTACTCGCCATTCCACGCGCTTTAAGATGCCGCCTAGCCCAGTACGCTGTCTGAAATAGAAGCGACGTAAATTGAACAAGTGTGATAGAATCTCGCTGATTACTTATATTAACCTTAATGTAAAATGATGTAATCGGGTCTCTGTTCGCCCTACCCTAGAAGGTTAATAGTGCATGTCACTCGTCATTTCATGCGCTTTGAGATGACGCTTAACCCAATACGCTATCTGAAATAGGAGCGACGTAAGGTGAACAAATGTAACAGAATTACGCTGCATTCTTATATTCACCTTAATGTAAAATGATCTCTTCGGGTCTCTGTTCGCCCTACCCTAGAAGTATAATAGTGCATTTCACTCGTCATTTCATGCGCTTTGAGATGCCGCCTAGCCAATACGCTATCTGAAATAGGAGCGACGTAAATTGAACAAATGTGATAGAATTTCGCTGAATTCTTATATTAATCGTAATATAAAATGATCTAATCGGGTCTCTGTTTGCCCTACCCTAGAAGTTTAATAGTGAATTTTACTCGCCATTTCATGCGCTTTGAGATGCCGCATAGCCTAATACGCTATCTGAAATAGGAGCGACGTAACTTGAACGAATGTGATAGAATTTCCGTGAATTCTTATATTAACCTTAATGTGAAATGATCTAATCGGGTCTCTGTTCGCCGTAGCCTAGAAGTTTAATAGTGCATTTTAGTCGCCATTTCATGCGCTTTGAGATCCCGCTTAGCCCAATACGCTATCTGAAATAGGAGCGACGTAAATTGAACAAATGTGATAGAATTTCGCTGAATTCTTACATTAACCAAAGTATAAAATGATCTAGTCTGGTCTCTGATTGCCCTATCATAGAAGTTTAATAGTGCATTTTACTCGCCATTCCACGCGCTTTAAGATGCCGCATGGCCCAGCACGCTATCTGAAACAGGAGCGACGTAAATTGAACAAATGTGATAGAATTTTGCTGAATTCTTAAATTAACCATAGTGCAAAATGATCTAATCGGGTCTCTGTTTGCTCTACCCTGGAAGTTTAATAGTGCATTTTGCTCGCCATTTCATGCGCTTTGAGATGCCGCTTAGCTCAATACGCTATTTGAAATAGGAGCGACGTAACTTGAACAAATGTGATAGAATTTCGCTGAATTCTTAAATTAACCATAACATAAAATGATCTAATCGGGTCTCTGTTTGCCCTACCCTAGATGTTTAATAGTGCATTTTGCTCGCCATTTCATGCGCTTTGAGATGCCGCTGAGCCCAATACGCTATTTGAAATAGGAGCGACGTAAATTGAACAAATGTGATAGAATTTCACTGAATTCTTATATTAACCAAAATATAAAATGATCTAATCCGGTCTCTGTTCGCCCTACCCTAGAAGTTTAATAGTGCATTTTGCTCGCCATTTCATAAGCTTTGAGATGCCGCTTAGCTCAATACGCTATTTGAAATAGGAGCGACGTAAGTTGAACAAATGTGATAGAATTTCGCTGAATTCTTAAATTAACCATAACATAAAATGATCTAATCGGGTCTCTGTTTGCCCTACCCTAGAAGTTTAATAGTGCATTTTGCTCGCCATTTCATGCGCTTTGAGATGCCGCTGAGCCCAATACGCTATTTGAAATAGGAGCGACGTAAATTGAACAAATGTGATAGAATTTCACTGAATTCTTATATTAACCAAAATATAAAATGATCTAATCGGGTCTCTGTTCGCCCTACCATAGAAGTCTAATGGTGCATTTCACTCGTCATTTCATGCGCTTTGAGATGCCGCTGAGCCCAATAAGCTATTTGTAATAGGAGCGACGCAAATTGAACAAATGTGATAGAATTTCGCTGAATTCTTATATTAACCAAAATATAAAATGATCTAATCGGGTCTCTGATTGCCCTATCATAGAATTTTAATAGTGCATTCGACTCGCCATTCCACCCGCTTTAAGATGCCGCCTAGCCCAGTACGCTATCTGAAATAGGAGCGACGGAAATTGAACAAATGTGATAGAATTTTGCTGAATTCTTAAATTAACCATAATATAAAATGATCTAATCGGGTCTCTGTTTGCCTCATCCTAGAAGTATAATAGTGCATTATACTCGCCATTTCATGCGCCTTTAGATGCCGCTTAGCACAGGACGCTATCTGAAATAGGAGCGACGTAAATTGAACAAATGTGATAGAATTTCCCTGAAATCTTATATTAATCAAAATATAAAATGATCTAATCGGGTCTCTGATTGCCCTATCATAGAAGATTAGTAGTGCATTTTACTCGCCATTCCACGCGCTTTAAGATGCCGCCTAGCCCAGTACGCTATCTGAAATAGGAGCCACGTAGATTGAACAAATGTGATAGAATTTCGCTGAATTCTTATATTAACCAAAGTATAAAATGATCTAATCTGGTCTCTGATTGCCCTATCATAGAAGGTTAATAGTGCATTTTACTCGCCATTCCACGCGCTTTAAGATGCCGCCTAGCCCAGTACGCTGTCTGAAATAGAAGCGACGTAAATTGAACAAGTGTGATAGAATCTCGCTGAATACTTATATTAACCTTAATGTAAAATGATGTAATCGGGTCTCTGTTCGCCCTACCCTAGAAGGTTAATAGTGCATTTCACTCGTCATTTCATGCGCTTTGAGATGACGCTTAACCCAATACGCTATCTGAAATAGGAGCGACGTAAGGTGAACAAATGTAACAGAATCACGCTGCATTCTTATATTCACCTTAATGTAAAATGATCTCTTCGGGTCTCTGTTCGCCCTACCCTAGAAGTATAATAGTGCATTTCACTCGTCATTTCATGCGCTTTGAGATGCCGCCTAGCCCAATACGCTATCTGAAATAGGAGCGACGTAAATTGAACAAATGTGATAGAATTTCGCTGAATTCTTATATTAATCGTAATATAAAATGATCTAATCGGGTCTCTGTTTGCCCTACCCTAGAAGTTTAATAGTGAATTTTACTCGCCATTTCATGCGCTTTGAGATGCCGCATAGCCTAATACGCTATCTGAAATAGGAGCGACGTAACTTGAACAAATGTGATAGAATTTCCGTGAATTCTTATATTAACCTTAATGTGAAATGATCTAATCGGGTCTCTGTTCGCCGTAGCCTAGAAGTTTAATAGTGCATTTTAGTCGCCATTTCATGCGCTTTGAGATCCCGCTTAGCCCAATACGCTATCTGAAATAGGAGCGACGTAAATTGAACAAATGTGATAGAATTTCACTGAATTCTTATATTAACCAAAATATAAAATGATCTAATCGGGTCTCTGTTTGCTCTACCCTAGAAGTTTAATAGTGCATTTTGCTCGCCATTTCATAAGCTTTGAGATGCCGCTTAGCTCAATACGCTATTTGAAATAGGAGCGACGTAAGTTGAACAAATGTGATAGAATTTCGCTGAATTCTTAAATTAACCATAACATAAAATGATCTAATCGGGTCTCTGTTTGCCCTACCCTAGAAGTTTAATAGTGCATTTTGCTCGCCATTTCATGCGCTTTGAGTTGCCGCTGAGCCCAATACGCTATTTGAAATAGGAGCGACGTAAATTGAACAAATGTGATAGAATTTCACTGAATTCTTATATTAACCAAAATATAAAATGATCTAATCGGGTCTCTGTTCGCCCTACCATAGAAGTCTAATGGTGCATTTCACTCGTCATTTCATGCGCTTTGAGATGCCGCTGAGCCCAATAAGCTATTTGTAATAGGAGCGACGCAAATTGAACAAATGTGATAGAATTTCGCTGAATTCTTATATTAACCAAAATATAAAATGATCTAATCGGGTCTCTGATTGCCCTATCATAGAATTTTAATAGTGCATTCGACTCGCCATTCCACCCGCTTTAAGATGCCGCCTAGCCCAGTACGCTATCTGAAATAGGAGCGACGGAAATTGAACAAATGTGATAGAATTTTGCTGAATTCTTAAATTAACCATAATATAAAATGATCTAATCGGGTCTCTGTTTGCCTCATCCTAGAAGTATAATAGTGCATTATACTCGCCATTTCATGCGCTTTTAGATGCCGCTTAGCACAGGACGCTATCTGAAATAGGAGCGACGTAAATTGAACAAATGTGATAGAATTTCCCTGAAATCTTATATTAATCAAAATATAAAATGATCTAATCGGGTCTCTGATTGCCCTATCATAGAAGATTAGTAGTGCATTTTACTCGCCATTCCACGCGCTTTAAGATGCCGCCTAGCCTAGTACGCTATCTGAAATAGGAGCCACGTAGATTGAACAAATGTGATAGAATTTCGCTGAATTCTTATATTAACCAAAGTATAAAATGATCTAATCTGGTCTCTGATTGCCCTATCATAGAAGGTTAATAGTGCATTTTACTCGCCATTCCACGCGCTTTAAGATGCCGCCTAGCCCAGTACGCTGTCTGAAATAGAAGCGACGTAAATTGAACAAGTGTGATAGAATTTCGCTGAATTCTTATATTAATCGTAATATAAAATGATCTAATCGGGTCTCTGTTTGCCCTACCCTAGAAGTTTAATAGTGAATTTTACTCGCCATTTCATGCGCTTTGAGATGCCGCATAGCCTAATACGCTATCTGAAATAGGAGCGACGTAACTTGAACAAATGTGATAGAATTTCCGTGAATTCTTATATTAACCTTAATGTGAAATGATCTAATCGGGTCTCTGTTCGCCGTAGCCTAGAAGTTTAATAGTGCATTTTAGTCGCCATTTCATGCGCTTTGAGATCCCGCTTAGCCCAATACGCTATCTGAAATAGGAGCGACGTAAATTGAACAAATGTGATAGAATTTCACTGAATTCTTATATTAACCAAAATATAAAATGATCTAATCGGGTCTCTGTTTGCTCTACCCTAGAAGTTTAATAGTGCATTTTGCTCGCCATTTCATAAGCTTTGAGATGCCGCTTAGCTCAATACGCTATTTGAAATAGGAGCGACGTAAGTTGAACAAATGTGATAGAATTTCGCTGAATTCTTAAATTAACCATAACATAAAATGATCTAATCGGGTCTCTGTTTGCCCTACCCTAGAAGTTTAATAGTGCATTTTGCTCGCCATTTCATGCGCTTTGAGATGCCGCTGAGCCCAATACGCTATTTGAAATAGGAGCGACGTAAATTGAACAAATGTGATAGAATTTCACTGAATTCTTATATTAACCAAAATATAAAATGATCTAATCGGGTCTCTGTTCGCCCTACCATAGAAGTCTAATGGTGCATTTCACTCGTCATTTCATGCGCTTTGAGATGCCGCTGAGCCCAATAAGCTATTTGTAATAGGAGCGACGCAAATTGAACAAATGTGATAGAATTTCGCTGAATTCTTATATTAACCAAAATATAAAATGATCTAATCGGGTCTCTGATTGCCCTATCATAGAATTTTAATAGTGCATTCGACTCGCCATTCCACCCGCTTTAAGATGCCGCCTAGCCCAGTACGCTATCTGAAATAGGAGCGACGGAAATTGAACAAATGTGATAGAATTTTGCTGAATTCTTAAATTAACCATAGTATAAAATGATCTAATCGGGTCTCTGTTTGCCTCATCCTAGAAGTATAATAGTGCATTATACTCGCCATTTCATGCGCTTTTAGATGCCGCTTAGCACAGGACGCTATCTGAAATAGGAACGACGTAAATTGAACAAATGTGATAGAATTTTGCTGAATTCTTAAATTAACCATAATATAAAATGACCTAATCGGGTCTCTGTTTGCCCTACCCTAGAAGTTTAATAGTGCATTTCACTCGTAAATTCATGCGCTTTGAGATGCCGCTAAGCCCAATAAGCTATCTGTAATAGAAGCACCGTAAATTGAACAAATGTGATAGAATCTCGCTGAATTCTTAAATTAACCATAATATAAAATGATCTAATCGGGTCCCTGTTTGCCCTACCCTAGAAGTTTAATAGTGCATTTCACTCGTCATTTCATGCGCTTTGAGATGCCGCTTAGCCCAATACGCTATCTGAAATAGGAGCGACGTAAATTTAACAAGTGTGATAGAATCTCGCTGAATACTTATATTAACCTTACTGTAAAATGATCTAATCGGGTCTCTGTTCGCCCTACCCTAGAAGTTTAATAGTGCATTTCACTCGTCATTTCATGCGCTTTGAGATGCCGCTGAGCCCAATAAGCTATCTGTAATAGGAGCGACGTAAATTGAACAAATGTGATAGAATTTCGTTGAATTCTTATATTAACCAAAATATAAAATGATCTAATCGGGTCTCTGATTGCCCTATCATAGACGTTTAATAGTGCATTTTACTCGCCATTCCACGCGCTTTAAGATGCCGCATGGCCCAGCACGCTATCTGAAACAGGAGCGACGTAAATTGAACAAATGTGATAGAATTTTGCTGACATCTTAAATTAACCATAATATAAAATGATCTAATCGGGTCTCTGTTTGCCCTACCCTAGAAGTTTAATAGTGCATTTTACTCGTCACTTCATGCGCCTTCAGATGCCGCTTAGCCCAATAAGCTATCTGAAATAGGAGCGACGTAAATTGAACAAATGTGATAAAATTTCGCAGAATCCTTATGTTAACCAAAGTATAAAATGATCTAATCTGGTCTCTGTTCGCCCTAGCCTAGAAGTTTAATAGCGCATTTTGTTCGCCATTTCATGCGCTTTGTGATGCCGCTTAGCCCAATACGCTATCTGAAATAGGAGCGACGTAAATTGAACAAATGTGATAGAATTTCCCTGAAATTTTATATTAAACAAAATATAAAATGATCTAATCGGGTCTCTGATTGCTCCATCATAGAAGTTTAGTAGTGCATTTTACTCGCCATTCCACGCGCTTTAAGATGCCGGCTAGCCCAGTACGCTATCTGAAATAGGAGCGACGTAAGTTGAACAAATGTGATAGAATTTTGTTGAATTCTTAAATTAACCATAATATAAAATGATCGAATCGGGTCTCTGTTGGCTCTACCCTAGAAGTTTAATAGTGCATTTTAGTCGCCATTTCATGCGCTTTGAGATCCCGCTTAGCCCAGTACGCTATCGGAAATAGGAGTGACGTAAATTGAACAAATGTGATAGAATTTCCCTGAATTCTTATATTAACATTAATGTAAAATGATCTAATCGGGTCTCCGTTCGCCCTATCCTAGAAGTTTAATAGTGCATTTCACTCGTCATTTCATGCGCTTTGAGATGCCGCTTAGCCCAATAAGCTATCTGAAATAGGAGCGACGTAAGTTGAACTAATGTGATAGAATTTCCCTGAATTCTTATATTAACCATAATGTAAAATGATCTGATCGGGTCTCTGTTCGGCCTAGCCTAGAAGTTTAAGAGTGCATTTTATTCGCCATTTCATGCGCTTTGATATGTCGCATATCCGAATACGCTACCTGAAATAGGAGCGACGTAAATTGAACAAATGCGATAGAATTTCCCTGAAATGTTATATTAAACAAAATATAAAATTATCTAACCGGGTCTCTGATTGCCCTATCATAGAAGTTTAGTAGTGCATTTTACCCGCCATTCCACGCGCTTTATGATGCCGCCTAGCCCAGTACGGTATCTGAAATAGGAGCAACGTAAGTTGAACAAATGTGATAGAATTACGCTGAATTCTTATATTAACCGTAATATAAAATGATGTAATCGGGCCTCTGTTTGCCCTATCATAGAAGTTTGATAGTGCATTTTACTCGCCATTTCATGTGCTTTAAGCTGCCGCATAGCCCAATACGCTATCTGGAATAGGAGCGACGTACATTGAACAAATGTGATAGAATTTCCCTGAATTCTTATATTAAGCTTAATGTAAAATGATCTAATCGTGTCTCTGTTCGCCCTACCATAGAAGTCTAATAGTGCATTTCACTCGCCATTTCATGCGCTTTGAGATGCCGCTTAGCACAATACGCTATTTGAAATAGGGGCGACGTAAATTGATCAAATGTGATAGAATTACGCTGAATTCTTATATTATCCGTAATACAAAATGATCTAATCGGGTCTCTGTACGCCCTACCATAGAAATCTAATAGTGCATTTTACTCGCCATTTCATGCGCTTTGAGATGCCGCTTAGCCCAATACGCTATCTGAAATAGGAGCGACGTAAGTTGAACAAATGTGATAGAATTTCGCTGAATTCTTTTATTAACCATAACGTAAAATGATCTGATCGGGTCTCTGTTCGGCCTAGCCTAGAAGTTTAAGAGTGCATTTTATTCGCCATTTCATGCGCTTTGATATGTCGCATATCCGAATACGCTATCTGAAATAGGAGCGACGTAAATTGAACAAATGCGATAGAATTTCCCTGAAATTTTATATTAAACAAAATATAAAATGATCTAATCGGGTCTCTGATTGCCCTATCATAGAAGTTTAGTAGAGCATTTTACCCGCCATTCCACGCGCTTTATGATGCCGCCTAGCCCAGTACGGTATCTGAAATAGGAGCAACGTAAGTTGAACAAATGTGATAGAATTACGCTGAATTCTTATATTAACCGTAATATAAAATGATGTAATCGGGCCTCTGTTTGCCCTGTCATAGAAGTTTGATAGTGCATTTTACTCGCCATTTCATGTGCTTTAAGCTGCCGCATAGCCCAATACGCTATCTGGAATAGGAGCGACGTAAATTGAACAAAGGTGATAGAATTTCCCTGAATTCTTATATTAAGCTTAATGTAAAATGATCTAATCGTGTCTCTGTTCGCCCTACCATAGAAGTCTAATAGTGCATTTCACTCGCCATTTAATGCGCTTTGAGATGCCGCTTAGCACAATACGCTATTTGAAATAGGGGCGACGTAAATTGATCAAATGTAATATAATTACGCTGAATTCTTATATTATCCGTAATATAAAATGATCTAATCGGGTCTCTGTTTGCCTTACCCTAGAAGTTTAATAGTGCATTATACTCGCCATTTCATGCGCTTTGAGATGCCGCATAGCCCAATACGCTATCTGAAATAGGAGCGACGTAAATTGAACAAATGTGATAGAATTTCTGTGACTTCTTATATTAACCTCAATGTAAAATGATCTAATCGGGTCTCTGTTCGCCCTACCATAGAAGTCATATAGTGCATTTCACTCGCCATTTCATGCGCTTTGAGATGCCGCTTAGCCCAATACGCTATCTGAAATAGGAGCGACCTAAATTGAACGAATGTGATAGAATTTCGCTCAATTCTTAAATTAACCATAATATAAAATGATCTAATCGGGTCTCTGTTTGCCGTACCCTAGAACTTTAATAGTGCATTTTACTCGTCATTTCATGCGCTTTGAGATGCCGCTTAGCCTAATACGCTATCTGAAATAGGAGCGATATAAGTTGAACAAATGTGATAGAATTTCGCTGAACTCTTTTATTAACCATAATGTAAAATGATCTAATCGGATCTCTGTTCGCCCTAGCCTAGAACTTTAATAGTGCATTTTATTCGCCATTTCATACGCTTTGAGATGCCGCTTTGCCCAATACGCTATCTGAAATAGAAGCGACGTAAATTGAACAAATGTGATAGAATTTTGCTGAATTCTTAAATTAACCATAATATAAAATGATCTAATCGGGTGTCTGTTTGCCCTACCCTAGAAGCTTAATATTGCATTTTACTCGCCATTTCATGCGCTTTGAGCTGCCGCTTAGCCCAATACGCTATCTGAAATAGGAGCGACGTAAGTTGAAAAAATGTGATAGAGTTTCGCTGAATTCTTTTATGAACCACCATGTAAAATGATCTAATCGGGTCTCTGTTCTCCCTAACCTAGAAGTTTAATAGTGCATTTTATTGTCCATTTCATGCGCTTTGAGATGCCGCTTAGCCCAATACGCTATCTCAAATAGGAGCGACGTAAATTGAACAAATGCGATAGAATTTCCCTGAATACTTATATTAACCTTAATGTAAAATGATCTAATCGCGTCTCTGTTCGCCCTACCCTAGAAGTGTAATAGTGCATTTCACTCGCCATTTCATGCGCTTTGAGATGCCGCTTAGCCCAATACGCTATCTGAAATAGGAGCGACGTAAATAGAACAATTGTGATAGAATTTCGCTGAATTCTTATATTAACCAAAATATAAAATGATCTAATCGGGTCTCTGTTTGCCTTACCCTAGAAGTTTAATAGTGCATTTTACTCGCCATTTCATGCGATTTGAGATGCCGCTTAGCCCAATACGCTATCTGAAATAGGAGCGACGTAAATTGAACAAATGTGATAGAATTTCCCTGAAATCTTATATTAAACAAAATATAAAATGATCTAAACGGGACTCTGATTGCCCTATCATAGAAGTTTAGTAGTGCATTTTACTCGCCATTCCACGCGCTTTAAGATGCCGCCTAGCCCAGTACGCTATCTGAAATAGGAGCGACGTAAGTTGAACAAATGTGATAGAATTACGCTGAATTCTTAAATTAACGATAATATAAAATGATCTAATCGGGTCTCTGTTCGCCCTACCATAGAAGTCTAATAGTGCATTTCACTCGCCATTTCATGCGCTTTGAGATGCCGGTTAGCCCAATACGCTATCTGAAATAGGAGCGACGTAAATTGAACAAATGTGATAGAATTTTGTTGAATTCTTAAATTAACCATAATATTAGATTATGTAATCGGGTCTCTGCTTGCCCTACCCTAGAAGTTTAATAGTGCATTTTACTCGTCATTTCATGCGCTTTGAGATGCCGCTTAGCCCAATACGCTATCTGAAATAGGAGCGACGTAAATTGAACAAATGTGATAGAATTTTGCTGAATTCTTAAATTAACCATAATATAAAATGATCTAATCGGGTCTCTGTTTGCCACACCCTAGAAGTTTAATAGCGGATTTTGCTCCCCATTTCATGCGCTTTGAGATGCCGCTTAGCCCAATACGCTCTCTGAAATAGGAGCGACGTAAGTTGAAAAATTGTGATAGAATTTCGCTGAATTCTTTTATGAACCATAATGTAAAATGATCTAATCGGGTCTCTGTTCTCCCTAGCCTAGAAGTTTCATTGTGCATTTTATTCTCCATTTCATGCGCTTTGAGATGCCGCTTAGCCCAATACGCTATCTGAAATAGGAGCGACGTAAATTGAACAAATGTGATAGAATTTGGCTGAATTCTTAAATTAACCGTAATATAAAATGATCTAATCGGGTCTCTGTTCGCCCTACCCTAGAAGTGTAATAGTGCATTTCACTCGTCATTTCATGCGCCTTCAGATGCCGCTTAGCCCAATAAGCTATCTGAAATAGGAGCGACGTAAATTGAACAAATGTGATAGAATTTCGCTGAATTCTTATATTAACCAAAATATAAAATGATCTAATCGGGTCTCTGTTTGCCCTACCCTAGAAGTTTAATAGTGCATTTCACTCGTCATTTCATGCGCTTTAAGATGCCGCTAAGCACAATAAGTTATCTGAAATACGAGCGACGTAAATAGAACAATTGTGATAGAATTTCGCTGAATTCTTATATTAACAGTAATATAAAATGATCTAATCGGGTCTCTGTTTGCCCTATCATAGAAGTTTAATAGTGCATGTTACTCGCCATTTCATGTGCTTTAAGGTGCCGCATAGCCCAATACGCTGTCTGGAATAGGAGCGACGTAAATTGAACAAATGTGATAGAATTTCCCTGAATTCTTATATTAACCTTAATGTAAAATGATCTAATCGGGTCTCTGTTCGCCCTACCATAGAAGTCTAATAGTGCATTTCACTCGCCATTTCATGCGCTTTGAGATGCCGCTTAGCACAATACGCTATCTGAAATAGGAGCGACGTAAATTGAACAAATGTGATAGAATTACGCTGAATTCTTATACTAACCGTATTATAAAATGATCTAATCGGGTCTCTGTTTGCCTTATCCTAGAAGATTAATAGTGCATTTTACTCGCCATTTCATGCGCTTTGAGATGCCGCTTAGCCCAACACGCAATCTGAAATAGGAGCGACGTAAATTGAACAAATGTGATAGAATTTCGCTGAATTCTTAAATTAACCATAATATAAAATGATCTAATCGGGTCTCTGTTCGCCCTACCACAGAAGTCTAATAGTGCATTTCACTCGCCATTCCACGCGCTTTAAGATGCCGCCGAGCCCAGTACGGTATCTGAAATAGGAGCGACGTAAATTGAACAAATGTGATAGAATTTTGCTGAATTCTTAAATTAACCATAATATAAAATGATCTAATCGGGTCTCTGTACGCCCTACCATAGAAATCTAATAGTGCATTTTACTCGCCATTTCATGTGCTTTGAGATGCCGCTTAGCCCAATACGCTATCTGAAATAGGAGCGACGTAAGTTGAACAAATGTGATAGAATTTCGCTGAATTCTTTTATTAACCAATATATAAAATGATCTAATCGGGTCTCTGATTGCCTTATCATAGAAGTTTAGTAGTGCACTTTACTCGCCATTTCATGCGCTTTGAGATGCCGCTTAGCCCAATACGCTATCTGAAATAGGAGCGACGTAAGTTGAACAAATGTGATAGAATTTCCCTGAAATCTTATATTAAACAAAATATAAAATGATCTAATCGGGTCTCTGATTGCCCTATCATAGAAGTTTAGTAGTGCATTCTACTCGCCATTCCACGCGCTTTAAGATGCCGCCTAGCCCAGTACGCTATCTGAAATAGGAGCGACGTAAATTGAACAAATGTGATAAAATTTTGCTGACATCTTAAATTAACCATAATATAAAATGATCTAATCGGGTCTCTGTTGGCCCAACCCTAGAAGTTTAATAGTGCATTTTACTCGACATTTCATGCGCTTTGAGATGCCGCTTAGTGCAGTACGCTATCTGAAATATGAGCGACGTACATTGAACAAATCTGATAGAATTTCGCTGAATTCTTATATTAACCAAAATATAAAATGATCTAATCGGGTCTCTGTTTGCCCTACCCTAGAAGTTTAATAGTGCATTTCACTCGTCATTTCATGCGCTTTGAGATGCCGCTAAGCACATAAGCTATCTGAAATACGAGCGACGTAAATAGAACAATTGTGATAGAATTTCGCTGAATTCTTATATTAACCGTAATATAAAATGATCTAATCGGGTCTCTGTATGCCCTATCATAGAAGTTTAATAGTGCATTTTACTCGCCATTTCATGTGCTTTAAGGTGCCGCATAGCCCAATACGCAGTCTGGAATAGGAGCGACGTAAATTGAACAAATGTGATAGAATTTCCCTGAATTCTTATATTAACCTTAATGTAAAATGATCTAATCGGGTCTCTGTTCGCCTACCATAGAAGTCTAATAGTGCATTTCACTCGCCATTTCATGCGCTTTGAGATGCCGCTTAGCACAATACGCTATCTGAAATAGGAGCGACGTAAATTGAACAAATGTGATAGAATTACGCTGAATTCTTATATTAACCGTATTATAAAATGATCTAATCGGGTCTCTGTTTGCCTTATCCTAGAAGTTTAATAGTGCATTTTACTCGCCATTTCATGCGCTTTGAGATGCCGCTTAGCCCAATACGCTATCTGAAATAGGAGCGACGTAAATTGAACAAATGTGATAGAATTTCGCTGAATCTTAAATTAACCATAATATAAAATGATCTAATCGGGTCTCTGTTCGCCCTACCATAGAAGTCTAATAGTGCATTTCGCTCGCCATTCCACGCGCTTTAAGATGCCGCCGAGCCCAGTACGGTATCTGAAATAGGAGCGACGTAATTGAACAAATGTGATAGAATTTTGCTGAATTCTTAAATTAACCATAATATAAAATGATCTAATCGGGTCTCTGTACGCCCTACCATAGAAATCTAATAGTGCATTTTACTCGCCATTTCATGCGCTTTGAGATGCCGCTTAGCCCAATACGCTATCTGAAATAGGAGCGACGTAAGTTGAACAAATGTGATAGAATTTCGCTGAATTCTTTTATTAACCATAATAAAAATGATCTAATCGGGTCTCTGATTGCCCTATCATAGAAGTTTAGTAGTGCATTTTACTCGCCATTCCACGCGCTTTATGATGCCGCCTAGCCCAGTACGGTATCTGAAATAGGAGCTACGTAAGTTGAACAAATGTGATAGAATTTCCCTGAATTCTTATATTAACTTTAATGTAAAATGATGTAATCGGGCCTCTGTTTGCCCTATCATAGAAGTTTAACAGTGCATTTTACTCGCCATTTCATGCGCTTTGAGATGCCGCATAGCCCAATACGCTATCTGAAATAGGAGCGATGTAAATTGAACAAATGTTATAGAATTTCGCTGAATTCTTAAATTAACCATAATATAAAATGATCTAATCGGGTCTCTGTTCGCCCTACCATAGAAGTCTAATAGTGCATTTCACTGGCCATTCCACGCGCTTTAAGATGCGGCCGAACCCAGTACGTTATCTGAAATAGGAGCGACGTAAATTGAACAAATGTGATAGAATTTTGCTGAAATCTTAAATTAACCAGAATATAAAATGATCTAATCGGGTCTCTGCTTGCCCTACCCTAGAAGTTTAATAGTGCATTTCACTCGCCATTCCACGCGCTTTAAGATGCGGCCGAACCCAGTACGTTATCTGAAATATGAGCGACGTAAGTTGAACAAATGTGATAGAATTACGCTGCATTCTTATATTAACCGTAACATAAAATGATGTAATCGGGCCTCTGTTTGCCTTACCCTAGAAGTTTAATAGTGCATTATACTCGCCACTTCATGCGCTTCGACATGCCGCTTAGCCCAATACGCTATCTGAAATAGGAGCGACATAAATTGAACAATTGTGATAGAATTTCGCTGAATTCTTAAATTAACCATAATAACAAATGATCTAATCGGGTCTCTGTTT
The DNA here is from genome assembly GCA_916610135.2 of Macropis europaea. Taxonomy (NCBI): domain Eukaryota; kingdom Metazoa; phylum Arthropoda; class Insecta; order Hymenoptera; family Melittidae; genus Macropis; species Macropis europaea. The sequence goes on along the minus strand of CAKAJE020000657.1, from coordinate 40,404 downwards.
GCCCTACCCTAGAAGTTTAACAGTGCATTTTACTCGCCATTTCATGCGCTTTGAGATGCCGCATAGCCCAATACGCTATCTGAAATAGGAGCGACGTAAATTGAACAAATGTGATAGAATTTCTGTGAATTCTTATATTAACCTCAATGTAAAATGATCTAATCGGGTCTCTGTTCGCCCTACCATAGAAGTCATATAGTGCATTTCACTCGCCATTTCATGCGCTTTGAGATGCCGCTTAGACCAATACGCTATCTGAAATAGGAGCGACCTAAATTGAACGAATGTGATAGAATTTTGTTGAATTCTTAAATTAACCATAATATGAAATGATCTAAGCGAATCTCTGCTTGCCCTACCCTAGAAGTTTAATAGTGCATTTTACTCGTCATTTCATGCGCTTTGAGATGCCGCCTTGCCCAATACGCTATCTGAAATAGGAGCGACGTAAATTGAACGAATGTGATAGAATTTCGCTCAATTCTTAAATTAACCATAATATAAAATGATCTAATCGGGTCTCTGTTTGCCGTACCCTAGAGCTTTAATAGTGCATTTCACTCGTCATTTCATGCGCTTTGAGATGCCGCTTAGCCTAATACGCTATCTGAAATAGGAGCGATATAAGTTGAACAAATGTGATAGAATTTCGCTGAACTCTTTTATTAACCATAATGTAAAATGATCTAATCGGATCTCTGTTCGCCCTAGCCTAGAACTTTAATAGTGCATTTTATTCGCCATTTCATACACTTTGAGATGCCGCATAGCCCAATACGCTATCTGAAATAGGAGCGACGTAAGTTGAAAGAATGTGATAGAGTTTCGCTGAATTCTTTTATGAACCATAATGTAAAATGATCTAATCGGGTCTCTGTTCTCCCTAGCCTAGAAGTTTAATAGTGCATTTTATTCTCCATTTCATGCGCTTTGAGATGCCGCTTATCCCAATACGCTATCTGAAATAGGAGCGACGTAAGTTGAACAAATGTGATAGAATTTCGCTGAATTCTTTTATTAACCATAATGTAAAATGATCTGATCGGGTCTCTGTTCGGCCTAGCCTAGAAGTTTAAGAGTGCATTTTATTCGCCATTTCATGTGCTTTAAGCTGCCGCATAGCCCAATACGCTATCTGGAATAGGAGCGACGTAAATTGAACAAATGTGATAGAATTTCCATGAATTCTTATATTAAGCTTAATGTAAAATGATCGAATCGTGTCTCTGTTCGCCCTACCATAGAAGTCTAATAGTGCATTTCACTCGCCATTTCATGCGCTTTGAGATGCCGCTTAGCACAATACGCTATTTGAAATAGGGGCGACGTAAATTGATCAAATGTGATAGAATTACGCTGAATTCTTATATTATCCGTAATATAAAATGATCTAATCGGGTCTCTGTTTGCCTTATCCTAGAAGTTTAATAGTGCATTTTACTCGCCATTTCATGCGCTTTGAGATGCCGCTTAGCCCAATACGCTATCTGAAATAGGAGCGACGTAAATTGAACCAATGTGATAGAATTTCCCTGAAATCTTATATTAAACAAAATATAAAATGATCTAATCGGGTCTCTGATTGCCCTATCATAGAAGATTAGTAGTGCATTTTACTCGCCATTCCACGCGCTTTAAGATGCCGCCTAGCCCAGTACGCTATCTGAAATATGAGCGACGTAACTTGAACAAATGTGATAGAATTACGCTGCATTCTTATATTAACCGTAATATAAAATGATCTAATCGGGTCTCTGTTTGCCTTACCCTAGAAGTTTAATAGTGCATTATACTCGCCATTTCATGCGCTTCGAGATGCCGCTTAGCCCAATACGCTATCTGAAATAGGAGCGACATAAATTGAACAAATGTGATAGAATTTCGCTGAATTCTTAAATTAACCATAATAACAAATGATCTAATCGGGTCTGTGTTTGCCCTACCCTAGAAGTTTAACAGTGCATTTTACTCGCCATTTCATGCGCTTTGAGATGCCGCATAGCCCAATACGCTATCTGAAATAGGAGCGACGTAAATTGAACAAATGTGATAGAATTTCGCTGAATTCTTAAATTAACCATAATATAAAATGATCTAATCGGGTCTCTGTTCGCCCTACCATTGAAGTCTAATAGTGCATTTTACTCGCCATTTCATGCTCTTTGGGATGCCGCCTAGCCCAATACGCTATCTGAAATACGAGCGACGTAAGTTGAACAAATGTGATAGAATTTCGCTGAATTCTTTTATTATCCATAATGTAAAATGATCTGATCGGGTCTCTGTTCGCCCTAGCCTAGAAGTTTAAGAGTGCATTTCATTCGCCATTTCAAGCGCTTTGAGATGCCGCTTAGCCGAATACGCTATCTGAATTAGGAGCGACGTAAATTGAACAAATGTGATACAAATTCCCTGAAATCTGTTATCATACAAAATATAAAATGATCTAATCGGGTCTCTGATTGCCGTATCATAGAAGTTTAGTAGTGCATTTTACTCGCCATTCCACGCGCTTTAAGATGCCGCCTAGCCCAGTACGCTATCGGAAATAGGAGCGACGTAAATTGAACAAATGTGATAGAATTTCCCTGAATTCTTATATTGACATTAATGTAAAATGATCTAATCGGGTCTCCGTTCGCCCTATCCTAAAAGTTTAATAGTGCATTTCACTCGTCATTTCATGCGCTTTGAGATGCCGCTTAGCCCAATAAGCTATCTGAAATAGGAGCGACGTAAATTGAACAAATGTGATAGAATTTCGCTGAATTCTTATATTAACCAAAATATAAAATGATCTAATCGGGTCTCTGATTGCCCTATCATAGAAGTTTAATAGTGCATTATACTCGCCATTTCATGCTCTTTGAGATGCCGCATAGCCCAATACGCTATCTGAAATAGGAGCGACGTAAATTGAACAAATGTGATAGAATTTCTGTGACTTCTTATATTAACCTCAATGTAAAATGATCTAATCGGGTCTCTGTTCGCCCTACCATAGAAGTCATATAGTGCATTTCACTCGCCATTTCATGCGCTTTGAGATGCCGCTTAGCCCAATACGCTATCTGAAATAGGAGCGACCTAAATTGAACGAATGTGATAGAATTTCGCTCAATTCTTAAATTAACCATAATATAAAAATTGATCTAATCGGGTCGCTGTTTGCCGTACCCTAGAACTTTAATAGTGCATTTTACTCGTCATTTCATGCGCTTTGAGATGCCGCTTAGCCTAATACGCTATCTGAAATAGGAGCGATATAAGTTGAACAAATGTGATAGAATTTCGCTGAACTCTTTTATTAACCATAATGTAAAATGATCTAATCGGATCTCTGTTCGCCCTAGCCTAGAAGTTTAATAGTGCATTTTATTGTCCATTTCATGCGCTTTGAGATGCCGCTTAGCCCAATACGCTATCTCAAATAGGAGCGACGTAAATTGAACAAATGCGATAGAATTTCCCTGAATACTTATATTAACCTTAATGTAAAATGATCTAATCGGGTCTCTGTCAGCCCTACCCTAGAAGTGTAATAGTGCATTTCACTCGCCATTTCATGCGCTTTGAGATGCCGCTTAGCCCAATACGCTATCTGAAATAGGAGCGACGTAAATTGAACAAATGTGATAGAATTTTGTTGAATTCTTAAATTAACCATAATATTAGATTATGTAATCGGGTCTCTGCTTGCCCTACCCTAGAAGTTTAATAGTGCATTTTACTCGTCATTTCATGCGCTTTGAGATGCCGCTTAGCCCAATACGCTATCTGAAATAGGAGCGACGTAAATTGAACAAATGTGATAGAATTTTGCTGAATTCTTAAATTAACCATAATATAAAATGATCTAATCGGGTCTCTGTTTGCCACACCCTAGAAGTTTAATAGCGGATTTTGCTCCCCATTTCATGCGCTTTGAGATGCCGCTTAGCCCAATACGCTATCTGAAATAGGAGCGACGTAAGTTGAAAAATTGTGATAGAATTTCGCTGAATTCTTTTATGAACCATAATGTAAAATGATCTAATCGGGTCTCTGTTCTCCCTAGCCTAGAAGTTTCATTGTGCATTTTATTCTCCATTTCATGCGCTTTGAGATGCCGCTTAGCCCAATACGCTATCTGAAATAGGAGCGACGTAAATTGAACAAATGTGATAGAATTTCCCTGAAATCTTATATTAAACAAAATATAAAATGATCTAAACGAGACTCTGATTGCCCTATCATAGAAGTTTAGTAGTGCATTTTACTCGCAATTCCACGCGCTTTAAGATTCCGCCTAGCCCAGTACGCTATCTGAAATAGGAGCGACGTATGTTGAACAAATGTGATAGAATTACGCTGAATTCTTATATTAACCGTAATATAAAATGATCTAATCGGGTCTCTGTTCGCCCTACCCTAGAAGATTACAAGCGCATTTCACTCGTCATTTCATGCGCTTTGAGATGCCGCTTAGCCCAATACGCTATCTGCAATAGGAGCGACGTAAATTGAACAAATGTGATAGAATTCGGCTGAATTCTTAAATTAACCATAATATAAAATGATCTAATCGGGTCTCTGTTTGCCCTACCCTAGAAGTTTAACAGTGCATTTTACTCGCCATTTCATGCGCTTTGAGATGCCGCTTAGCCCAATACGCTATCTGAAATAGGAGCGACGTAAATTGAACAAATGTGATAGAATTTGGCTGAATTCTTAAATTAACCGTAATATAAAATGATCTAATCGGGTCTCTGTTCGCCCTACCCTAGGAGTGTAATAGTGCATTTCACTCGTCATTTCATGCGCTTTGAGATGCCGCTTAGCCCAATACGCTATCTGCAATAGGAGCGACGTAAATTGAACAAATGTGATAGAATTCGGCTGAATTCTTAAATTAACCATAATATAAAATGATCTAATCGGGTCTCTGTTGGCCCTACCCTAGAAGTTTAACAGTGCATTTTACTCGCCATTCCATGCGCTTTGAGATACCGCTTAGCCCAATACGCTATCTGAAATAGAAGCGACGTAAATTGTACAAATGTGATAGAATTTCCCTGAATACTTATATTAACCTTAATGTAAAATGATCTAATCGGGTCTCTGTTCGCCCTACCCTAGAAGTTTAATAGTGCATTTCACTCGCCATTTCATGCGCTTTGAGGTGCCGCTTAGCCCAATACGCTATCTGAAATAGGAGCGACGTAAATAGAACAATTGTAATAGAATTTCGCTGAATTCTTATATTAACCAAAATATAAAATGATCTAATCGGGTCTCCGATTGCCCTATCATAGAAGTTTAATAGTGCATTTTACTCGCCAATCCACGCGCTTTAAGATTCCGCCTAGCCCAGTACGCTATCTGAAATAGGAGCGACGTAAATTGAACAAATGTGATAGAATTTGGCTGAATTCTTAAATTAACCATAATATAAAATGATCTAATCGGGTCTCTGTTTGCCCTACCCTAGAAGTTTAATAGTGCATTTTACTCGCCATTTCATGCGCTTTGAGATGGCGCTTAGCCCAATAGGCTATCTGAAATAGGAGCGACGTAAATTGAACAAATGTGATAGAATTTCCCTGAAATCTTATATTAAACAAAATATAAAATGATCTAAACGGGACTCTGATTGCCCTATTATAGAAGTTTAGTAGTGCATTTTACTCGCCCTTCCACGTGCTTTAAGATGCCGCCTAGCCCAGTACACTATCTGAAATAGGAGCGACGTATGTTGAACAAATGTGATAGAATTACGCTGAATTCTTATATTAACCGTAATATAAAATGATCTAATCGGGTCTCTGTTTGCCCTACCCTAGAAGTTTAACAGTGCATTTTACTCGCCAATTCATGCGCTTTGAGATGCCGCTTAGCCCAATACGCTATCTGCAATAGGAGCGACGTAAATTGAACAAATGGTGATAGAATTTCCCTGAATACTTATATTAACCTTAATGTAAAATGATCTAATCGGGTCTCTGTTCGCCCTACCCTAGAAGTGAAATAGTGCATTTCACTCGCCATTTCATGCGCTTTGAGATGCCGCTTAGACCAATACGCTATCTGAAATAGGAGCGACGTAAATTGAACAATTGTGATAGAATTTAGCTGAATTCTTATATTAACCAAAATATAAAATGATCTAGTCGGGTCTCTGATTGCCCTACCCTAGAAGTTTAATAGTGCATTTTACTCGCCATTTCATGCGCTTTGATATGGCGCTTGGCACAATACGCTATCTGAAATAGGAGCGACGTAAATTGAACAAATGTGATAGAATTTGGCTGAATTCTTAAATTAACCATAATATAAAATCATCTTATCGGGTCTCTGTTTGCCCTACCCTAGAAGTTTAATAGTGCATTTTACTCGCCATTTCTTGCGCTTTAAGATGCCGCCGAGCCCAGTACGCTATCTGAAGTAGGAGCGACGTAAGTTGAACAAATGTGATAGAATTTCCCTGAAATCTTATATTAGACAAAATATAAAATGATCTAAACGGGACTCTGATTGCCCTATCATAGAAGTTTAGTAGTGCATTTTACTCGCCCTTCCACGTGCTTTAAGATGCCGCCTAGCCCAGTACACTATCTGAAATAGGAGCGACGTATGTTGAACAAATGTGATAGAATTACGCTGCATTCTTATATTAACCGTAATATAAAATGATCTAATCGGGTCTCTGTTTGCCTTACCCTAGAAGTTTAATAGTGCATTATACTCGCCATTTCATGCGCTTCGAGATGCCGCTTAGCCCAATACGCTATCTGAAATAGGAGCGACATAAATTGAACAAATGTGATAGAATTTCGCTGAATTCTTAAATTAACCATAATAACAAATGATCTAATCGGGTCTCTGTTTGCCCTACCCTAGAAGTTTAACAGTGCATTTTACTCGCCATTTCATGCGCTTTGAGATGCCGCATAGCCCAATACGCTATCTGAAATAGGAGCGACGTAAATTGAACAAATGTGATAGAATTTCGCTGAATTCTTAAATTAACCATAATATAAAATGATCTAATCGGGTCTCTGTTCGCCCTACCATAGAAGTCTAATAGTGCATTTTACTCGCCATTTCATGCTCTTTGGGATGCCGCCTAGCCCAATACGCTATCTGAAATACGAGCGACGTAAGTTGAACAAATGTGATAGAATTTCGCTGAATTCTTTTATTAACCATAATGTAAAATGATCTGATCGGGTCTCTGTTCGCCCTAGCCTAGAAGTTTAAGAGTGCATTTCATTCGCCATTTCAAGCGCTTTGAGATGCCGCTTAGCCGAATACGCTATCTGAATTAGGAGCGACGTAAATTGAACAAATGTGATACAAATTCCCTGAAATCTGATATCATACAAAATATAAAATGATCTAATCGGGTCTCTGATTGCCCTATCATAGAAGTTTAGTAGTGCATTTTACTCGCCATTCCACGCGCTTTAAGATTCCGCCTAGCCCAGTACGCTATCTGAAATAGGAGCGACGTATGTTGAACAAATGTGATAGAATTACGCTGAATTCTTATATTAACCGTAATATAAAATGATCTAATCGGGTCTCTGTTCGCCCTACCCTAGAAGATTACAAGCGCATTTCACTCGTCATTTCATGCGCTTTGAGATGCCGCTTAGCCCAATACGCTATCTGCAATAGGAGCGACGTAAATTGAACAAATGTGATAGAATTCGGCTGAATTCTTAAATTAACCATAATATAAAATGATCTAATCGGGTCTCTGTTTGCCCTACCCTAGAAGTTTAATAGTGCATTTTACTCGCCATTTCATGCGCTTTGATATGGCGCTTGGCCCAATACGCTATCTGAAATAGGAGCGACGTAAGATGAACAAATGTGATAGAATTACGCTGAATTCTTATATTAATCGTAATATAAAATGATCTAATCGGGTCTCTGTTTGCCCTACCCTAGAAGTTTAATAGTGAAATTTACTCGCCATTTCATGCGCTTTGAGATGCCGCATAGCCTAATACGCTATCTGAAATAGGAGCGACGTAAATTGAACAAATGTGATAGAATTTCCGTGAATTCTTATATTAACCTTAATGTGAAATGATCTAATCGGGTCTCTGTTCGCCCTAGCCTAGAAGTTTAATAGTGCATTTTAGTCGCCATTTCATGCGCTTTGAGATCCCGCTTAGCCCAATACGCTATCTGAAATAGGAGCGACGTAAATTGAACAAATGTGATAGAATTTCGCTGAATTCTTATATTAACCAAAGTATAAAATGATCTAGTCTGGTCTCTGATTGCCCTATCATAGAAGTTTAATAGTGCATTTTACTCGCCATTCCACGCGCTTTAAGATGCCGCATGGCCCAGCACGCTATCTGAAACAGGAGCGACGTAAATTGAACAAATGTGATAGAATTTTGCTGACATCTTAAATTAACCATAATATAAAATGATCTAATGGGGTCTCTGTTGGCCCTACCCTAGAAGTTTAATAGTGCATTTTACTCGTCACTTCATGTGCCTTCAGATGCCGCTTAGCCCAATAAGCTATCTGAAATAGGAGCGACGTAAATTGAACAAATGTGATAAAATTTCGCAGAATCCTTATGTTAACCAAAGTATAAAATGATCTAATCTGGTCTCTGTTCGCCCTAGCCTAGAAGTTTAATAGTGCATTTTGTTCGCCATTTCATGCGCTCCGTGATGCCGCTTAGCCCAATACGCTATCTGAAATAGGAGCGACGTAAATTGAACAAATGTGATAGAATTTCGCTGAATTCTTATATTAACCAAAGTATAAAATGATCTAATCTGGTCTCTGATTGCCCTATCATAGAAGGTTAATAGTGCATTTTACTCGCCATTCCACGCGCTTTAAGATGCCGCCTAGCCCAGTACGCTGTCTGAAATAGAAGCGACGTAAATTGAACAAGTGTGATAGAATCTCGCTGAATACTTATATTAACCTTAATGTAAAATGATCTAATCGGGTCTCTGTTCGCCCTACCCTAGAAGTTTAATAGTGCATTTCACTCGTCATTTCTTGCGCTTTGAGATGACGCTTAACCCAATACGCTATCTGAAATAGGAGCGACGTAAGTTGAACAAATGTGACAGAATTACGCTGCATTCTTATATTCACCTTAATGTAAAATGATCTCTTCGGGTCTCTGTTCGCCCTACCCTAGAAGTATAATAGTGCATTTCACTCGTCATTTCATGCGCTTTGAGATGCCGCCTAGCCCAATACGCTATCTGAAATAGGAGCGACGTAAATTGAACAAATGTGATAGAATTTCGCTGAATTCTTATATTAACCAAAGTATAAAATGATCTAGTCTGGTCTCTGATTGCCCTATCATAGAAGGTTAATAGTGCATTTTACTCGCTATTCCACACGCTTTGAGATGCCGCTTAGCCCAAGACGCTATCTGAAATAGGAGCGACGTAAATTGAACAAATGTGATAGAATTTCGCTGAATTCTTAAATTAACCATAATATCAAAGGATCTAATCGGGTCTCTGTTCGCCCTACCCTAGGAGTTTAATAGTGCATTTCACTCGTCATTTCATGCGCTTTCAGATGCCTCTTAGCCCAATACGCTATCTGAAATAGGAGCGACGTAAATTGAACAAATGTGATAGAATTTCCCTGAAATCTTATATTAAAAAAATATAAAATGATCTAATCGGGTCTCTGATTGCCCTAGGATAGAAGTTAAATAGTGCATTTTACTCGCCATTCCGATCGCTTTAAGATGCCGCATAGCCCAGTTCGCTATCTGCAATAGGAGCGACGTAAATTGAACAAATGTGATAGAATTTTGCTGAATTCTTAAATTAACCATAGTACAAAATGATCTAATCGGGTCTCTGTTTGCTCTACCCTGGAAGTTTAATAGTGCATTTTGCTCGCCATTTCATGCGCTTTGAGATGCCGCTTAGCTCAATACGCTATTTGAAACAGGAGCGACGTAACTTGAACAAATGTGATAGAATTTCGCTGAATTCTTAAATTAACCATAACATAAAATGATCTAATCGGGTCTCTGTTTGCCCTACCCTAGATGTTTAATAGTGCATTTTGCTCGCCATTTCATGCGCTTTGAGATGCCGCTGAGCCCAATACGCTATTTGAAATAGGAGCGACGTAAATTGAACAAATGTGATAGAATTTCACTGAATTCTTATATTAACCAAAATATAAAATGATCTAATCGGGTCTCTGTTCGCCCTACCATAGAAGTCTAATGGTGCATTTCACTCGCCATTTCATGCGCTTTGCGATGCCGCTTAGCCCAATACGCTATCTGAAATAGGAGCGACGTAAGTTGAACAAATGTGATAGAATTTCGCTCAATCCTTAAATTAACCATAATATAAAATGATCTAATCGGGTCTCTGTTTGCCCCACCCTAGAACTTTAATAGTGCATTTTACTCGTCATTTCATGCGCTTTGAGATGCCGCTTAGCCTAATACGCTATCTGAAATTGGAGCGATATAAGTTGAACAAATGTGATAGAATTTCGCTGAATTCTTTTATTAACCATAATGTAAAATGATCTAATCGGATCTCTGTTCGCCCGAGCCTAGAACTTTAATAGTGCATTTTATTCGCCATTTCAAACGCTTTGAGATGCCGCTTTGCCCAATAGGCTATCTGAAATAGGAGCGACGTAAATTGAACAAATGTGATAGAATTTCACTGAATTCTTATATTAACCAAAATATAAAATGATCTAATCGGGTCTCTGATTGCCCTAGGATAGAAGTTAAATAGTGCATTTTACTCGCCATTCCGAACGCTTTAAGATGCCGCATAGCCCAGTTCGCTATCTGCAATAGGAGCGACGTAAATTGAACAAATGTGATAGAATTTTGCTGAATTCTTAAATTAACCATAGTACAAAATGATCTAATCGGGTCTCTGTTTGCTCTACCCTGGAAGTTTAATAGTGCATTGTGCTCGCCATTTCATGCGCTTTGAGGTGCCGCTTAGCTCAATACGCTATTTGAAATAGGAGCGACGTAACTTGAACAAATGTGATAGAATTTCGCTGAATTCTTAAATTAACCATAACATAAAATGATCTAATCGGGTCTCTGTTTGCCCTACCCTAGATGTTTAATAGTGCATTTTATTCGCCATTTCAAACGCTTTGAGATGCCGCTTTGCCCAATACGCTATCTGAAATAGGAGCGACGTAAATTGAACAAATGTGATAGAATTTCACTGAATTCTTATATTAACCAAAATATAAAATGATCTAATCGGGTCTCTGTTTGCTCTACCCTAGAAGTTTAATAGTGCATTTTGCTCGCCATTTCATAAGCTTTGAGATGCCGCTTAGCTCAATACGCTATTTGAAATAGGAGCGACGTAAGTTGAACAAATGTGATAGAATTTCGCTGAATTCTTATATTAACCATAATATAAAATGATCTAATCGGGTCTCTGTTTGCCTCATCCTAGAAGTATAATAGTGCATTATACTCGCCATTTCATGCGCTTTTAGATGCCGCTTAGCTCAATACGCTATTTGAAATAGGAGCGACGTAAGTTGAACAAATGTGATAGAATTTCGCTGAATTCTTATATTAACCATAATATAAAATGATCTAATCGGGTCTCTGTTTGCCTCATCCTAGAAGTATAATAGTGCATTATACTCGCCATTTCATGCGCTTTTAGATGCCGCTTAGCACAGGACGCTATCTGAAATAGGAACGACGTAAATTGAACAAATGTGATAGAATTTTGCTGAATTCTTAAATTAACCATAATATAAAATGACCTAATCGGGTCTCTGTTTGCCCTACCCTAGAAGTTTAATAGTGCATTTCACTCGTCAATTCATGCGCTTTGAGATGCCGCTAAGCCCAATAAGCTATCTGAAATAGAAGCACCGTAAATTGAACAAATGTGATAGAATCTCGCTGAATTCTTAAATTAACCATAATATAAAATGATCTAATCGGGTCCCTGTTTGCCCTACCCTAGAAGTTTAATAGTGCATTTTACTCGCCATTCCACGCGCTTTAAGATTCCGCCTAGCCCAGTACGCTATCTGAAATAGGAGCGACGTATGTTGAACAAATGTGATAGAATTACGCTGAATTCTTATATTAACCGTAATATAAAATGATCTAATCGGGTCTCTATTCGCCCTACCCTAGAAGATTACAAGCGCATTTCACTCGGCATTTCGTGCGCTTTGAGATGCCTCTTAGCCCAATACGCTATCTGCAATAGGAGCGACGTAAATTGAACAAATGTGATAGAATTTCGCTGAATTCTTATATTAACCAAAATATAAAATGATCTAATCGGGTCTCTGTTTGCCTTATCCGAGAAGTTTAATAGTGCATTTCACTCGTCATTTCATGCGCTTTGAGATGCCGCTAAGCACAATAACCTATCTGGAATAGCAGCGACGTAAATTGAACAAATGTGATATAATTACGCTGAATTCTTATATTAACAGTAATATAAAATGATCTAATCGGGTCTCTGTTTGCCTTACCCTAGAAGTTTAATAGTGCATTTTACTCGCCATTTCATGCGCTTTGAGATGCCGCTTAGCCCAATACGCATCTGAAGTAGGAGCGACGTAAATTGAACAAATATGATAGAATTACGCTGAATTCTTATATTAACCGTAATATAAAATGATCTAATCGGGTCTCTGTTTGCCTTACCCTAGAAGTTTAATAGTGTATTTTACTCGCCATTTCATGCGCTTTGAGATCCCGCTTAGCCCAATACGCTATCTGCAATAGGAGCGACGTAAATTGAACAAATGTGATAGAATTTCGCTGAATTCTTAAATTAACCATAATATAAAATGATCTAATCGGGTCTCTGTCTGCCCTATCATAGAAGTTTAATAGTGCATTTCACTCGTCATTTCATGCGCTTTGAGATGCAGCCTAGCCCAGTACGCTATCTGAAATAGGAGAGACGTAAGTTGAATAAATGTGATAGTATTACGCTGAATTAATATATTAACCTTAATGTAAAATGATCTAATCGGGTCATTGTTCGCCCTACCCTTGAAGTTTAATAGTGCACATTGCTCGCCATTTCATGCGCTTTGAGATGGCGCTTAGCCCAATACGCTATCTGAAATAGGAGCGACGTAAATTGAACAAATGTTATAGAATTTCGCTGAATTCTTATATTAACCAAAATATAAAATGATCTAATCGGGTCTCTGGTTTCCCTACCATAGAAGTTTAATAGTGCATTTTACTCGCCATTCCACGCGCCTTTAGATGCCGTCTAGCACAGTACGCTATCTGAAATAGGAGCGACGTTAATTGAACAAATGTGATAGAATTTCGCTGAATTCTTAAAGTAACCGTAATATAAAATGATCTAATCTGGTCTCTGTTTGCCTTATCCTAGAAGTTTAATAGTGCATTTTACTCGCCATTCCACGCGCTTTAAGATGCCGCCTAGCCCAGTGCGCTACCTGAAATAGGAGCGACGTAAGTTGAACAAATGTGATAGAATTACGCTGAATTCTTATATTAACCGTAATATAAAATGATCTAATCGAGTCTCTGTTTGCCTTATCCTAGAAGTTTGATAGTGCATTTTACTGGCCATTTCATGCGCTTTGAGATGCCGCTTAGCCCAATACGCTATCTGAAATAGGAGCGACGTAAATTGAACAAATGTGATAGAATTTTGCTGAATTCTTAAATTAACCACAATATAAAATGATCTAATCGGGTCTCTGTTTGCCCTACCCTAGTAGTTTAATTGTGCATTTTACTCGCCATTTCATGCGCTTTTCGATGCCGCTAAGCCCAATAAGCTGTCTGAAATAGGAGCGACGTAAATTGAACAAATGTGATAGAATTTCGCTGAATTCTTATATTAAACAAAATATAAAATGATCTAATCGGGTCTCTGTTTGCCCTACCCTAGAAGTTTAATCGTGCATTTTACACGCCATTTCATGCGCTTTGATATGCCGCTCAGCCCAATAGGCTATCTGAAATTGGAGCGACGTAAATTTAACAAATGTAATAGAATTTCGCTGAATTCGTATATTAACCAAGGTATAAAATGATCTAGTCTGGTCTCTGATTGCCCTATCATAGAAGGTTAATAGTGCATTTTACTCGCCATTCCACACGCTTTAAGATGCCGCCTAGCCCAGTACGCTGTCTGAAATAGGAGCGACGTAAATTGAACAAATGTGATAGAATCTCGCTGAATACTTATATTAACCTTAATATAAAATGATCTAATCGGGTCTCTGTTCGCCCTACCCTAGAAGTTTAATAGTGCATTTTACTCGCCATTTCATGCGCTTTGAGATGCCGCTTATCCCAATACGCTATCTGAAATAGGACCGACGTAAATTGAACAAATGTGATTGAATTTCGCTGAATTCTTAAATTAACCATAATATCAAATGATCTAATCGGGTCTCTGTTTGCCCTACCCTAGAAGTTTAATAGTGCATTTCACTCGTCATTTCATGCGCTTTGAGACGCCGCTTCGCCCAATAAGCTATTTGAAATAGGAGCGACGTAAATTGAACAAATGTGATAGAATTTCGCTGAATTCTTAAAGTAACCTTAATATAAAATGATCTAATCGGGTCTCTGGTTTCCCTACCATAGAAGTTTTATAGTGCATTTTACTCGCCATTCCACGCGCCTTAAGATGCCGCCTAGCCCAGTACGCTGTCTGAAATAGGAGCGACGCAAATTGAACAAATGTGATAGAATCTCGCTGAATACTTATATTAACCTTAATGTAAAATGATCTAATCGGGTCTCTGTTCGCCCTACCCTAGAAGTTTAATAGTGCATTTAACTCGTCATTACATGCGCTTTGAGATGCCGCCTAGCCCAATACGCTATCTGAAATAGGAGCGACGTAAATTGAACAAATGTGATAGAATTTCGCTGAGCTCTTATATTAACCAAAGTATAAATTGATCTAATCTGGTCTCTGATTGCCCTATCATAGAAGGTTAATAGTTCATTTTACTCGCCATTCCACGCGCTTTAAGATGCCGCCTAGCCCAGTACGCTGTCTGAAGTAGAAGCGACGTAAATTGAACAAGTGTGATAGAATCTCGCTGAATACTTATATTAACCTTAATGTAAAATGATCTAATCGGGTCTCTGTTCGCCCTACCCTAGAAGTTTAATAGTGCATTTCACTCGCCATTTCATGCGCTTTGAGATGACGCTTAACCCAATACGCTATCTGAAATAGGAGCGACGTAAGTTGAACAAATGTGACAGAATTACGCTGCATTCTTATATTCACCTTAATGTAAAATGATCTCTTCGGGTCTCTGTTCGCCCTACCCTAGAAGTATAATAGTGCATTTCACTCGTCATTTCATGCGCTTTGAGACGCCGCTTCGCCCAATAAGCTAGTTGAAATAGGAGCGACGTAAATTGAACAAATGTGATAGGATTTCGCTGAATTCTTAAAGTAACCTTAATATAAAATGATCTAATCGGGTCTCTGATTGCCCTATCATAGAAGTTTCATTGTGCATTTTACTCGACATTCCACGCGCCTTAAGATGCCGCCTAGCACAGTACGCTATCTCAAATAGGAGCGACGTAAATTGAACAAATGTGATAGAATTTCGCTGAATTCTTAAAGTAACCTTAATATAAAATGATCTAATCGGGTCTCTGTTTGCCCTACCCTAGAAGTTTAATAGTGCATTTCACTCGTCATTTCATGCGCTTTGAGATGCCGCTAAGCACAATAAGCTATCTGGAATAGCAGCGACGTAAGTTGAACAAATGTGATAGAATTACGCCGAATTCTTATATTAACCGTAATATAAAATGATCTAATCGGGTCTCTGTTTGCCTTATCCTAGAAGTTTAATAGTGAATTTTACTCGCCACTCCACGCGCATTAGGGTGCCGCCTAGCCCAGTACGCTATCCGAAATAGGAGCGACGTACATTGAACAAATGTGATAGAATTTTGCTGAATTCTTAAATTAACCATAATATAAAATGATCTAATCGGGTCTCTGTTTGCCCTACCCTAGAAGTTTAATAGTGCATTTTACTCGCCATTTCATGCGCTTTGAGATGCCGCTCAGCCCAATGCGCTATCTGAAATAGGAGCGACGTAAATTGAACAAATGTGATAGAATTTCGCCGAATTCTTAAATTAACTATAATATAAAATGATCTAATCGGGTCACTGATTGCCCTACCCTAGAAGTTTAATAGTGCATTTTACTCGCCATTTCATGCGCTTTGAGATGCCGCTTAGCCCAATACGCTATCTGAAATAGGAGCGACGTAAATTGAACAAATGTGATAGAATTTTGCTGAATTCTTAAATTAACCATAATATAAAATGATCTAATCGGGTCTCTGTTCGCCCTACCATAGAATACTAATAGTGCATTTCACTCGCCATTCCACGCGCTTTAAGATGCCGCCGAGCCCAGTACGATATCTGAAATAGGAGCGACGTAAATTGAACAAATGTGATAGAATTTTGCTGAATTCTTAAATTAACCATAATATAAAATGATCTAATCGGGTGTCTGTTTGCCGTTCCCTAGAAGCTTAATATTGCAATTTACTCGCCATTTCATGCGCTTTGAGCTGCCGCTTAGCCCAATACGCTATCTGAAATAGGAGCGACGTAAGTTGAAAAAATGTGATAGAATTGCGCTGAATTCTTTTATGAACCATAATGTAAAATGATCTAATCGGGTCTCTGTTCTCCCTAGCCTAGAAGTTTAATAGTGCATTTTATTCTCCATTTCATGCGCTTTGAGATGCCGCTTAGCCCAATACGCTATGTGAAATAGGAGCGACGTAAATTGAACAAATGCGATAGAATTTCCCTGAAATCTTATATTAAACAAAATATAAAATGATCTAATCGGGTCTCTGATTGCCCTATCATAGAAGTTTAGTAGTGCATTTTACTCGCCATTCCACGCGCTTTAAGATGCCGCCTAGCCCAGTACGCTATCGGAAATAGGAGAGACGTAAGTTGAATAAATGTGATAGTATTACGCTGAATTAATATATTAACCTTAATGTAAAATGATCTAATCGGGTCATTGTTCGCCCTACCCTTGAAGTTTAATAGTGCACATTGCTCGCCATTTCATGCGCTTTGAGATGGCGCTTAGCCCAATACGCTATCTGAAATAGGAGCGACGTAAATTGAACAAATGTTATAGAATTTCGCTGAATTCTTATATTAACCAAAATATAAAATGATCTAATCGGGTCTCTGGTTTCCCTACCATAGAAGTTTAATAGTGCATTTTACTCGCCATTCCACGCGCCTTTAGATGCCGTCTAGCACAGTACGCTATCTGAAATAGGAGCGACGTTAATTGAACAAATGTGATAGAATTTCGCTGAATTCTTAAAGTAACCGTAATATAAAATGATCTAATCTGGTCTCTGTTTGCCTTATCCTAGAAGTTTAATAGTGCATTTTACTCGCCATTCCACGCGCTTTAAGATGCCGCCTAGCCCAGTGCGCTACCTGAAATAGGAGCGACGTAAGTTGAACAAATGTGATAGAATTACGCTGAATTCTTATATTAACCGTAATATAAAATGATCTAATCGAGTCTCTGTTTGCCTTATCCTAGAAGTTTGATAGTGCATTTTACTGGCCATTTCATGCGCTTTGAGATGCCGCTTAGCCCAATACGCTATCTGAAATAGGAGCGACGTAAATTGAACAAATGTGATAGAATTTTGCTGAATTCTTAAATTAACCACAATATAAAATGATCTAATCGGGTCTCTGTTTGCCCTACCCTAGTAGTTTAATTGTGCATTTTACTCGCCATTTCATGCGCTTTTCGATGCCGCTAAGCCCAATAAGCTGTCTGAAATAGGAGCGACGTAAATTGAACAAATGTGATAGAATTTCGCTGAATTCTTATATTAAACAAAATATAAAATGATCTAATCGGGTCTCTGTTTGCCCTACCCTAGAAGTTTAATCGTGCATTTTACACGCCATTTCATGCGCTTTGATATGCCGCTCAGCCCAATAGGCTATCTGAAATTGGAGCGACGTAAATTTAACAAATGTAATAGAATTTCGCTGAATTCGTATATTAACCAAGGTATAAAATGATCTAGTCTGGTCTCTGATTGCCCTATCATAGAAGGTTAATAGTGCATTTTACTCGCCATTCCACACGCTTTAAGATGCCGCCTAGCCCAGTACGCTGTCTGAAATAGGAGCGACGTAAATTGAACAAATGTGATAGAATCTCGCTGAATACTTATATTAACCTTAATGTAAAATGATCTAATCGGGTCTCTGTTCGCCCTACCCTAGAAGTTTAATAGTGCATTTTACTCGCCATTTCATGCGCTTTGAGATGCCGCTTATCCCAATACGCTATCTGAAATAGGACCGACGTAAATTGAACAAATGTGATAGAATTTCGCTGAATTCTTAAATTAACCATAATATCAAATGATCTAATCGGGTCTCTGTTTGCCCTACCCTAGAAGTTTAATAGTGCATTTCACTCGTCATTTCATGCGCTTTGAGACGCCGCTTCGCCCAATAAGCTATTTGAAATAGGAGCGACGTAAATTGAACAAATGTGATAGAATTTCGCTGAATTCTTAAAGTAACCTTAATATAAAATGATCTAATCGGGTCTCTGGTTTCCCTACCATAGAAGTTTTATAGTGCATTTTACTCGCCATTCCACGCGCCTTAAGATGCCGCCTAGCCCAGTACGCTGTCTGAAATAGGAGCGACGCAAATTGAACAAATGTGATAGAATCTCGCTGAATACTTATATTAACCTTAATGTAAAATGATCTAATCGGGTCTCTGTTCGCCCTACCCTAGAAGTTTAATAGTGCATTTAATTCGTCATTCCATGCGCTTTGAGATGCCGCCTAGCCCAATACGCTATCTGAAATAGGAGCGACGTAAATTGAACAAATGTGATAGAATTTCGCTGAGCTCTTATATTAACCAAAGTATAAATTGATCTAATCTGGTCTCTGATTGCCCTATCATAGAAGGTTAATAGTTCATTTTACTCGCCATTCCACGCGCTTTAAGATGCCGCCTAGCCCAGTACGCTGTCTGAAGTAGAAGCGACGTAAATTGAACAAGTGTGATAGAATCTCGCTGAATACTTATATTAACCTTAATGTAAAATGATCTAATCGGGTCTCTGTTCGCCCTACCCTAGAAGTTTAATAGTGCATTTCACTCGCCATTTCATGCGCTTTGAGATGACGCTTAACCCAATACGCTATCTGAAATAGGAGCGACGTAAGTTGAACAAATGTGACAGAATTACGCTGCATTCTTATATTCACCTTAATGTAAAATGATCTCTTCGGGTCTCTGTTCGCCCTACCCTAGAAGTATAATAGTGCATTTCACTCGTCATTTCATGCGCTTTGAGACGCCGCTTCGCCCAATAAGCTAGTTGAAATAGGAGCGACGTAAATTGAACAAATGTGATAGGATTTCGCTGAATTCTTAAAGTAACCTTAATATAAAATGATCTAATCGGGTCTCTGATTGCCCTATCATAGAAGTTTCATTGTGCATTTTACTCGACATTCCACGCGCCTTAAGATGCCGCCTAGCACAGTACGCTATCTCAAATAGGAGCGACGTAAATTGAACAAATGTGATAGAATTTCGCTGAATTCTTAAAGTAACCTTAATATAAAATGATCTAATCGGGTCTCTGTTTGCCCTACCCTAGAAGTTTAATAGTGCATTTCACTCGTCATTTCATGCGCTTTGAGATGCCGCTAAGCACAATAAGCTATCTGGAATAGCAGCGACGTAAGTTGAACAAATGTGATAGAATTACGCTGAATTCTTATATTAACCGTAATATAAAATGATCTAATCGGGTCTCTGTTTGCCTTATCCTAGAAGTTTAATAGTGAATTTTACTCGCCACTCCACGCGCATTAGGGTGCCGCCTAGCCCAGTACGCTATCCGAAATAGGAGCGACGTACATTGAACAAATGTGATAGAATTTTGCTGAATTCTTAAATTAACCATAATATAAAATGATCTAATCGGGTCTCTGTTTGCCCTACCCTAGAAGTTTAATAGTGCATTTTACTCGCCATTTCATGCGCTTTGAGATGCCGCTCAGCCCAATGCGCTATCTGAAATAGGAGCGACGTAAATTGAACAAATGTGATAGAATTTCGCCGAATTCTTAAATTAACTATAATATAAAATGATCTAATCGGGTCACTGATTGCCCTACCCTAGAAGTTTAATAGTGCATTTTACTCGCCATTTCATGCGCTTTGAGATGCCGCTTAGCCCAATACGCTATCTGAAATAGGAGCGACGTAAATTGAACAAATGTGATAGAATTTTGCTGAATTCTTAAATTAACCATAATATAAAATGATCTAATCGGGTCTCTGTTCGCCCTACCATAGAATACTAATAGTGCATTTCACTCGCCATTCCACGCGCTTTAAGATGCCGCCGAGCCCAGTACGATATCTGAAATAGGAGCGACGTAAATTGAACAAATGTGATAGAATTTTGCTGAATTCTTAAATTAACCATAATATAAAATGATCTAATCGGGTGTCTGTTTGCCGTTCCCTAGAAGCTTAATATTGCAATTTACTCGCCATTTCATGCGCTTTGAGCTGCCGCTTAGCCCAATACGCTATCTGAAATAGGAGCGACGTAAGTTGAAAAAATGTGATAGAATTGCGCTGAATTCTTTTATGAACCATAATGTAAAATGATCTAATCGGGTCTCTGTTCTCCCTAGCCTAGAAGTTTAATAGTGCATTTTATTCTCCATTTCATGCGCTTTGAGATGCCGCTTAGCCCAATACGCTATGTGAAATAGGAGCGACGTAAATTGAACAAATGCGATAGAATTTCCCTGAAATCTTATATTAAACAAAATATAAAATGATCTAATCGGGTCTCTGATTGCCCTATCATAGAAGTTTAGTAGTGCATTTTACTCGCCATTCCACGCGCTTTAAGATGCCGCCTAGCCCAGTACGCTATCGGAAATAGGAGCGACGTAAATTGAACAGATGTGATAAAATTTAGCTGACATCTTAAATTAACCATAATATAAAATGATCTAATCGGGTCTCTGTTTGCCCTATCCAAGAAGTTTAATAGTGCATTTCACTCGTCATTTCATGCGCTTTGAGATGCCGCTAAGCACAATAAGCTATCTGGAATAGCAGCGACGTAAATTGAACAAATGTGAAAGAATTTCGCCGCATTCTTATATTAACCGTAATATAAAATGATCTAATCGGGTCTCTGTTTGCCTTATCCTAGAAGTTTAGTATTGCATTTTACTCCCCATTTCATGCGCTTTGAGATGCCGCCGAGCCCAGTACGCTGTCTGAAATAGGAGCGACGTAAATTGAACAAATGTGATAGAATTTCGCTGAATTCTTAAATTAACTATAATATAAAATGATCTAATCGGGTCACTGATTGCCCTACCCTAGAAGTTTAATAGTGCATTTTGCTCGCCATTTCATGCGCTTCGAGATGCCGCTTAGCCCAATGCGCTATCTGAAATAGGAGCGACGTAAATTGAACAAATGTGATAGAATTTCGCCGAATTCTTAAATTAACTATAATATAAAATGATCTAATCGGGTCACTGATTGCCCTACCCTAGAAGTTTAATAGTGCATTTTACTCGCCATTTCATGCGCTCTGAGATGCCGCTTAGCCCAATACGCTATCTGAAATATGAGCGACGAAAGTTGAACAAATGTGATAGAATTTCGGTGAATTATTTTATAAACCAGAATGTAAAATGATCTAATCTGGTCTCTGTTCGCCCTAGCCTTGAAGTTTAATAGTGGATTTTACTCGGCATTCCACGCGCTTTAAGATGCCGCCTCTCCCAATACGCTTTCTGAAATAGGAGCGACCTAAATTGAACGAATGTGATAGAATTTTGCTGAATTCTTAAATTAACCATAATATAAAATGATCTACTCGGGTCTCTGCTTGCCCTACCCTAGAAGTTTAATAGTGCATTTTAGTCGCCATTTCATGCGCTTTGAGATGCCGCTTCGCCCAATACGCTATCTGAAATAGGAGCGACGGAAATTAAACAAATGTGATAGAATTTCCCTGAAATCTTATATTAAACAAAATATAAAATGATCTAATCGGGTCTCTGATTGCCCTATCATAGAAGTTTAGCAGTGCATTTTACTCGCCATTCCACGCGCTTTAAGATGCCGCCTAGCCCAGTACGCTATCTAAATTAGGAGCGACGTAAGTTGAACAAATGTGATAGAATTTCGCTCAATTCTTAAATTAACCATAATATAAAATGATCTAATCGGGTCTCTGTTTGCCCTACCCTAGAAGTTTAATAGTGCATTTCACTCGTCATTTCATGCGCTTTGAGATGCCGCTAAGCACAATAAGCTATCTGGAATAGCAGCGACGTAAATTGAACAAATGTGATAGAATTACGACGAATTCTTATATTAACCGTAATATAAAATGATCTAATCAGGTCTCTGTTTGCCTTATCCTAGAAGTTTAATAGTGCATTTTACTCGCCATTCCACGCGCTTTAAGATGCCGCCTAGCACAGTACGCTACCTGAAATCGGAGCGACGTAAGTTGAACAAATGTGATAGAATTACGCTGAATTCTTATATTAACCGTAATATAAAATGATATAATCGGGTCTCTGTTTGCCCTATCATAGAAGTTTAATAGTGCATTTTACTCGCCATTTCATGTGCTTTCAGGTGCCGCATAGCCCAATACGCTATCTGGAATAGGAGCGACGTAAATTGAACAAATGTGATAGAATTTCCCTGAATTCTTAAATTAACCATAATATAAAATGATCTAATCCGGTCTCTGTTCGCCCTACCATAGAAGTCTAATAGTGCATTTCACTCGCCATTCCACGCGCTTTAAGATGCCGCCGAGCCCAGTACGGTATCTGAAATAGGAGCGACATAAATTGAACAAATGTGATAGAATTTTGCTGAATTCTTAAATTAACCATAATATAAAATGATCTCATCGGGTCTCTGTACGCACTACCATAGAAATCTAATAGTGCATTTTACTCGCCATTTCATGCGCTCTGAGATGCCGCTTAGCCCAATACGCTATCTGAAATAGGAGCGACGTAAGTTGAACAAATGTGATAGAATTTCGCTGAATTCTTATATTAACCAAAATATAAAATGGTCTATTCGGGTCTCTGATTGCCCTACCCTAGAAGTTTAATAGTGCATTTTGCTCGCCATTTCATGCGCTTTGAGATGCCGCTTAGCCCAATACGCTATCTGAAATAGGAGCGACGTAAATTGAACAAATTTGATAGAATGTCCCTGAAATCTTATATTAAACAAAATATACAATGATCTAATCGGGTCTCTGATTGCCCTATCATAGAAGTTTAGCAGTGCATTTTACTCGCCATTCCACGCGCTTTAAGATGCCGCCTAGCCCAGTACGCTATCTAAATTAGGAGCGACGTAAGTTGAACAAATGTGATAGAATTACGCTGAATTCTTATATTAACCGTAATATAAAATGATCTAATCGGGTCTATGTTTGCCTTATCCTAGAAGTTTAGTATTGCATTTTACTCGCCATTTCATGCGCTTTGAGATACCGCTTAGCCCAATACGCTATCCGAAATAGGAGCGACGTAAATTGAACAAATGTGATAGAATTTCGCTGAATTCTTAAATTAACTATAATATAAAATGATCTAATCGGGTCTCTGTTTGCCTTATCCTAGAAGTTTAGTATTGCATTTTACTCGCCATTTCATGCGCTCTGAGATGCCGCTTAGCCCAATGCGCTATCTGAAATAGGAGCGACGTAAATTGAACAAATGTGATAGAATTTCGCCGAATTCTTAAATTAACCATAATATAAAATGATCTAATCGGGTCTCTGCTTGCCCTACCCTAGAAGTTTAATAGTGCATTTTAGTCGCCATTTCATGCGCTTTGAGATGCCGCTTCGCCCAATACGCTATCTGAAATAGGAGCGACGTAAATTAAACAAATGTGATAGAATTTCACTGAATTCTCATATTAACCAAAATATGAAATGATCTAATCGGGTCTCTGATTGCCCTAGCATAGAAGTTTAATAGTGCATTTTACTCGCCATTCCGCGCGCTTTGAGATGCCGCTTAGCCCAATACGCTATCTGAAATAGGAGCGACGTAAATTGAACAAATGTGATAGAATTTTGCTGAATTCTTAAATTAACCATAATATTAGATGATGTAATCGGGTCTCTGCTTGCCCTACCCTAGAAGTTTAATAGTGCATTTTACTCGCCATTTCATGCGCTTTGAGATGCCGCTTCGCCCAATACGCTATCTGAAATAGGAGCGACGTAAATTAAACAAATGTGATAGAATTTCACTGAATTCTCATATTAACCAAAATATGAAATGATCTAATCGGGTCTCTGATTGCCCTAGCATAGAAGTTTAATAGTGCATTTTACTCGCCATTCCGCGCGCTTTGAGATGCCGCTTAGCCCAATACGCTATCTGAAATAGGAGCGACGTAAATTGAACAAATGTGATAGAATTTTGCTGAATTCTTAAATTAACCATAATATTAGATGATGTAATCGGGTCTCTGCTTGCCCTACCCTAGAAGTTTAATAGTGCATTTTACTCGCCATTTCATGCGCTTTGAGATGCCGCTTAGCCCAATACGCTATCTGAAATAGGAGCGACGTAAATTGAACAAATGTGATAGAATTTTGCTGAATTCTTAAATTAACTATAATATAAAATGATCTAATCGGGTCACTGATTGCCCTACCCTAGAAGTTTAATAGTGCATTTCACTCGTCATTTCATGCGCTTTGAGATGCCGCCTAGCCCAATACGCTACCTGAAATAGGAGCGACGTAAGTTGAACAAATGTGATAGAATTACGCTGAATTCTTATATTAACCGTAATATAAAATTATCTAATCGGGTCTCTGTTTGCCTTGTCCTAGAAGTTTGATAGTGCATTTTACTCGCCATTTCATGCGCTTTGAGATGCCGCGTAGCCCAATACGCTATCTGAAATAGGAGCGACGTAAATTGAACAAATGTGATAGAATTTTGCGGAATTCTTAAATTAACCATAATATTAGATGATGTAATCGGGTCACTGATTGCCCTACCCTAGAAGTTTAATAGTGCATTTTACTCGCCATTTCATGCGCTTTAAGATGCCGCTTAGCCCAATACGCTATCTGAAATAGGAGCGACGTAAATTGAACAAATGTGATAGAATTTTGCTGAATTCTTAAATTAACCATAATATAAAATGATCTAATCGGGTCTCTGTTCGCCCTACCATAGAAGTCTAATAGTGCATTTCACTCGCCATTTCATGCGCTTTGAGATGCCGCTTAGCCCAATGCGCTATCTGAAATAGGAGCGACGTAAATTGAACAAATGTGATAGAATTTCGCCGAATTCTTAAATTAACCATAATATAAAATGATCTAATCGGGTCTCTGCTTGCCCTACCCTAGAAGTTTAATAGTGCATTTTAGTCGCCATTTCATGCGCTTTGAGATGCCGCTTCGCCCAATACGCTATCTGAAATAGGAGCGACGTAAATTAAACAAATGTGATAGAATTTCGCTGAATTCTTATATTAACCAAAATATAAAATGATCTAATCGGGTCTCTGTTTGCCTTATCCTAGAAGTTTAATAGTGCATTTCACTCGTCATTTCATGCGCTTTGAGATGCCCCTAAGCACAATAAGCTATCTGGAATAGCAGCGACGTAAATTGAACAAATGTGATAGAATTACGCCGATTTCTTATATTAACCGTAATATAAAATGATCTAATCAGGTCTCTGTTTGCCT
Source organism: Macropis europaea (assembly GCA_916610135.2). NCBI lineage: Eukaryota > Metazoa > Arthropoda > Insecta > Hymenoptera > Melittidae > Macropis > Macropis europaea. The sequence continues at coordinate 14,527 of CAKAJE020000657.1, read as the reverse complement.
TATCCTAGAAGTTTAATAGTGCATTTTACTCGCCATTCCACGCGCTTTAAGATGCCGCCTAGCCCAGTACGCTGCCTGAAATAGGAGCGACGTAAGTTGAACAAATGTGATAGAATTACGCTGAATTCTTATATTAACCGTAATATAAAATGATCTAATCGGGTCTCTGTTTGCCTTATCCTAGAAGTTTGATAGTGCATTTTACTCGCCATTTCATGCGCTTTGAGATGCCGCTTAGCCCAATACGCTATCTGAAATAGGAGCGACGTAAATTGAACAAATGTGATAGAATTTCGCTGAATTCTTATATTAACCAAAATATAAAATGACCTAATCGGGTCTCTGATTGCCGTATCATAGAAATTTAATAGTGCATTTTACTCGCCATTCCACGCGCTTTAAGATGCCGCCTAGCCCAGTATGCTACTTGAAATAGGAGCGACGTAACTTGAACAAATGTGATAGAATTTTGCTGAATTCTTAAATTAACCATAATATAAAATGATCTAATCGGGTCTCTGTTCGCCCTACCATAGAAGTCTAATAGTGCATTTCACTCGCCATTTCATGCGCTTTGAGATGCCGCTTAGCCCAATGCGCTATCTGAAATAGGAGCGACGTAAATTGAACAAATGTGATAGAATTTCGCCGAATTCTTAAATTAACCATAATATAAAATGATCTAATCGGGTCTCTGCTTGCCCTACCCTAGAAGTTTAATAGTGCATTTTAGTCGCCATTTCATGCGCTTTGAGATGCCGCTTCGCCCAATACGCTATCTGAAATAGGAGCGACGTAAATTAAACAAATGTGATAGAATTTCGCTGAATTCTTATATTAACCAAAATATAAAATGATCTAATCGGGTCTCTGATTGCCCTATCATAGAAGTTTAGCAGCGCATTTTACTCGCCATTTCATGCGCTTTGAGATGCCGCTTCGCCCAATACGCTATCTGAAATAGGAGCGACGTAAATTAAACAAATGTGATAGAATTTCACTGAATTCTCATATTAACCAAAATATAAAATGATCTAATCGGGTCTCTGATTGCCCTAGCATAGAAGTTTAATAGTGCATTTTACTCGCCATTCCGCGCGCTTTGAGATGCCGCTTAGCCCAATACGCTATCTGAAATAGGAGCGACGTAAATTGAACAAATGTGATAGAATTTTGCTGAATTCTTAAATTAACCATAATATTAGATGATGTAATCGGGTCTCTGCTTGCCCTACCCTAGAAGTTTAATAGTGCATTTTACTCGCCATTTCATGCGCTTTGAGATGCCGCTTAGCCCAATACGCTATCTGAAATAGGAGCGACGTAAATTGAACAAATGTGATAGAATTTTGCTGAATTCTTAAATTAACTATAATATAAAATGATCTAATCGGGTCACTGATTGCCCTACCCTAGAAGTTTAATAGTGCATTTCACTCGTCATTTCATGCGCTTTGAGATGCCGCCTAGCCCAATACGCTACCTGAAATAGGAGCGACGTAAGTTGAACAAATGTGATAGAATTACGCTGAATTCTTATATTAACCGTAATATAAAATTATCTAATCGGGTCTCTGTTTGCCTTGTCCTAGAAGTTTGATAGTGCATTTTACTCGCCATTTCATGCGCTTTGAGATGCCGCTTAGCCCAATACGCTATCTGAAATAGGAGCGACGTAAATTGAACAAATGTGATAGAATTTTGCGGAATTCTTAAATTAACCATAATATTAGATGATGTAATCGGGTCACTGATTGCCCTACCCTAGAAGTTTAATAGTGCATTTTACTCGCCATTTCATGCGCTTTAAGATGCCGCTTAGCCCAATACGCTATCTGAAATAGGAGCGACGTAAATTGAACAAATGTGATAGAATTTTGCTGAATTCTTAAATTAACCATAATATAAAATGATCTAATCGGGTCTCTGTTCGCCCTACCATAGAAGTCTAATAGTGCATTTCACTCGCCATTTCATGCGCTTTGAGATGCCGCTTAGCCCAATGCGCTATCTGAAATAGGAGCGACGTAAATTGAACAAATGTGAGAGAATTTCGCCGAATTCTTAAATTAACCATAATATAAAATGATCTAATCGGGTCTCTGCTTGCCCTACCCTAGAAGTTTAATAGTGCATTTTAGTCGCCATTTCATGCGCTTTGAGATGCCGCTTCGCCCAATACGCTATCTGAAATAGGAGCGACGTAAATTAAACAAATGTGATAGAATTTCGCTGAATTCTTATATTAACCAAAATATAAAATGATCTAATCGGGTCTCTGTTTGCCTTATCCTAGAAGTTTAATAGTGCATTTCACTCGTCATTTCATGCGCTTTGAGATGCCCCTAAGCACAATAAGCTATCTGGAATAGCAGCGACGTAAATTGAACAAATGTGATAGAATTACGCCGATTTCTTATATTAACCGTAATATAAAATGATCTAATCAGGTCTCTGTTTGCCTTATCCTAGAAGTTTAATAGTGCATTTTACTCGCCATTCCACGCGCTTTAAGATGCCGCCTAGCCCAGTACGCTGCCTGAAATAGGAGCGACGTAAGTTGAACAAATGTGATAGAATTACGCTGAATTCTTATATTAACCGTAATATAAAATGATCTAATCGGGTCTCTGTTTGCCTTATCCTAGAAGTTTGATAGTGCATTTTACTCGCCATTTCATGCGCTTTGAGATGCCGCTTAGCCCAATACGCTATCTGAAATAGGAGCGACGTAAATTGAACAAATGTGATAGAAGTTTGCTGAATGCTTAAATTAACCACAATATAAAATGATCTAATCGGGTCTCTGTTTGCCCTACCCTAGTAGTTTAATTGTGCATTTTACTCGCCATTTCATGCGCTTTGAGATGCCGCTTATCCCAATACGCTATCTGAAATAGGAGCGACGTAAATTGAACAAATGTGATAGAATTTTGCTGAATTCTTAAATTAACCATAATATGAAATGATCTAATCGGGTCTCTGTACGCCCTACCATACAAATCTAATAGTGCATTTTACTCGCCATTTCATGCGCTTTGAGATGCCGCTTAGCCCAATACGCTATCTGAAATAGGAGCTACGTAAATTGAACAAATGTGATAGAATTTCCCTGAAATCTTATTTTAAACAAAATATAAAATGATCTAATCGGGTCTCTGATTGCCCTATCATAGAAGTTTAGCAGCGCATTTTACTCGCCATTTCATGCGCTTTGAGATGCCGCTTCGCCCAATACGCTATCTGAAATAGGAGCGACGTAAATTAAACAAATGTGATAGAATTTCACTGAATTCTCATATTAACCAAAATATGAAATGATCTAATCGGGTCTCTGATTGCCCTAGCATAGAAGTTTAATAGTGCATTTTACTCGCCATTCCGCGCGCTTTGAGATGCCGCTTAGCCCAATACGCTATCTGAAATAGGAGCGACGTAAATTGAACAAATGTGATAGAATTTTGCTGAATTCTTAAATTAACCATAATATTAGATGATGTAATCGGGTCTCTGCTTGCCCTACCCTAGAAGTTTAATAGTGCATTTTACTCGCCATTTCATGCGCTTTGAGATGCCGCTTAGCCCAATACACTATCTGAAATAGGAGCGACGTAAATTGAACAAATGTGATAGAATTTTGCTGAATTCTTAAATTAACCATAATATAAAATGATCTAATCGGGTCTCTGTTCGCCCTACCATAGAAGTCTAATAGTGCATTTCACTCGCCATTTCATGCGCTTTGAGATGCCGCTTAGCCCAATGCGCTATCTGAAATAGGAGCGACGTAAATTGAACAAATGTGATAGAATTTCGCCGAATTCTTAAATTAACCATAATATAAAATGATCTAATCGGGTCTCTGCTTGCCCTACCCTAGAAGTTTAATAGTGCATTTTAGTCGCCATTTCATGCGCTTTGAGATGCCGCTTCGCCCAATACGCTATCTGAAATAGGAGCGACGTAAATTAAACAAATGTGATAGAATTTCGCTGAATTCTTATATTAACCAAAATATAAAATGATCTAATCGGGTCTCTGTTTGCCTTATCCTAGAAGTTTAATAGTGCATTTCACTCGTCATTTCATGCGCTTTGAGATGCCCCTAAGCACAATAAGCTATCTGGAATAGCAGCGACGTAAATTGAACAAATGTGATAGAATTACGCCGATTTCTTATATTAACCGTAATATAAAATGATCTAATCAGGTCTCTGTTTGCCTTATCCTAGAAGTTTAATAGTGCATTTTACTCGCCATTCCACGCGCTTTAAGATGCCGCCTAGCCCAGTACGCTGCCTGAAATAGGAGCGACGTAAGTTGAACAAATGTGATAGAATTACGCTGAATTCTTATATTAACCGTAATATAAAATGATCTAATCGGGTCTCTGTTTGCCTTATCCTAGAAGTTTGATAGTGCATTTTACTCGCCATTTCATGCGCTTTGAGATGCCGCTTAGCCCAATACGCTATCTGAAATAGGAGCGACGTAAATTGAACAAATGTGATAGAATTTCGCTGAATTCTTATATTAACCAAAATATAAAATGACCTAATCGGGTCTCTGATTGCCGTATCATAGAAATTTAATAGTGCATTTTACTCGCCATTCCACGCGCTTTAAGATGCCGCCTAGCCCAGTATGCTACTTGAAATAGGAGCGACGTAACTTGAACAAATGTGATAGAATTTTGCTGAATTCTTAAATTAACCATAATATAAAATGATCTAATCGGGTCTCTGTTCGCCCTACCATAGAAGTCTAATAGTGCATTTCACTCGCCATTTCATGCGCTTTGAGATGCCGCTTAGCCCAATGCGCTATCTGAAATAGGAGCGACGTAAATTGAACAAATGTGATAGAATTTCGCCGAATTCTTAAATTAACCATAATATAAAATGATCTAATCGGGTCTCTGCTTGCCCTACCCTAGAAGTTTAATAGTGCATTTTAGTCGCCATTTCATGCGCTTTGAGATGCCGCTTCGCCCAATACGCTATCTGAAATAGGAGCGACGTAAATTAAACAAATGTGATAGAATTTCGCTGAATTCTTATATTAACCAAAATATAAAATGATCTAATCGGGTCTCTGATTGCCCTATCATAGAAGTTTAGCAGCGCATTTTACTCGCCATTTCATGCGCTTTGAGATGCCGCTTCGCCCAATACGCTATCTGAAATAGGAGCGACGTAAATTAAACAAATGTGATAGAATTTCACTGAATTCTCATATTAACCAAAATATGAAATGATCTAATCGGGTCTCTGATTGCCCTAGCATAGAAGTTTAATAGTGCATTTTACTCGCCATTCCGCGCGCTTTGAGATGCCGCTTAGCCCAATACGCTATCTGAAATAGGAGCGACGTAAATTGAACAAATGTGATAGAATTTTGCTGAATTCTTAAATTAACCATAATATTAGATGATGTAATCGGGTCTCTGCTTGCCCTACCCTAGAAGTTTAATAGTGCATTTTACTCGCCATTTCATGCGCTTTGAGATGCCGCTTAGCCCAATACGCTATCTGAAATAGGAGCGACGTAAATTGAACAAATGTGATAGAATTTTGCTGAATTCTTAAATTAACTATAATATAAAATGATCTAATCGGGTCACTGATTGCCCTACCCTAGAAGTTTAATAGTGCATTTCACTCGTCATTTCATGCGCTTTGAGATGCCGCCTAGCCCAATACGCTACCTGAAATAGGAGCGACGTAAGTTGAACAAATGTGATAGAATTACGCTGAATTCTTATATTAACCGTAATATAAAATTATCTAATCGGGTCTCTGTTTGCCTTGTCCTAGAAGTTTGATAGTGCATTTTACTCGCCATTTCATGCGCTTTGAGATGCCGCTTAGCCCAATACGCTATCTGAAATAGGAGCGACGTAAATTGAACAAATGTGATAGAATTTTGCGGAATTCTTAAATTAACCATAATATTAGATGATGTAATCGGGTCTCTGATTGCCCTACCCTAGAAGTTTAATAGTGCATTTTACTCGCCATTTCATGCGCTTTAAGATGCCGCTTAGCCCAATACGCTATCTGAAATAGGAGCGACGTAAATTGAACAAATGTGATAGAATTTTGCTGAATTCTTAAATTAACCATAATATAAAATGATCTAATCGGGTCTCTGTTCGCCCTACCATAGAAGTCTAATAGTGCATTTCACTCGCCATTTCATGCGCTTTGAGATGCCGCTTAGCCCAATGCGCTATCTGAAATAGGAGCGACGTAAATTGAACAAATGTGAGAGAATTTCGCCGAATTCTTAAATTAACCATAATATAAAATGATCTAATCGGGTCTCTGCTTGCCCTACCCTAGAAGTTTAATAGTGCATTTTAGTCGCCATTTCATGCGCTTTGAGATGCCGCTTCGCCCAATACGCTATCTGAAATAGGAGCGACGTAAATTAAACAAATGTGATAGAATTTCGCTGAATTCTTATATTAACCAAAATATAAAATGATCTAATCGGGTCTCTGTTTGCCTTATCCTAGAAGTTTAATAGTGCATTTCACTCGTCATTTCATGCGCTTTGAGATGCCCCTAAGCACAATAAGCTATCTGGAATAGCAGCGACGTAAATTGAACAAATGTGATAGAATTACGCCGATTTCTTATATTAACCGTAATATAAAATGATCTAATCAGGTCTCTGTTTGCCTTATCCTAGAAGTTTAATAGTGCATTTTACTCGCCATTCCACGCGCTTTAAGATGCCGCCTAGCCCAGTACGCTGCCTGAAATAGGAGCGACGTAAGTTGAACAAATGTGATAGAATTACGCTGAATTCTTATATTAACCGTAATATAAAATGATCTAATCGGGTCTCTGTTTGCCTTATCCTAGAAGTTTGATAGTGCATTTTACTCGCCATTTCATGCGCTTTGAGATGCCGCTTAGCCCAATACGCTATCTGAAATAGGAGCGACGTAAATTGAACAAATGTGATAGAAGTTTGCTGAATGCTTAAATTAACCACAATATAAAATGATCTAATCGGGTCTCTGTTTGCCCTACCCTAGTAGTTTAATTGTGCATTTTACTCGCCATTTCATGCGCTTTGAGATGCCGCTTATCCCAATACGCTATCTGAAATAGGAGCGACGTAAATTGAACAAATGTGATAGAATTTTGCTGAATTCTTAAATTAACCATAATATGAAATGATCTAATCGGGTCTCTGTACGCCCTACCATACAAATCTAATAGTGCATTTTACTCGCCATTTCATGCGCTTTGAGATGCCGCTTAGCCCAATACGCTATCTGAAATAGGAGCTACGTAAATTGAACAAATGTGATAGAATTTCCCTGAAATCTTATATTAAACAAAATATAAAATGATCTAATCGGGTCTCTGATTGCCCTATCATAGAAGTTTAGCAGCGCATTTTACTCGCCATTTCATGCGCTTTGAGATGCCGCTTCGCCCAATACGCTATCTGAAATAGGAGCGACGTAAATTAAACAAATGTGATAGAATTTCACTGAATTCTCATATTAACCAAAATATGAAATGATCTAATCGGGTCTCTGATTGCCCTAGCATAGAAGTTTAATAGTGCATTTTACTCGCCATTCCGCGCGCTTTGAGATGCCGCTTAGCCCAATACGCTATCTGAAATAGGAGCGACGTAAATTGAACAAATGTGATAGAATTTTGCTGAATTCTTAAATTAACCATAATATTAGATGATGTAATCGGGTCTCTGCTTGCCCTACCCTAGAAGTTTAATAGTGCATTTTACTCGCCATTTCATGCGCTTTGAGATGCCGCTTAGCCCAATACGCTATCTGAAATAGGAGCGACGTAAATTGAACAAATGTGATAGAATTTTGCTGAATTCTTAAATTAACTATAATATAAAATGATCTAATCGGGTCACTGATTGCCCTACCCTAGAAGTTTAATAGTGCATTTCACTCGTCATTTCATGCGCTTTGAGATGCCGCCTAGCCCAATACGCTACCTGAAATAGGAGCGACGTAAGTTGAACAAATGTGATAGAATTACGCTGAATTCTTATATTAACCGTAATATAAAATTATCTAATCGGGTCTCTGTTTGCCTTGTCCTAGAAGTTTGATAGTGCATTTTACTCGCCATTTCATGCGCTTTGAGATGCCGCTTAGCCCAATACGCTATCTGAAATAGGAGCGACGTAAATTGAACAAATGTGATAGAATTTTGCTGAATTCTTAAATTAACCATAATATTAGATGATGTAATCGGGTCACTGATTGCCCTACCCTAGAAGTTTAATAGTGCATTTTACTCGCCATTTCATGCGCTTTAAGATGCCGCTTAGCCCAATACGCTATCTGAAATAGGAGCGACGTAAATTGAACAAATGTGATAGAATTTTGCTGAATTCTTAAATTAACCATAATATAAAATGATCTAATCGGGTCTCTGTTCGCCCTACCATAGAAGTCTAATAGTGCATTTCACTCGCCATTCCACGCGCTTTAAGATGCCGCCGAGCCCAGTACGATATCTGAAATAGGAGCGACGTAAATTGAACAAATGTGATAGAATTTTGCTGAATTCTTAAATTAACCATAATATAAAATGATCTAATCGGGTGTCTGTTTGCCGTTCCCTAGAAGCTTAATATTGCAATTTACTCGCCATTTCATGCGCTTTGAGCTGCCGCTTAGCCCAATACGCTATCTGAAATAGGAGCGACGTAAGTTGAAAAAATGTGATAGAATTGCGCTGAATTCTTTTATGAACCATAATGTAAAATGATCTAATCGGGTCTCTGTTCTCCCTAGCCTAGAAGTTTAATAGTGCATTTTATTCTCCATTTCATGCGCTTTGAGATGCCGCTTAGCCCAATACGCTATGTGAAATAGGAGCGACGTAAATTGAACAAATGCGATAGAATTTCCCTGAAATCTTATATTAAACAAAATATAAAATGAACTAATCGGGTCTCTGATTGCCCTATCATAGAAGTTTAGTAGTGCATTTTACTCGCCATTCCACGCGCTTTAAGATGCCGCCTAGCCCAGTACGCTATCGGAAATAGGAGCGACGTAAATTGAACAGATGTGATAAAATTTAGCTGGCATCTTAAATTAACCATAATATAAAATGATCTAATCGGGTCTCTGTTTGCCCTACCCAAGAAGTTTAATAGTGCATTTCACTCGTCATTTCATGCGCTTTGAGATGCCGCTAAGCACAATAAGCTATCTGGAATAGCAGCGACGTAAATTGAACAAATGTGAAAGAATTTCGCCGCATTCTTATATTAACCGTAATATAAAATGATCTAATCGGGTCTCTGTTTGCCTTATCCTAGAAGTTTAGTATTGCATTTTACTCCCCATTTCATGCGCTTTGAGATGCCGCCGAGCCCAGTGCGCTATCTGAAATAGGAGCGACGTAAATTGAACAAATGTGATAGAATTTCGCTGAATTCTTAAATTAACTATAATATAAAATGATCTAATCGGGTCACTGATTGCCCTACCCTAGAAGTTTAATAGTGCATTTTGCTCGCCATTTCATGAGCTTCGAGATGCCGCTTAGCCCAATACGCTATCTGAAATATGAGCGACGTAAATTGAACAAATGTGATAGAATTTCGCTGAATTCTTATATTAACCAAAATATAAAATGATCTAATCGGGTCTCTGTTTGCCGTATTCTAGAAGTGTAGTATTGCACTTTACTCGCCATTTCATGCGCTTTGAGATGCCGCTTAGCCCAATGCGCTATCTGAAATAGGAGCGACGTAAATTGAACAAATGTGATAGAATTTCGCCGAATTCTTAAATTAACTATAATATAAAATGATCTAATCGGGTCTCTGTTTGCCGTATTCTAGAAGTGTAGTATTGCACTTTACTCGCCATTTCATGCGCTTTGAGATGCCGCTTAGCCCAATACGCTATCTGAAATAGGAGCGACGTAAATTGAACAAATGTGATAGAATTTTGCTGAATTCTTAAATTAACCATAATATAAAATGATCTAATCGGGTCTCTGCTTGTCCTACCCTAGAAGTTTAATAGTGCATTTTAGTCGCCATTTCATGCGCTTTGAGATGCCGCTTCGCCCAATACGCTATCTGAAATAGGAGCGACGTAAATTAAACAAATGTGATAGAATTTCCCTGAAATCTTATATTAAACAAAATATAAAATGATCTAATCGGGTCTCTGATTCCCCTATCATAGAAGTTTAGCAGTGCATTTTACTCGCCATTCCACGCGCTTTAAGATGCCGCCTAGCCCAGTACGCTATCTAAATTAGGAGCGACGTAAGTTGAACAAATGTGATAGAATTTCGCTCAATTCTTAAATTAACCATAATATAAAATGATCTAATCGGGTCTCTGTTTGCCCTACCCTAGAAGTTTAATAGTGCATTTCACTCGTCATTTCATGCGCTTTGAGATGCCGCCAAGCACAATAAGCTATCTGGAATAGCAGCGACGTAAATTGAACAAATGTGACAGAATTACGACGAATTCTTATATTAACCGTAATATAAAATGATCTAATCAGGTCTCTGTTTGCCTTATCCTAGAAGTTTAATAGTGCATTTTACTCGCCATTCCACGCGCTTTAAGATGCCGCCTAGCACAGTACGCTACCTGAAATAGGAGCGACGTAAGTAGAACAAATGTGATAGAATTACGCTGAATTCTTATATTAACAGTAATATAAAATGATCTAATCCGGTCTCTGTTTGCCTTATCCTAGAAGTTTAGTATTGCATTTTACTCGCCATTTCATGCGCTTAGAGATGCCGCTTAGCCCAATTCGCTATCTGAAACAGGAGCGACGTAAGTTGAAAAAATGTGATAGAATTGCGCTGAATTCTTTTATGAACCATAATGTAAAATGATCTAATCGGGTCTCTGTTCTCCCTAGCCTAGAAGTTTAATAGTGCATTTTATTCTCCATTTCATGCGCTTTGAGATGCCGCTTAGCCCAATACGCTATCTGAAATAGGAGCGAAGTAAATTGAACAAATGCGATAGAATTTCCCTGAAATCTTATATTAAACAAAATATAAAATGATCTAATCGGGTCTCTGATTGCCCTATCATGGAAGTTTAGTAGTGCATTTTACTCGCCATTCCACGCGCTTTAAGATGCCGCCTTGCCCAGTTCGCTACCTGAAATAGGAGCGACGTAAGTTGAACAAATGTGATAGAATTACGCTGAATTCTTATATTAACCGTAATATAAAATGATATAATCGGGTCTCTGTTTGCCCTATCATAGAAGTTTAATAGTGCATTTTACTCGCCATTTCATGCGCTCTGAGATGCCGCTTAGCCCAATACGCTATCTGAAATAGGAGCGACGTAAGTTGAACAAATGTGATAGAATTTCGCTGAATTCTTATATTAACCAAAATATAAAATGGTCTATTCGGGTCTCTGATTGCCCTACCCTAGAAGTTTAATAGTGCATTTTGCTCGCCATTTCATGCGCTTTGAGATGCCGCTTAGCCCAATACGCTATCTGAAATAGGAGCGACGTAAATTGAACAAATTTGATAGAATGTCCCTGAAATCTTATATTAAACAAAATATACAATGATCTAATCGGGTCTCTGATTGCCCTATCATAGAAGTTTAGCAGTGCATTTTACTCGCCATTCCACGCGCTTTAAGATGCCGCCTAGCCCAGTACGCTATCTAAATTAGGAGCGACGTAAGTTGAACAAATGTGATAGAATTACGCTGAATTCTTATATTAACCGTAATATAAAATGATCTAATCGGGTCTCTGTTTGCCTTATCCTAGAAGATTAGTATTGCATTTTACTCGCCATTTCATGCGCTTTGAGATACCGCTTAGCCCAATGCGCTATCCGAAATAGGAGCGACGTAAATTGAACAAGTGTGATAAAATTTTGCTGACATCTTAAATTAACCATAATATAAAATGATTTAATCGGGTATCTGTTTGCCCTACCCTAGAAGTTTAATAGAGCATTTTACTCGCCATTTCATGCGCCTTCAGATGCCGCTTAGCCCAATACGCTATCTGAAATAGGAGCGACGTAAATTGAACAAATGTGATAGAATTTCGCTGAATTCTTAAATTAACCATAATATAAAATGATCTAATCGGGTCACTGATTGCCCTACCCTAGAAGTTTAATAGTGCATTTTGCTCGCCATTTCATGCGCTTTGAGATGCCGCTTAGCCCAATACGCTATCTGAAATAGGAGCGACGTAAATTGAACAAATTTGATAGAATGTCCCTGAAATCTTATATTAAACAAAATAGACAATGATCTAATCGGGTCTCTGATTGCCCTATCATAGAAGTTTAGCAGTGCATTTTACTCGCCATTCCACGCGCTTTAAGATGCCGCCTAGCCCAGTACGCTATCTAAATTAGGAGCGACGTAAGTTGAACAAATGTGATAGAATTACGCTGAATTCTTATATTAACCGTAATATAAAATGATCTAATCGGGTCTCTGTTTGCCTTATCCTAGAAGTTTAATATTGCATTTTACTCGCCATTTCATGCGCTTTGAGATACCGCTTAGCCCAATACGCTATCCGAAATAGGAGCGACGTAAATAGAACAATTGTGATAGAATTTCGCTGAATTCTTATATTAACCAAAATATAAAATGATCTAATCGGGTCTCTGATTGCCCTATCATAGAAGATTAATAGTGCATTTTACTCGCCATTCCACGCGCTTTAAGATGCCGCCTAGCCCAGTACGCTATCTAAATTAGGAGCGACGTAAGTTGAACAAATGTGATAGAATTACGCTGAATTCTTATATTAACCGTAATATAAAATGATCTAATCGGGTCTCTGTTTGCCTTATCCTAGAAGTTTAATATTGCATTTTACTCGCCATTTCATGCGCTTTGAGATACCGCTTAGCCCAATGCGCTATCTGAAATAGGAGCGACGTAAATTAAACAAATGTGATAGAATTTCACTGAATTCTCATATTAACCAAAATATGAAATGATCTAATCGGGTCTCTGATTGCCCTAGCATAGAAGTTTAATAGTGCATTTTACTCGCCATTCCGCGCGCTTTAAGATGCCGCATAGCCCAGTTGGCTATCTGAAATATGAGCGACGTGAATTGAACAAATGTGATAGAATTTCGCTGAATTCTTATATTAACCAAAATATAAAATGATATAATCGGGTCTCTGTTTGCCTTATCCTAGAAGTTTAATAGTGCATTTCACTCGTCATTTCATGCGCTTTGAGATGCCGCTAAGCACAATAAGCTATCTGGAATAGCAGCGACGTAAATTGAACAAATGTGATAGAATTACGCCGAATTGTTATATTAACCGTAATATAAAATGATCTAATCAGGTCTCTGTTTGCCTTATCCTAGAAGTTTAATAGTGCATTTTACTCGCCATTCCACGCGCTTTAAGATGCCGCCTAGCCCAGTACGCTGCCTGAAATAGGAGCGACGTAAGTTGAACAAATGTGATAGAATTACGCTGAATTCTTATATTAACCGTAATATAAAATGATCTAATCGGGTCTCTGTTTGCCTTATCCTAGAAGTTTGATAGTGCATTTTACTCGCCATTTCATGCGCTTTGAGATGCCGCTTAGCCCAATACGCTATCTGAAATAGGAGCGACGTAAATTGAACAAATGTGATAGAATTTTGCTGAATTCTTAAATTAACCATAATATAAAATGATCTAATCGGGTCTTTGTACGCCCTACCATAGAAATCTAATAGTGCATTTTACTCGCCATTACATGCGCTTTGAGATGCCGCTTAGCCCAATACGCTATCTGAAATAGGAGCTACGTAAATTGAACAAATGTGATAGAATTTCCCTGAAATCTTATATTAAACAAAATATAAAATGATGTAATCGGGTCTCTGATTGCCCTATCATAGAAGTTTAGCAGTGCATTTTACTCGCCATTTCATGCGCTTTGAGATGCCGCTTCGCCCAATACGCTATCTGAAATAGGAGCGACGTAAATTAAACAAATGTGGTAGAATTTCACTGAATTCTCATATTAACCAAAATATGAAATGATCTAATCGGGTCTCTGATTGCCCTAGCATAGAAGTTTAATAGTGCATTTTACTCGCCATTCCGCGCGCTTTAAGATGCCGCATAGCCCAGTTGGCTATCTGAAATATGAGCGACGTAAATTGAACAAATGTGATAGAATTTCGCTGAATTCTTATATTAACCAAAATATAAAATGATCTAATCGGGTCTCTGTTTGCCTTATCCTAGAAGTTTAACAGTGCATTTCACTCGTCATTTCATGCGCTTTGAGATGCCGCTAAGCACAATAAGCTATCTGGAATAGCAGCGACGTAAATTGAACAAATGTGATAGAATTACGCCGAATTCTTATATTAACCGTAATATAAAATGATCTAATCAGGTCTCTGTTTGCCTTATCCTAGAAGTTTAATAGTGCATTTTACTCGCGATTCCACGCGCTTTAAGATGCCGCCTAGCCCAGTACGCTGCCTGAAATAGGAGCGACGTAA
>CAKAJE020000656.1:0-169160 GCA_916610135.2 Macropis europaea | reverse complement strand
CTTATATTAACCAAAATATAAAATGATCTAATCCGGTCTCTGTTTGCCCTACCCTAGAAGTTTGATAGTGCATTTTTCTCGCCCTTTCGTGCGCTGTGAGATGCCGCTTAGCCCAATACGCTATCTGAAATAGGAGCGACGTAAATTGTACAAATGTGATAGAATTTCGCTGAATTCTTATATTAACCAAAATATAAAATGATCTAATCGGGTCTCTGATTGCCCTACCCTAGAAGTTTAATAGTGCATTTTACTCGGCATTTCATGCGCTTTGAGATGCGCTTAGCCCAATACGCTATCTGAAATAGGAGCGACGTAAATTGAACAAATGTGATAGAATTTCGCTGAATTCTTATATTAACCAAAATATAAAATGATCTAATCTGGTCTCTGATTGCCCTACCCTAGAAGTTTAATAGTGCATTTTAATCGCCATTTCATACGCTTTGAGATGCCGCTTAGACCAATACGCTATCTCAAATAGGAGCGACGTAAATTAAACAAATGTGATAGAACTTCGCTGAATTCTTATATTAACCATAATATAAAATGATCTAATCGGGTCTCTGATTGCCCTACCCTAGAAGTTTAATAGTGCATTTTACTCACCATTCCACGCGCTTTAAGTTGCCGCCTAGCCCAGTACGCTATCTGAAATAGGAGCTGCGTAAGTTGAACAAATGTCACAGAATTACGCTGAATTCTTATATTAACCGTAATATAAAATGATCTAATCGGGTCTCTGTTTGCCTTATCCTAGAAGTTTAATACTGCATTTTACTCGTCAATTCATGCGCTTTGCGATGCCGTTTAGCCCAATAAGCTATCTGCAATAGGAGCGACGTAAATTGAACAAATGTGATAGAATTTCGCTGAATTCTTATATTAACCAAAATATAAAATGATCTAATCGGGTCTCTGATTGCCCTATCATAGAAGTTTAACAGTGCATTTTACTCGCCATTCCACGCGCTTTAAGTTGCCGCCTAGCCCAGCACGCTATCTGAAATAGGAGCTACGTAAGTTGAACAAATGTCACAGAATTACGCTGAATTCTTATATTAACCGTAATATAAAATGATCTAATCGGGTCTCTGTTTGCCTTATCCTAGAAGTTTAATAGTGCATTTTACTCGCCATTTCATGCGCTTTGAGATGCCGCTTAGCCCAGTACACTATCTGAAATAGGAGCGACGTAAATTGAAAAAATGTGATAGAATTTCGCTGAATTCTTATATTAACCAAAATATAAAATGATCTAATGGGGTCTCTGTTTGCCCTACCCTAGAAGTTTAATAGTAAATTTTACTCGCCATTTCTTGCGCTTTGAGATGCCGCTTAGCCCAATACGCTATTTGAAGTAGGAGCGACGTAAAATGAACAAATGTGATAGGATTTCGCGGAATTCTTAAATTAACCATAATATAAAATGATCTAATCGGGTCTATATGTGCCCAACCCTAGAAGCTTAATAGTGCATTTTACTCGCCATTTCTTGTGCTTTGAGATGCCGCTTAGCCCAATACGCTATCTGAAATAGGAGCGACGTAAATTGAACAAATGTGATAGAATTTCGCTGGATTCTTATATTAACCAAAATATAAAATGATCTAATCGGGTCTCTGATTGCCCTATCATAGAAGTTTAATAGTGCATTTTACTCGCCATTCCACGCGCTTTAAGTTGCCGCCTAGCCCAGTACGCTATCTGAAATAGGAGCTACGTAAGTTGAACAAATGTCACAGAATTACGCTGAATTCTTATGTTAACTGTAATATAAAATGATCTAATCGGGTCTCTGTTTGCCTTATCCTTGAAGTTTAATAGTGCATTTTACTCGCCATTTCATGCGCTTTGAGATGCCGCTTAGCCCAATACGCTATCTGAAATAGGAGCGACGTAAATTGAACAAATGTGATAGAATTTCGCTGAATCCTTATATTAACCAAAATATAAAATGATCTAAT
Organism: Macropis europaea; assembly: GCA_916610135.2. NCBI lineage: Eukaryota > Metazoa > Arthropoda > Insecta > Hymenoptera > Melittidae > Macropis > Macropis europaea. Next base: position 167,193 of record CAKAJE020000656.1, on the reverse strand, counting down.
CGGGTCTCTGATTGCCCTATCATAGAAGTTTAACAGTGCATTTTACTCGCCATTCCACGTGCTTTAAGTTGCCGCCTAGCCCAGCACGCTATCTGAAATAGGAGCTACGTAAGTTGAACAAATGTCACAGAATTACGCTGAATTCTTATATTAACCGTAATATAAAATGATCTAATCGGGTCTCTGTTTGCCTTATCCTAGAAGTTTAATTGTGCATTTTACTCGCCATTTCATGAGCTTTGAGATGCCGCTTAGCCCATTACGCTATCTGAAATAGGAGCGATGTAAATTGAACAAATGTGATAGAATTTCGAAGAATTCATTTATTAACCAAAATATAAAATGATCTAATCGGGTCTCTGATTGCCCTACCCTAGAAGTTTAATAGTGCATTTTACTCGCCATTTCATGCGCTTTGAGATGCCGCTTAGCCCAATACGCTATCTGAAATAGGAGCGACGTAAATTGAACAAGTGTGATAGAATTTCGTTGAATTCTTAAATTAACCATAATATAAAATGATCTAATCGGGTCTCTGTTTGCAATACCCTAGATGTTTGATAGTGCATTTTTCTCGCCATTTAATGCGCTTTGAGATGCCGCTTAGCCCAATACGCTATCTCAAATAGGAGCGACGTACATTGAACAAATGTGATAGAATTTCGCTGAATTCTTATATTAACCAAAATATAAAATGATCTAATCGGGTCTCTGATTGCCCTACCCTAGAAGTTTAATAGTGCATTTTACTCGCCATTTCATGCGCTTTGAGGTGCCGCTTAGCCCAATACGCTATCTGAAATATGAGCGACGTAAATTGAACAAATGTGATAGAATTTCGCTGAATTCTTATATTAACCATAATGTAAAATGATCTAATCGGGTCTCTGTTCGCCCTATCATAGAACTTTAATAGTGCATTTTATTCGCCATTTCATACGCTTTGAGATGTCGCTTAGCCCAATGCGCTATCTGAAATAGGAGCGATGTAAATTGAACAAATTTGATAGAATTTCGCTGAATTCATATATTGAGCATAATGTAAAATGATCTAATCGGGTCTCCGTTCGCCCTAGCCTAGAAGTTTAATGGTGCATTTTATTCGCCATTTCATGCGCTTTGAGATGCCGCTTAGCCCAATACGCTATCTGAAATAGGAGCGACGTAAATTGAACAAATGTGATAGAATTTCCCTGAAATCTTATATTGAACAAAATATAAAATGATCTAATTGGGGCTCTGATTGCCCTATCATAGAAGTTTAGTAGTGCATTTTACTCGCCCTTCCAGGCGCTTTAAGATACCGTCTAGCTCAATACGCTATCTGAAATAGGAGCGACGTAAATTGAACAAATGTGATAGAATTTCCCTGAAATTTATATTGAACAAAATATAAAATGATCTAATTGGGGCTCTGATTGCCCTATCATAGAAGTTTAGTAGAGCATTTTACTCGCCATTCCACGTGCTTTAAGATGTCGCCTAGCCCAGTACGCTATCTGAAATAGGAGCGACGTAAGTTGAACAAATGTGATAGAATTACGCTGAATTCTTATATTAACCGTAATATAAAATGATCTAACCGGGTCTCTGTTTGAATTATCCTAGAAGTTTGACAGTGCATTTCACTCGCCATTTCATGCGTTTTGAGATGCCGCTTAGCCCAATACGCTATCTGAAATAGGAGCGACGTAAATTGAACAAATGTGATAGAATTTCGCTGAATCCTTATATTAACCAAAATATAGAATGATCTAATCGGGTCTCTGATTGCCCTATCATAGAAGGCTAATAGTGCATTTTACTCGCTATTCCACGCGCTTTAAGATGCCGGCTAGCCCAGTAGGCTGTCTGAAATAGGAGTGACGTAAATTGAACAAATGTGATAGAATTACTCTTAATTCTTTTATTAACCATGATGTAATATGATCTAATCGGGTCTCTGTTTGCCTTACCCTAGAACTTTAATAGTGCATTTTACTCGCCATTTCAACCGCTTTGAGATGCCGCTTAGCCCAATACGCTATCTGAAATAGGAGCGACGTAAATCGAACAAATGTGATAGAATTTCATTGAATTCTTAAATTAACCATAATATACAATGATCTAATCGGCTCTCTGTTCGCCCCAGCCTAGTCGTTTAATAGTGCATTTTATTCGCCATTTCATGCGCTTTGAGATGCCGCTTAGCCCAATACGCTATCTGGAATTGGAGCGACGTAAATTGAACAAACGTGATAGGATTTCGCTGAATTCTTATATTAACCAAAATATAAAATGATCTAATCGGGTCTCTGATTGCCCTATCATAGAAGGCTAACAGTGCATTTTACTCGCTATTCCACGCGCTTTAAGATGCCGGCTAGCCCAGTAGGCTATCTGAAATAGGAGTGACGTAAATTGAACAAATGTAATAGAATTTCCGTGAATTCTTATATTAACCTTAATGTAAAATGATCTAATCGGGTCTCTGTTCGCCTTACCATAGAAGTCTAATGGTGCATTTCACTCGCCATTTCATGCGCTTTGAGATGCCGCTTAGCCCAATACGCTATCTGAAATAGGAGCGACGTAAGTTGGACAAATGTGATAGAATTTCGCTGAATTCTTTTATTAACCATAATGTAAAATGATCTGATCGGGTCTCTGTTCGCCCTAGCCTAGAAGTTTAATAGTGAATTTTATTCGCCACTTCATGCGCTTTGAGACGCCGCTTAGCCGAATACGCTATCTGAAATAGGAGCGACGTAAATTGAACAAATGTGATACAATTTCCCTGAAATCTTATATTAAACAAAATATAAAATGATCTAATCGGGTCTCTGATTGCCCTACCATAGAAGTTTAGTAGAGCATTTTACTCGCCATCCCACGCGCTTTAAGATGCCGCTAAGCCCAATACGCTATCTGGAATAGGAGCGACGTAAATTGAACAAACGTGATAGGATTTCGCTGAATTCTTATATTAACCAAAATATAAAATGATCTAATCGGGTCTCTGATTGCCCTACCATAGAAAGCTAATAGAGCATTTCACTCGCTATTCCACGCGCTTTAAGGTGCCGGCTAGCCCAGTAGGCTATCTGAAATAGGAGTGACGTAAATTGAACAAATGTGATAGAATTACTCTTAATTCTTTTATTAACCATAATGTAATATGATCCAATCGGGTCTCTGTTTGCCATTCCCTAGAAGTTTAATAGTGGATTTTGCTCGCCATTTCATGCGCATTGAGATGCCGCTTTGACCAATACGCTATCTGAAATAGAAGCGACGTAAATTGAACGAATGTGATAGAATTTCCCTGAAATCTTATATTGAACAAAATATAAAATGATCTAATCGGGTCTCTGATTGCCCTATCATAGAAGTTTAATAGTGCATTTTACTCGCCATTCCACGCGCTTTAAGTTGCCGCCTAGCCCAGTACGCTATCTGAAATAGGAGCTACGTAAGTTGAACAAATGTCACAGAATTACGCTGAATTCTTATGTTAACCGTAATATAAAATGATCTAATCGGGTCTCTGTTTGCCTTATCCTTGAAGTTTAATAGTGCATTTTACTCGCCATTTCATGCGCTTTGAGATGCCGCTTAGCCCAATACGCTATCTGAAATAGGAGCGACGTAAATTGAACAAATGTGATAGAATTTCGCTGAATCCTTATATTAACCAAAATATAAAATGATCTAATCGGGTCTCTGATTGCCCTATCATAGAAGTTTAACAGTGCATTTTACTCGCCATTCCACGTGCTTTAAGTTGCCGCCTAGCCCAGCACGCTATCTGAAATAGGAGCTACGTAAGTTGAACAAATGTCACAGAATTACGCTGAATTCTTATATTAACCGTAATATAAAATGATCTAATCGGGTCTCTGTTTGCCTTATCCTAGAAGTTTAATTGTGCATTTTACTCGCCATTTCATGAGCTTTGAGATGCCGCTTAGCCCATTACGCTATCTGAAATAGGAGCGATGTAAATTGAACAAATGTGATAGAATTTCGAAGAATTCATTTATTAACCAAAATATAAAATGATCTAATCGGGTCTCTGATTGCCCTACCCTAGAAGTTTAATAGTGCATTTTACTCGCCATTTCATGCGCTTTGAGATGCCGCTTAGCCCAATACGCTATCTGAAATAGGAGCGACGTAAATTGAACAAGTGTGATAGAATTTCGTTGAATTCTTAAATTAACCATAATATAAAATGATCTAATCGGGTCTCTGTTTGCAATACCCTAGATGTTTGATAGTGCATTTTTCTCGCCATTTAATGCGCTTTGAGATGCCGCTTAGCCCAATACGCTATCTCAAATAGGAGCGACGTACATTGAACAAATGTGATAGAATTTCGCTGAATTCTTATATTAACCAAAATATAAAATGATCTAATCGGGTCTCTGATTGCCCTACCCTAGAAGTTTAATAGTGCATTTTACTCGCCATTTCATGCGCTTTGAGGTGCCGCTTAGCCCAATACGCTATCTGAAATATGAGCGACGTAAATTGAACAAATGTGATAGAATTTCGCTGAATTCTTATATTAACCATAATGTAAAATGATCTAATCGGGTCTCTGTTCGCCCTATCATAGAACTTTAATAGTGCATTTTATTCGCCATTTCATACGCTTTGAGATGTCGCTTAGCCCAATGCGCTATCTGAAATAGGAGCGATGTAAATTGAACAAATTTGATAGAATTTCGCTGAATTCATATATTGACCATAATGTAAAATGATCTAATCGGGTCTCCGTTCGCCCTAGCCTAGAAGTTTAATGGTGCATTTTATTCGCCATTTCATGCGCTTTGAGATGCCGCTTAGCCCAATACGCTATCTGAAATAGGAGCGACGTAAATTGAACAAATGTGATAGAATTTCCCTGAAATCTTATATTGAACAAAATATAAAATGATCTAATTGGGGCTCTGATTGCCCTATCATAGAAGTTTAGTAGTGCATTTTACTCGCCCTTCCAGGCGCTTTAAGATACCGTCTAGCCCAATACGCTATCTGAAATAGGAGCGACGTAAATTGAACAAATGTGATAGAATTTCCCTGAAATTTATATTGAACAAAATATAAAATGATCTAATTGGGGCTCTGATTGCCCTATCATAGAAGTTTAGTAGAGCATTTTACTCGCCATTCCACGTGCTTTAAGATGTCGCCTAGCCCAGTACGCTATCTGAAATAGGAGCGACGTAAGTTGAACAAATGTGATAGAATTACGCTGAATTCTTATATTAACCGTAATATAAAATGATCTAACCGGGTCTCTGTTTGAATTATCCTAGAAGTTTGACAGTGCATTTCACTCGCTATTTCATGCGTTTTGAGATGCCGCTTAGCCCAATACGCTATCTGAAATAGGAGCGACGTAAATTGAACAAATGTGATAGAATTTCGCTGAATCCTTATATTAACCAAAATATAAAATGATCTAATCGGGTCTCTGATTGCCCTATCATAGAAGGCTAATAGTGCATTTTACTCGCTATTCCACGCGCTTTAAGATGCCGGCTAGCCCAGTAGGCTATCTGAAATAGGAGTGACGTAAATTGAACAAATGTGATAGAATTACTCTTAATTCTTTTATTAACCATGATGTAATATGATCTAATCGGGTCTCTGTTTGCCTTACCCTAGAACTTTAATAGTGCATTTTACTCGCCATTTCAACCGCTTTGAGATGCCGCTTAGCCCAATACGCTATCTGAAATAGGAGCGACGTAAATCGAACAAATGTGATAGAATTTCATTGAATTCTTAAATTAACCATAATATACAATGATCTAATCGGCTCTCTGTTCGCCCCAGCCTAGTCGTTTAATAGTGCATTTTATTCGCCATTTCATGCGCTTTGAGATGCCGCTTAGCCCAATACGCTATCTGGAATTGGAGCGACGTAAATTGAACAAACGTGATAGGATTTCGCTGAATTCTTATATTAACCAAAATATAAAATGATCTAATCGGGTCTCTGATTGCCCTATCATAGAAGGCTAACAGTGCATTTTACTCGCTATTCCACGCGCTTTAAGATGCCGGCTAGCCCAGTAGGCTATCTGAAATAGGAGTGACGTAAATTGAACAAATGTAATAGAATTTCCGTGAATTCTTATATTAACCTTAATGTAAAATGATCTAATCGGGTCTCTGTTCGCCTTACCATAGAAGTCTAATGGTGCATTTCACTCGCCATTTCATGCGCTTTGAGATGCCGCTTAGCCCAATACGCTATCTGAAATAGGAGCGACGTAAGTTGGACAAATGTGATAGAATTTCGCTGAATTCTTTTATTAACCATAATGTAAAATGATCTGATCGGGTCTCTGTTCGCCCTAGCCTAGAAGTTTAATAGTGAATTTTATTCGCCACTTCATGCGCTTTGAGACGCCGCTTAGCCGAATACGCTATCTGAAATAGGAGCGACGTAAATTGAACAAATGTGATACAATTTCCCTGAAATCTTATATTAAACAAAATATAAAATGATCTAATCGGGTCTCTGATTGCCCTACCATAGAAGTTTAGTAGAGCATTTTACTCGCCATTCCACGCGCTTTAAGATGCCGCTAAGCCCAATACGCTATCTGGAATAGGAGCGACGTAAATTGAACAAACGTGATAGGATTTCGCTGAATTCTTATATTAACCAAAATATAAAATGATCTAATCGGGTCTCTGATTGCCCTACCATAGAAAGCTAATAGAGCATTTCACTCGCTATTCCACGCGCTTTAAGGTGCCGGCTAGCCCAGTAGGCTATCTGAAATAGGAGTGACGTAAATTGAACAAATGTGATAGAATTACTCTTAATTCTTTTATTAACCATAATGTAATATGATCTAATCGGGTCTCTGTTTGCCATTCCCTAGAAGTTTAATAGTGGATTTTGCTCGCCATTTCATGCGCATTGAGATGCCGCTTTGACCAATACGCTATCTGAAATAGAAGCGACGTAAATTGAACGAATGTGATAGAATTTCCCTGAAATCTTATATTGAACAAAATATAAAATGATCTAATTGGGGCTCTGATTGCCCTATCATAGAAGTTTAGTAGTGCATTTTACTCGCCCTTCCAGGCGCTTTAAGATACCGTCTAGCCCAATACGCTATCTGAAATAGGAGCGACGTAAATTGAACAAATGTGATAGAATTTCCCTGAAATCTTATATTGAACAAAATATAAAATGATCTAATTGGGGCTCTGATTGCCCTATCATAGAAGTTTAGTAGAGCATTTTACTCGCCATTCCACGTGCTTTCAGATGTCGCCTAGCCCAGTACGCTATCTGAAATAGGAGCGACGTAAGTTGAACAAATGTGATAGAATTACGCTGAATTCTTATATTAACCGTAATATAAAATGATCTAACCGGGTCTCTGTTTGAATTATCCTAGAAGTTTGACAGTGCATTGCACTCGCCATTTCATGCGCTTTGAGATGCCGCTTAGCCCAATACGCTATCTGAAATAGGAGCGACGTAAATTGAACAAATGTGATAGAATTTCGCTGAATCCTTATATTAACCAAAATATAAAATGATCTAATCGGGTCTCTGATTGCCCTATCATAGAAGTTTAATAGTGCATTTTACTCGCCATTCCACGCGCTTTAAGATGACGCCTAGCCCAGTACGCTATCTGAAATAGGAGCGACGTAAATTGAACAAATGTGATAGAATTTCGCTGAATTCTTATATTAACCTTAATGTAAAATGATCTAATCGGGTCTCTGTTCGCCCTACCCTAGAAGTTTGATAGTGCATTTCTCTCGTCATTTCATGCGCTTTAAGATGCCGCTTAGCCCTGTAACCTATCTGATATAGGAGCGATGTAAATTGAACAAATGTGATAGAATTTCGCTGAATCCTTATAGTAACCAAAATATAAAATGATCTAATCGGGTCTCTTATTGCCCTATCATAGAAGTTTCATAGGGTATTTCACTCGCCATTCCACGCGCTTTAAGATGCCGCCTAGCCCAGTACGCTATCTGAAATAGGAAGGACGTAAATTGAACAAGTGTGATAGAATTTCGTTGAATTCTTAAATTAACCATAATATAAAATGATCAAATCGGGTCTCTGTCTGCCATACCCTAGAAGTTTAATAGTGCATTTTATTCGCCATTTCATGCGCTTTGAGATGCCGCTTAGCACAATACGCTATCTGAAATATCAGCGACGTAAATTGAACAAATGTGATAGAATTTCGCTGAATTCTTATAGTAACCTTAATGTAAAATGATCTAATCGGGTCTCTGTTCGCCCCACCCTAGAAGTTTGATAGTGCATTTCTCTCGTCATTTCATGCGCTTTAAGATGCCGCTTAGCCCTGTAACCTATCTGAAATAGGAGCGATGTAAATTGAACAAATGTGATAGAATTTCCCTGAAGTCTTATATTAAACAAAATATAAAATGATCTAATCGGGTCCCTGATTGCCCTATCATCGAAGTTAAATAGTGAATTTCACTCGCCATTCCACGCGCTTTAAGATGCCGACTAGCCCAGTACGCTATCTGAAATAGGAGCGACGTAAATTGAACAAATTTGATAGAATTTCCCTGAATTCTTAAATTAACCATAATATAAAATGATTTAATCGGGTTTCTGTTCGCCCTAGCCGAGAAGATTAATAGTGCATTGTATTCGCCATTTCATGCGCTTTGAGATGCCGCTTAGCCCAATACGCTATCTGAAATAAGAGTGACGTAAATTCAACAAATGTGATAGAATTACGCTTAATTCTTATATTAACCGTAATATAAAATGACCTAATCGGGTCTCAGTTTGCCTTATCCTAGAAGTTTAGTGTTGCATTTTACTCGCCATTTCATGCGCTTTGAGATGCCGCTTATCCAAATACGCTATCTGAAATAGGAGCGACGTAAATTGAACAAATGTGATAGAATTTCGCTGAATTCTTAAATTAACTATAATATAAAATGATCTAATCGGGTCACTGATTGCCCTATCATAGAAGTCTAATAGTGCATTTTACTCGACATTCCACGCGCTTTAAGTTGCCGCCTAGCCCAGTACGCTATCTGAAATAGGAGCGACGTAAATTGAACAAATGTGATAGAATTTTGCTGAATTCTTGTATTAACCGTAATATAAAATGATCTAATCGGGTTTCTGTTCGCCCTAGCCGAGAAGATTAATGGTGCATTGTATTCGCCATTTCATGCGCTTTGAGATGCCGCTTAGCCCAATACGCTATCTGAAATAGGAGTGACGTAAATTCAACAAATGTGATAGAATTACGCTTAATTCTTATATTAACCGTAATATAAAATGTTCTAATCGGGTCTCTCTTTCCCTTACCCTAGAAGTTTAACAGTGCACTTCACTCGCCATTTCATGCGCTTTGAGATGCCGCTTAGCCCAATACGCTACCTGAAATAGGAGCGACGTAAATTGAACAAATGTGATAGAATTTCGCTGAATTCTTATATTAACCAAAATATAAAATGATCTAATCGGGTCTCTGATAGCCCTATCATAGAAGTTTAATAGTGCATTTTACTCGCCATTCCACGCGCTTTAAGATGCCGCCTAGCCCAGTATGCTGTCTGAAATAGGAGCGACGTAGTTGAACAAATGTGATAGAATTACGCTGAATTCTTGTATTAACCGTAATATAAAATGATCTAATCGGGTCTCTGTTTGCCTTATCCTAGAAGTTTAATAGTGCATTTTACTCGCCATTTCATGCGCATTGAGATGCCGCTTAGCCCAATACGCCATCTGAAATAGGAGCGACATAAATTGAACAAATGTGATAGAGTTTCGCTGAATTCTTAAATTAACCATAATATAAAATGATCTTATCGGGTCTCTGTGTGCCCTACCCTAGAAGTTTAATAGTGCATTTTACTCGCCATTTCTTGCGCTTTGAGATGCCGCTTAGCCCAATACGCTATCTCAAATATCAGCGATGTAAATTGAACAAATGTGATAGAATTACGCTGAATTCTTATATTAACCTTAATGTAAAATGATCTAATCGGGTCTCTGTTCGCCCCACCCTAGAAGTTTGATAGTGCATTTCTCTCGTCATTTCATGCGCTTTAAGATGCCGCTTAGCCCTGTAACCTATCTGAAATAGGAGCGATGTAAATTCAACAAATGTGATAGAATTACGCTTAATTCTTATATTAACCGTAATATAAAATGTTCTAATCGGGTCTCTCTTTCCCTTACCCTAGAAGTTTAACAGTGCACTTCACTCGCCATTTCATGCGCTTTGAGATGCCGCTTAGCCCAATACGCTACCTGAAATAGGAGCGACGTAAATTGAACAAATGTGATAGAATTTCGCTGAATTCTTATATTAACCAAAATATAAAATGATCTAATCGGGTCTCTGATAGCCCTATCATAGAAGTTTAATAGTGCATTTTACTCGCCATTCCACGCGCTTTAAGATGCCGCCTAGCCCAGTATGCTGTCTGAAATAGGAGCGACGTAGTTGAACAAATGTGATAGAATTACGCTGAATTCTTGTATTAACCGTAATATAAAATGATCTAATCGGGTCTCTGTTTGCCTTATCCTAGAAGTTTAATAGTGCATTTTACTCGCCATTTCATGCACATTGAGATGCCGCTTAGCCCAATACGCCATCTGAAATAGGAGCGACATAAATTGAACAAATGTGATAGAGTTTCGCTGAATTCTTAAATTAACCATAATATAAAATGATCTTATCGGGTCTCTGTTTGCCCTACCCTAGAAGTTTAACAGTGCATTTTGCTCGCCATTTCATGCGCTTTGAGATGCCGCTTAGCCCAATACGCTATCTGAAATAGGAGCGACGTAAATTGAACAAACGTGATAGGATTTCCCTGAATTCTTATACTAACCTTAATGTAAAATGATCTAATCGGTTCTCTGTTCGCCCTACCCTAGAAGTTTAATAGTGCATTTTACTCGACATTTCATGCGCTTTGAGATGCCTCTTAGCCCAATACGCTATCTGAAATAGGAGCGACGTAAATTGAAGAAGTGTGATAGAATTTCGTTGAATTCTTAAATTAACCATAATATAAAATGATCTAATCGGGTCTCTGTTTGCAATACCCTACATGTTTGATAGTGCATTTTGCTCGCCATTTAATGCGCTTTGAGATGCCGCTTAGCCCAATACGCTATCTGAAATAGGAGCGACGTAAATTGAACAAATGTGATAGAATTTCCCTGAAATCTTATATTAAACAAAATATAAAATGATCTAATCGGGACTCCGATTGCCCTATCATAGAAGTTTAGTACTGCATTTTACTCGCCATTCCACGCGCTTTAAGATGCCGCCTAGCCCAGTACGCTATCTGAAATAGGAACGACGAAAATTGAACAAATGTGATAGAATTTTGCTGAATTCTTAAATTAACCATGATATAAAATGATCTAATCGGGTCTCTGTTTGCCATACCCTAGAAGTTTAGTAGTGGATTTTGCTCGCCATTTCATGCGCTTTGAGATGCCTCTTAGCCCAATACGCTATCTGAAATAGGAGCGACGTAAATTGAACAAATGTGATAGAATTTCCCTGAATTCTTATATTAACCTTAACGTAAAATGATCTAATCGGGTCTCTGTTCGCCGTACCCTAGAAGTTCAATAGTGCATTTCACTCGCCATTTCATGCGCTTTGAGATGCCGCTTAGCCCAATACGCTATCTGGAATTGGAGCGACGTAAATTGAACAAACGTGATAGGATTTCGCTGAATTCTTATATTAACCAAAATATAAAATGACCTAATCGGGTCTCTGATTGCCCTATCATAGAAGGCTAATAGTGCATTTTACTCGCTATTCCACGCGCTTTAAGATGCCGGCTAGCCCAGTAGGCTATCTGAAATAGGAGTGACGTAAATTGAACAAATGTGATAGAATTACTCTTAATTCTTTTATTAACCATAATGTAATATGATCTAATCGGGTCTCTGTTTGCCTTACCCTAGAAGTTTAATAGTGCATTTTACTCGCCATTTCATCCGCTTTGAGATGCCGCTCAGCCCAATACGCTATCTGAAATAGGAGCGACGTAAATCGAACAAATGTGATAGAATTTCGCTGAATTCTTAAATTAACCATAATATACAATGATCTAATCGGGTCTCTGTTCGCCCTAGCCTAGACGTTTAATAGTGCATTTTACTCGCCATTCCACGCGCTTTAAGATGACGCCTAGCCCAGTACGCTATCTGAAATAGGAGCGACGTAAATTGAACAAATGTGATAGAATTTCCCTGAAATCTTATATTAAACAAAATATAAAATGATCTAATCGGGTCTCTGATTGCCCTACCATAGAAGTTTAGTAGAGCATTTTACTCGCCATTCCACGCGCTTTAAGATGCCGCCTAGTCCAGTACGGTATCTCAAGCAGGAGCGGCGTAAGTTGAACAAATGTGATAGAATTTCGCTGAATCCTTATATTAACCAAAATATAATATGATTTAATCGGGTCTCTTATTGCCCTATCATTGTAGTTTCATAGTGCATTTTACTCGCCATTCCACGCGCTTTAAGATGCCGCCTAGCCCAGTACGCTATCTGAAATAGGAACGACGTAAATTGAACAAATGTGATAGAATTTTGCTGAATTCTTAAATTAACCATGATATAAAATGATCTAATCGGGTCTCTGTTTGCCATTCCCTAGAAGTTTAATAGTGGATTTTGCTCGCCATTTCATGCGCTTTGAGATGCCGCTTAGCCCAATACGCTATCTGAAATAGGAGCGACGTAAATTGAACAAATGTGATAGAATTTCCCTGAATTATTATATTAACCTTAATGTAAAATGATCTAATCGGGTCTCTGTTCGCCCTACCCTAGAAGTTGAATAGTGCATTTCACTCGCCATTTCATGCGCTTTGAGATGCCGCATAGCCCAGTACGCTATCTGAAATAGGAACGACGTAAATTGAACAAATGTGATAGAATTTTGCTGAATTCTTAAATTGACCATAATATAAAATGATCTAATCGGGTCTCTGTTCGCCCTAGCCGAGAAGTTTAATAGTGCATTTTATTCGCCATTTCATGCGCTTTGAGATGCCGCTTAGCCCAATACGCTATCTGGAATTGGAGCGACGTAAATTGAACAAACGTGATAGGATTTCGCTGAATTCTTATATTAACCAAAATATAAAATGATCTAATCGGGTCTCTGATTGCCCTATCATAGAAGGCTAATAGTGCATTTTACTCGGTATTCCATGCGCTTTAAGATGCCGGCTAGCCCAGTAGGCTATCTGAAATAGGAGTGACGTAAATTGAACAAATGTGATAGAATTACTCTTAATTCTTTTATTAACCATAATGTAATATGATCTAATCGGGTCTCTGTTCGCCTTACCATAGAAGTCTAATGGTGCATTTCACTCGCCATTTCATGCGCTTTGAGATGCCGCTTAGCCCAATACGCTATCTGAAATAGGAGCGACGTAAGTTGAACAAATGTAATAGAATTTCGCTGAATTCTGTTATTAACCATAATGTAAAATGATCTGATCGGGTCTCTGTTCGCCCTAGCCTAGAAGTTTAATAGTGAATTTTATTCGCCACTTCATGCGCTTTGAGATGCCGCTTAGCCGAATACGCTATCTGAAATAGGAGCGACGTAAATTGAACAAACGTGATAGGATTTCGCTGAATTCTTATATTAACCAAAATATAAAATGATCTAATCGGGTCTCTGATTGCCCTATCATAGAAGGCTAATAGTGCATTTTACTCGCTATTCCATGCGCTTTAAGATGCCGGCTAGCCCAGTAGGCTATCTGAAATAGGAGTGACGTAAATTGAACAAATGTGATAGAATTACTCTTAATTCTTTTATTAACCATAATGTAATATGATCTAATCGGGTCTCTGTTCGCCTTACCATAGAAGTCTAATGGTGCATTTCACTCGCCATTTCATGCGCTTTGAGATGCCGCTTAGCCCAATACGCTATCTGAAATAGGAGCGACGTAAGTTGAACAAATGTAATAGAATTTCGCTGAATTCTGTTATTAACCATAATGTAAAATGATCTGATCGGGTCTCTGTTCGCCCTAGCCTAGAAGTTTAATAGTGAATTTTATTCGCCACTTCATGCGCTTTGAGATGCCGCTTAGTCGAATACGCTATCTGAAATAGGAGCGACGTAAATTGAACAAACGTGATACAATTTCCCTGAAATCTTATATTAAACAAAATATAAAATGATCTAATCGGGTCTCTGATTGCCCTACCATAGAAGTTTAGTAGAGCATTTACTCGCCATTCCACGCGCTTTAAGATGCCGCTAAGCCCAATACGCTATCTGGAATAGGAGCGACGTAAATTGAACTAACGTGATAGGATTTCGCTGAATTCTTATATTAACCAAAATATAAAATGATCTAATCGGGTCTCTGATTGCCCCATCATAGAAGGCTAACAGTGCATTTTCCTCGCTATTCCACGCGCTTTAAGGTGCCGGCTAGCCCAGTAGGCTATCTGCAATAGGAGTGACGTAAATTGAACAAATGTGATAGAATTACTCTTAATTCTTTTATTAACCATAATCTAATATGATCTAATCGGGTCTCTGTTTGCCATACCCTAGAAGTGTAATAGTGGATTTTGCTCAGCATTTCATGCGCTTTGAGATGCCGCATAGCCCAGTACGCTATCTGAAATAGGAGCGACGTAAGTTGAACAAAAGTGATAGAATTTCGCTGAATCCTTATATTAACCAAAATATAAAATGATCTAATCGGGTCTCTGATTGCCCTATCATCGAAGTTTAATAGTGCATTTTACTCGCCCTTCCACGCGCTTTAAGATGCCGTCTAGCCCAGTACGCCATCTGAATTAGGAGCGACGTAAATTGAACAAATGTGATAGAATTTCGCTGATTTCTTATATTAACCAAAATATAAAATGATCTAATCGTGTCTCTGATTGCCCTACCCTACAAGTTTAATAGTGCATTTTACTCGCCATTTCATGCGCTTTGAGGTGCCGCTTAGCCCAATACGCTATCTGAAATAGGAGCGACGTAAATTGAACAAATGTGATAGAATTTCGCTGAATTCTTATATTAACCCAAATATAAAATGATCTAATCGGGTCTCTGATTGCCCTATCATCGATGTTAAATAGTGAATTTCACTCGCCATTCCACGCGCATTAAGATGCCGCCTAGCCCAGTACCCTATCTGAAATAGGAGCGACGTAAATTGAACAAATGTGACAGAATTTTGCTGAATTCTTAAATTAACCATAATATAAAATGATCTAATCGGGTCTCTGTTTGCCCTACCGTAGAAGTTTAATAGTGCATTTTACTCGCCATTTCATGCACTTTGAGATGCCGCTTAGCCCGATACGCTATCTTAAATAGGAGCGACGTAAGTTGAACAAATGTGATAGAATTACGCTGCATTCTTATATTAACCGTAATATAAAATGATCTAATCGGGTCTCTGTTCGCCCTATCATAGAACTTTAATAGTGCATTTTATTCGCCATTTCATACGCTTTGAGATGCCGCTTAGCCCAATACGCTATCTGAAATAGGAGCGATGTAAATTGAACAAATGTGATAGAATTTCGCTGAATTCATATATTGACCATAATGTAAAATGATCTAATCGGGTCTCCGTTCGCCCTAGCCTAGAAGTTTAATGGTGCATTTTATTTGCCATTTCATGCGCTTTGAGATGCCACTTAGCCCAATACGCTATCTGAAATAGGAGCGACGTAAATGGAACAAATGTGATAGAATGTCCCTGAAATCTTATATAGAACAAAATATAAAATGATCTAATTGGGGCTCTGATTGCCCTATCATAGAAGTTTAGTAGAGCATTTTACACGCCATTCCACGCGCTTTAAGATGCCGCCTAGCCCAGTACGCTATCTGAAATAGGAGCGACGTAAGTTGCACAAATGTGATAGAATTACGCTGAATTCTTATATTAACCGTAATATAAAATGATCTAACCGGGTCTCTGTTTGCCTTACCCTAGAAGTTTAATAGTGCATTGTACTCGCCATTTCATGCGCTTTGAGATGCCGCGTAGCCCAATACGCTATCTGAAATGGGAGCGACGTAAATTGAACAAATGTGATAGAATTTCGCTGAATTCTTAAATTAACCATAATATAAAATGATCTAATCGAGTCTCTGTTCGCCCTACCCTAGAAGTTTAATAGTGCATTTCACTCGACATTTCATGCGCTTTGAGATGCCGCTTAGCCCAATAAGCTATCTGAAATAGGAGCGACGTAAATTGAACAAATGTGATAGAATTTCCCTGAATTATTATATTAACCCAAATATAAAATGATCTAATCGGGTCCCTGATTGCCCTATCATCGAAGTTAAATAGTGAATTTCACTCGCCATTCCACGCGCTTTAAGATGCCGCCTAGCCCAGTACGCTATCTGAAACAGGAGCGACGTAAATTGAACAAATGTGATAGAATTTCCCTGAATTCTTAAATTAACCATAATATAAAATGATCTAATCGGGTTTCTGTTCGCCCTAGCCGAGAAGATTAATAGTGCATTTTATTCGCCATTTCATGCGCTTTGAGATGCTGCTTAGCCCAATACGCTATCTGAAATTGGAGCGATATAAGTTGAACAAATGTGATAGAATGTCGCTGAATTCTTTTATTAACCATAATGGAAAATGATCTAATCGGATCTCTGTCCGCCCGAGTCTAGAACTTTAATAGTGCATTTTATTCGCCATTTCATACGCTTTGAGATGCCGCTTTGCCCAATACGCTATCTGAAATAGGAGCGACGTAAATTGAACAAATGTGATAGAATTTCACTGAATTCTTATATTAACCAAAATATAAAATGATCTAATCGGGTCTCTGATTGCCCTAGCATAGAAGTTTAATAGTGCATTTTACTCGCCATTCCGAGCGCGTTAAGATGCCGCATAGCCCAACACGCTATCTGAAATAGGAGCGACGTAAATTGAACAAATGTGATAGACTTTCGCTGAATTCTTAAATTAACTATAATATAAAATGATCTAATCGGGTCACTGATTGCCCTACCCTAGATGTTTAAAAGTGCATTTTACTTGCCATTTCATGCGCTTTGAGATGCCGCTTAGCACAATACGCTATCTGAAATAGGAACGACGTAAATTGAACAAATGTGATAGAATTTCGCTGAATTCTTCAATTAACCATAATATAAAATGATCTAATCGGGTCCCTGTTTGCCCTACCCTAGGAGTTGAATAGTGCATTTCACTCGTCATTTCATACGCTTTGAGATGCCGCTTAGCCCAATACGCTATCTGAAATAGGAGCGACGTAAATTGAACAAATGTGATAGAATTTCGCTGAATTCTTATATTAACCAAAGTATAAAATGATCTAATCTAGTCTCTGATTGCCCTATCATAGAAGGTTAATAGTGCATTTTACTCGCCATTCCACGCGCTTTAAGATGCCGCCTAGCCCAGTACGCTGTCTGAAATAGAAGCGACGCAAATTGAACAAGTGTGATAGAATCTCGCTGAATACTTATATTAACCTTAATGTAAAATGATCGAATCGGGTCTCTGTACGCCCTACCCTAGAAGTTTAATAGTGCGTGTCACTCGTCATTTCATGCGCTTTGAGATGACGCTTAACCCAATACGCTATCTGAAATAGGAGCGACGTAAATCGAACAAATGTGATAGAATTTCATTGAATTCTTAAATTAACCATAATATAAAATGATCTAATCGGGTCTCTGTTCGCCCTACCGTAGAAGCTTAATAGTGCATTTTATTCTTCATTTCATGCGCTTTGAGATGCCGCTTAGCCCAATACGCTATCTGAAATAGGAGCGACGCAAATTGAACAAATGCGATAGAATATCGCTGAATTCTTATATTAACCAGAATATAAAATGATGTAATCGGGTCTCTGTTCGCCCTACCCAAGAAGTTTAATAGTGCATTTCTCTCGTCATTTCATGCGCTTTGAGATGCCGCTTAGCCCAATAGCTATCTGAAATAGGAGCGACGTAAATTGAACAAATGTGATAGAATTTCCCTGAAATCTTATATTAACCGTAATATAAAATGATCTAATCGGGTCTCTGTTTGCATTACCCTCGAAGTTTAATAGTGCATTTTACTCGTCATTTCATGCGCTTTGAGATGCCGCTTAGCCCAATACGCTATCTGAAATAGGAGCGACGTTAGTTGAACAAATGTGATAGAATTACGCTGAATTCTTATATTAACCGTAATATAAAATGATCTATTCGGGTGTCTGTTCGCCCTACCCTAGAAGTTTAATAGTGCATTTCACTCGCCATTCCATGCGCTTTGAGATGCCGCTTAGCCCAATACGCTATCTGAAATAGGAGCGACGTAAATTGAACAAATGTGATAGAATTTCGCTGAATTCTTATGTTAACCAAAATATGAAATGATCTTATCGGGTCTCTGATTGCCCTACCCTAGAAGTTTAATAGTGCATTTTACTCGCCCTTTCGTGCGCTGTGAGATGCCGCTTAGCCCAATACGCTATCTGAAATAGGAGCGACGTAAATTGAACAAATGTGATAGAATTTCGCTGGATTCTTATATTAACCAAAATATAAAATGATCTAATCGGGTCTCTGATTGCCCTATCATAGAAGTTTAATAGTGCATTTTACTCGCCATTCCACGCGCTTTAAGTTGCCGCCTAGCCCAGTACGCTATCTGAAATAGGAGCTACGTAAGTTGAACAAATGTCACAGAATTACGCTGCATTCTTATGTTAACCGTAATATAAAATGATCTAATCGGGTCTCTGTTTGCCTTATCCTAGAAGTTTAATAGTGGATTTTACTCGCCATTTCATGCGCTTTGAGATGCCGCTTAGCCCAATAAGCTATCTGAAATAGGAGCGATGTAACTTGAACAAATGTGATAGAATTTCGCTGAATTCTTAAATTAACCATAATATGAAATGACCTAATCGGGTCTCTGTTTGCCCTACCCTAGAAGTTTAATAGAGCATTTTACTCGTCATTTCATACGCTTTGAGATGCCGCCTAGCCCAGTACGCTATCTGAAATAGGAGCGACGTAAATTGAACAAATGTGATAGAATTTCGCTGAATTCTTTTATTTACCATAATGTTAAATGATCTAATCGGGTCTCTGTTCGCCTTAGCGTACAAGCATAATAGTGCATTTTATTCGTCATTTCATGCGCTTTGAGATGCCGCTTAGACCAATAGCTATCTGAAATAGGAGCGACGTAAATTGAACAAATGTGATAGAATTTCCTTGAAATCTTATATTAACCGTAATATAAAATGATCTAATCTGGTCTCTGTTTGCATTACCCGAGAAGTTTAATAGTGCATTTTACTCGCAATTCCACGCGCTTTAAGATACCGCGTCGCCCAGTACGGTATCTGAAATAGGAGCGACGTAAATTGAACAAATGTGATAGAATTTTGCTGAATTCTTAAATTAACCATAATATAAAATGATCTAATCGGGTCTCTATGTGCCCAGCCCTAGAAGATTAATAGTGCATTTTACTCGCCATTTCTTGCGCTTTGAGATGCCGCTTAGCCCAATACGCTATCTGAAATAGGAGCGACGTAAATTGAACAAATGTGATAGAATTTCGCTGAATTCTTATATTAACCAAAATATAAAATGATCTAATCGGGTCTCTGATTGCCCTATCATAGATGTTTAAGAGTGCATTTTACTCGCCATTCCACCCGCTTTGAGATGCCGCCTAGCCCAGTACGCTATTTGAAATAGGAGCGACGTAAGTTGAACAAATGTGATAGAATTTCCCTGAAATCTTATATTAAAGAAAATATAAAATGATCTAAACGGGACTCTGATTGCCCTATCATAGAAGTTTAGTAGTGCATTTTACTCGCCCTTCCACGCGCTTTAAGATACCGCGTAGCCCAGCACGCTATCTGAAATAGGAGCGACGTAAATTGAACGAATGTGATAGAATTTTGCTGAATTCTTAAATTAACCGTAATATAAAATGATGTAATCGGGTCTCTGTTCGCCCTACCCAAGAAGTTTAATAGTGCATTTCTCTCGTCATTTCATGCGCTTTGAGATGCCGCTTAGCCCAATACGCTATCTGAAATAGGAGCGACGTAAATTGAACAAATGTGATAGAATTACGCTGAATTCTTATATTAACCAAAATATAAAATGATCTACTCGGGTCTCTGATTGCCCTATCATAGACTATTAATAGTGCATTTTACTCGCCATTCCACCCGCTTTGAGATGCCGCCTAGACCAGTACGCTATTTGAAATAGGAGCGACGTAAGTTGAACAAATGTGATAGAATTTCCCTGAAATCTTATATTAAAGAAAATATAA
Organism: Macropis europaea; assembly: GCA_916610135.2. Classification (NCBI taxonomy): domain Eukaryota; kingdom Metazoa; phylum Arthropoda; class Insecta; order Hymenoptera; family Melittidae; genus Macropis; species Macropis europaea. The sequence goes on along the minus strand of CAKAJE020000656.1, from coordinate 146,795 downwards.
AATGATCTAAACGGGACTCTGATTGCCCTATCATAGAAGTTTAGTAGTGCATTTTACTCGCCCTTCCACGCGCTTTAAGATACCGCGTAGCCCAGCACGCTATCTGAAATAGGAGCGACGTAAATTGAACAAATGTGATAGAATTTCGCTGAATTCTTAAATTAACCATAATATAAAATAACCTAATCGGGTCTTTGTTCGCCCTACCCTAGAAGTTTAACAGTGAATTTCACTCGTCTTTCATGCGCTCTGAGTTGCCGCTTAGCCCAATAAGCTATCTAAAATAGGAGCGACGTAAATTGAACAAATGTGATAGAACTTCGCTGAATTCTTATATTAACCGTAATATAAAATGATCTGATCGGGTCTCTGCTTGCCCCACCCTAGAAGTTTAATAGTGCATTTTACTCGCCCTTTCGTGCGCTTTGAGATGCCGCTTAGCCCAATACGCTATCTGAAATAGGAGCGACGTAAATTGAACAAATGTGATAGAATTTCGCTGGATTCTTATATTAACCAAAATATAAAATGAACTAATCGGGTCTCTGATTGCCCTATCATAGAAGTTTAATAGTGCATTTTACTCGAAATTCCACGCGGTTTAAGTTGCCGCCTAGCCCAGTACGCTATCTGAAATAGGAGCTACGTAACTTGAACAAATGTGACAGAATTACGCTAAATTCTTATATTAACAGTAATATAAAATGATCTAATCGGGTCTCTGTTTGCCTTATCCGAGAAGTTTAATAGTGCATTTTACTCGCCATTCCACGCGCTTTAAGATGCCGTCTATCCGAGTACGCTTTCTGAAATAGGAGCGACGTAAGTTGAACAAATGTGATAGAATAACGCTGAATTCTTATATTAACCGTAATATAAAATGGTCTAATCGGGTCTCCGTTTGCCTTATCCTAGAAGTTTAATAGTGCATTTTACTCGCCATTCCACGCGCTTTAAGATACCGCGTAGCCCAGTACGCTATCTGAAATAGGAGCGACGTAAATTGAACAAATGTGATAGAATTTTGCTGAATTCTTTTATTTACCATAATGTTAAATGATCTAATCGGGTCTCTGTTCGCCCTAGCGCACAAGCTTAATAGTGCATTTTATTCGTCATTTCATGCGCTTTGAGATGCCGCTTAGCCCAATACGCTATCTGAAATAGGAGCGACGCAAATTGAACAAATGTGATAGAATTTCGCTGAATTCTTATATTAACCAAAATATAAAATGATCTAATCGGGTCCCTGATTGCCCTATCATAGAAGATTAATAGTGCATTTTACTCGCCATTCCACGCGGTTTAAGATGCCGCCCAGCCCAGTATGCTATCTGAAATAGGAACGACGTAAATTGAACAAATGTGATAAATTTTTGCTGAATTCTTGAATTAACCATAATATAAAATGATCTAATCGGGTCTCTGATTGCCCTACCCTAGAAGTTTAATAGTGCATTTTACTCGTCATTTCATGCGCTTTGAGATGCCGCTTAGCCCAATTAGCTGTCTGAAATAGGAGCGACGTAAATTGAACAAATGTGATAGAAGTTCCCTGAATACTTACATTAACCTTAATGTAAAATGATCTAATCGGGTCTCTGTTCGCCCTGCCCTAGAAGTTTAATAGTGCATTTTACTCGTCATTTCATGCGCTTTGAGATGCCGCTTAGCCCAATACGCTATCGGAAATAGGAGCGACGTAAAATGAACAAATGTGATAGGATTTCGCTGAATTCTTAAATTAACCATAATATAAAAGGATCTAATCGGGTCTCTATGTGCCCAACCCTAGAAGCTTAATAGTGCATTTTACTCGCCCTTTCGTGCGCTGTGAGATGCCGCTTAGCCCAATACGCTATCTGAAATAGGAGCGACGTAAATTGAACAAATGTGATAGAATTTTGCTGAATTCTTAAATTAACCGTAATATAAAATGATGTAATCGGGCCTCTGTTCGCCCTACCCAAGAAGTTTAATAGTGCATTTCTCTCGTCATTTCATGCGCTTTGAGATGCCGCTTAGCCCAATACGCTATCTGAAATAGGAGCGACGTAAATTGAACAAATGTGATAGAATTACGCTGAATTCTTATATTAACCAAAATATAAAATGATCTAATCGGGTCTCTGATTGCCCTATCATAGACGATTAATAGTGCATTTTACTCGCCATTCCACGCTCTTTAAGATGCCGCCTAGCCCAGTATGTTATCTGGAATAGGAACGACGTAAATTGAACAAATGTGATAGAATTTTGCTGAATTCTTAAATTAACCATAATATAAAATGATCTAATCGGGTCTCTGATTGCCCTACCCTAGAAGTTTAATAGTGCATTTTACTCGTCATTTCATGCGCTTTGAGATGCCGCTTAGCCCAATAAGCTGTCTGAAATAGGAGCGACGTAAATTGAACAGATGTGATAGAATTTCGCTGAATTCTTTTATTAACCATAATGTTAAATGATCTAATCGGGTCTCTCTTCGCCCTAGCGTAGAAGCTTAATAGTGCATTTTACACGCCATTTCATGCGCTTTGAGCTGCCGCTTAGCCCAATACGCTATCTGAAATAGTAGCGACGTATATTGAACAAACGTGATAGAATTTCCCTGAATTCTTATATTAACCTTAATGTAAAATGATCTAATCGGTTCTCTGTTCGCGCTACCCTCGAAGTTTAATAGTGCATTTTACTCGACATTTCATGCGCTTTGAGATGCCTCTTAGCCCAATACGCTATCTGAAATAGGAGCGACGTAAATTGAACAAGTGTGATAGAATTTCGTTGAATTCTTAAATTAACCATAATATAAAATGATCTAATCGGGTCTCTGTTTGCAATACCCTAGATGTTTGATAGAGCATTTTGCTCGCCATTTAATGCGCTTTGAGATGCCGCTTAGCCCAATACGCTATCTCAAATAGGAGCGACGTACATTGAACAAATGTGATAGAATTTCGCTGAATTCTTATATTAACCAAAATATAAAATGATCTAATCGGGTCTCTGATTGCCCTATCATAGAAGTGGAATAGTGCATTTTACTCGTCATTTCATGCGCTTTGAGATGCCGCTTTGCCCAATACGCTATCTGAAATAGAAGCGACGTAAATTGAACGAATGTGATAGAATTTCGCTGAATTCTTAAATTAACCATAATATAAAATGATCTAATCGGTTCTCTGTTCGCGCTACCCTCGAAGTTTAATAGTGCATTTTACTCGACATTTCATGCGCTTTGAGATGCCTCTTAGCCCAATACGCTATCTGAAATAGGAGCGACGTAAATTGAACAAGTGTGATAGAATTTCGTTGAATTCTTAAATTAACCATAATATAAAATGATCTAATCGGGTCTCTGTTTGCAATACCCTAGATGTTTGATAGTGCATTTTGCTCGCCATTTAATGCGCTTTGAGATGCCGCTTAGCCCAATACGCTATCTCAAATAGGAGCGACGTACATTGAACAAATGTGATAGAATTTCGCTGAATTCTTATATTAACCAAAATATAAAATGATCTAATCGGGTCTCTGATTGCCCTACCCTAGAAGTTTAATAGTGCATTTTACTCGCCATTTCATGCGCTTTGAGGTGCCGCTTAGCCCAATACGCTATCTGAAATATGAGCGACGTAAATTGAACAAATGTGATAGAATTTCGCTGAATTCTTATATTAACCATAATGTAAAATGATCTAATCGGGTCTCTGTTCGCCCTATCATAGAACTTTAATAGTGCATTTTATTCGCCATTTCATACGCTTTGAGATGTCGCTTAGCCCAATGCGCTATCTGAAATAGGAGCGATGTAAATTGAACAAATTTGATAGAATTTCGCTGAATTCATATATTGACCATAATGTAAAATGATCTAATCGGGTCTCCGTTCGCCCTAGCCTAGAAGTTTAATGGTGCATTTTATTCGCCATTTCATGCGCTTTGAGATGCCGCTTAGCCCAATACGCTATCTGAAATAGGAGCGACGTAAATTGAACAAATGTGATAGAATTTCCCTGAAATCTTATATTGAACAAAATATAAAATGATCTACTTGGGGCTCTGATTGCCCTATCATAGAAGTTTAGTAGTGCATTTTACTCGCCCTTCCAGGCGCTTTAAGATACCGTCTAGCCCAATACGCTATCTGAAATAGGAGCGACGTAAATTGAACAAATGTGATAGAATTTCCCTGAAATTTATATTGAACAAAATATAAAATGATCTAATTGGGGCTCTGATTGCCCTATCATAGAAGTTTCGTAGAGCATTTTACTCGCCATTCCACGTGCTTTAAGATGTCGCCTAGCCCAGTACGCTATCTGAAATAGGAGCGACGTAAGTTGATCAAATGTGATAGAATTACGCTGAATTCTTATATTAACCGTAATATAAAATGATCTAACCGGGTCTCTGTTTGAATTATCCTAGAAGTTTGACAGTGCATTTCACTCGCCATTTCATGCGTTTTGAGATGCCGCTTAGCCCAATACGCTATCTGAAATAGGAGCGACGTAAATTGAACAAATGTGATAGAATTTCGCTGAATCCTTATATTAACCAAAATATAAAATGATCTAATCGGGTCTCTGATTGCCCTATCATAGAAGGCTAATAGTGCATTTTACTCGCTATTCCACGCGCTTTAAGATGCCGGCTAGCCCAGTAGGCTATCTGAAATAGGAGTGACGTAAATTGAACAAATGTGATAGAATTACTCTTAATTCTTTTATTAACCATGATGTAATATGATCTAATCGGGTCTCTGTTTGCCTTACCCTAGAACTTTAATAGTGCATTTTACTCGCCATTTCAACCGCTTTGAGATGCCGCTTAGCCCAATACGCTATCTGAAATAGGAGCGACGTAAATCGAACAAATGTGATAGAATTTCATTGAATTCTTAAATTAACCATAATATACAATGATCTAATCGGGTCTCTGTTCGCCCCAGCCTAGACGTTTAATAGTGCATTTTATTCGCCATTTCATGCGCTTTGAGATGCCGCTTAGCCCAATACGCTATCTGGAATTGGAGCGACGTAAATTGAACAAACGTGATAGGATTTCGCTGAATTCTTATATTAACCAAAATATAAATGATCTAATCGGGTCTCTGATTGCCCTATCATAGAAGGCTAACAGTGCATTTTACTCGCTATTCCACGCGCTTTAAGATGCCGGCTAGCCCAGTAGGCTATCTGAAATAGGAGTGACGTAAATTGAACAAATGTAATAGAATTTCCGTGAATTCTTATATTAACCTTAATGTAAAATGATCTAATCGGGTCTCTGTTCGCCTTACCATAGAAGTCTAATGGTGCATTTCACTCGCCATTTCATGCGCTTTGAGATGCCGCTTAGCCCAATACGCTATCTGAAATAGGAGCGACGTAAGTTGGACAAATGTGATAGAATTTCGCTGAATTCTTTTATTAACCATAATGTAAAATGATCTGATCGGGTCTCTGTTCGCCCTAGCCTAGAAGTTTAATAGTGAATTTTATTCGCCACTTCATGCGCTTTGAGACGCCGCTTAGCCGAATACGCTATCTGAAATAGGAGCGACGTAAATTGAACAAATGTGATACAATTTCCCTGAAATCTTATATTAAACAAAATATAAAATGATCTAATCGGGTCTCTGATTGCCCTACCATAGAAGTTTAGTAGAGCATTTTACTCGCCATTCCACGCGCTTTAAGATGCCGCTAAGCCCAATACGCTATCTGGAATAGGAGCGACGTAAATTGAACAAACGTGATAGGATTTCGCTGAATTCTTATATTAACCAAAATATAAAATGATCTAATCGGGTCTCTGATTGCCCTACCATAGAAAGCTAATAGAGCATTTCACTCGCTATTCCACGCGCTTTAAGGTGCCGGCTAGCCCAGTAGGATATCTGAAATAGGAGTGACGTAAATTGAACAAATGTGATAGAATTACTCTTAATTCTTTTATTAACCATAATGTAATATGATCTAATCGGGTCTCTGTTTGCCATTCCCTAGAAGTTTAATAGTGGATTTTGCTCGCCATTTCATGCGCATTGAGATGCCGCTTTGACCAATACGCTATCTGAAATAGAAGCGACGTAAATTGAACGAATGTGATAGAATTTCCCTGAAATCTTATATTGAACAAAATATAAAATGATCTAATTGGGGCTCTGATTGCCCTATCATAGAAGTTTAGTAGTGCATTTTACTCGCCCTTCCAGGCGCTTTAAGATACCGTCTAGCCCAATACGCTATCTGAAATAGGAGCGACGTAAATTGAACAAATGTGATAGAATTTCCCTGAAATCTTATATTGAACAAAATATAAAATGATCTAATTGGGGCTCTGATTGCCCTATCATAGAAGTTTAGTAGAGCATTTTACTCGCCATTCCACGTGCTTTCAGATGTCGCCTAGCCCAGTACGCTATCTGAAATAGGAGCGACGTAAGTTGAACAAATGTGATAGAATTACGCTGAATTCTTATATTAACCGTAATATAAAATGATCTAACCGGGTCTCTGTTTGAATTATCCTAGAAGTTTGACAGTGCATTGCACTCGCCATTTCATGCGCTTTGAGATGCCGCTTAGCCCAATACGCTATCTGAAATAGGAGCGACGTAAATTGAACAAATGTGATAGAATTTCGCTGAATCCTTATATTAACCAAAATATAAAATGATCTAATCGGGTCTCTGATTGCCCTATCATAGAAGTTTAATAGTGCATTTTACTCGCCATTCCACGCGCTTTAAGATGACGCCTAGCCCAGTACGCTATCTGAAATAGGAGCGACGTAAATTGAACAAATGTGATAGAATTTCGCTGAATTCTTATATTAACCTTAATGTAAAATGATCTAATCGGATCTCTGTTCGCCCTACCCTAGAAGTTTGATAGTGCATTTCTCTCGTCATTTCATGCGCTTTAAGATGCCGCTTAGCCCTGTAACCTATCTGATATAGGAGCGATGTAAATTGAACAAATGTGATAGAATTTCGCTGAATCCTTATAGTAACCAAAATATAAAATGATCTAATCGGGTCTCTTATTGCCCTATCATAGAAGTTTCATAGGGTATTTCACTCGCCATTCCACGCGCTTTAAGATGCCGCCTAGCCCAGTACGCTATCTGAAATAGGAAGGACGTAAATTGAACAAGTGTGATAGAATTTCGTTGAATTCTTAAATTAACCATAATATAAAATGATCAAATCGGGTCTCTGTCTGCCATACCCTAGAAGTTTAATAGTGCATTTTATTCGCCATTTCATGCGCTTTGAGATGCCGCTTAGCACAATACGCTATCTGAAATATCAGCGACGTAAATTGAACAAATGTGATAGAATTTCGCTGAATTCTTATAGTAACCTTAATGTAAAATGATCTAATCGGGTCTCTGTTCGCCCCACCCTAGAAGTTTGATAGTGCATTTCTCTCGTCATTTCATGCGCTTTAAGATGCCGCTTAGCCCTGTAACCTATCTGAAATAGGAGCGATGTAAATTGAACAAATGTGATAGAATTTCCCTGAAGTCTTATATTAAACAAAATATAAAATGATCTAATCGGGTCCCTGATTGCCCTATCATCGAAGTTAAATAGTGAATTTCACTCGCCATTCCACGCGCTTTAAGATGCCGACTAGCCCGGTACGCTATCTGAAATAGGAGCGACGTAAATTGAACAAATTTGATAGAATTTCCCTGAATTCTTAAATTAACCATAATATAAAATGATCTAATCGGGTTTCTGTTCGCCCTAGCCGAGAAGATTAATAGTGCATTGTATTCGCCATTTCATGCGCTTTGAGATGCCGCTTAGCCCAATACGCTATCTGAAATAGGAGTGACGTAAATTCAACAAATGTGATAGAATTACGCTTAATTCTTATATTAACCGTAATATAAAATGACCTAATCGGGTCTCAGTTTGCCTTATCCTAGAAGTTTAGTGTTGCATTTTACTCGCCATTTCATGCGCTTTGAGATGCCGCTTATCCAAATACGCTATCTGAAATAGGAGCGACGTAAATTGAACAAATGTGATAGAATTTCGCTGAATTCTTAAATTAACTATAATATGAAATGATCTAATCGGGTCACTGATTGCCCTATCATAGAAGTCTAATAGTGCATTTTACGCGACATTCCACGCGCTTTAAGTTGCCGCCTAGCCCAGTACGCTATCTGAAATAGGAGCGACGTAAATTGAACAAATGTGATAGAATTTTGCTGAATTCTTGTATTAACCGTAATATAAAATGATCTAATCGGGTTTCTGTTCGCCCTAGCCGAGAAGATTAATGGTGCATTGTATTCGCCATTTCATGCGCTTTGAGATGCCGCTTAGCCCAATACGCTATCTGAAATAGGAGTGACGTAAATTCAACAAATGTGATAGAATTACGCTTAATTCTTATATTAACCGTAATATAAAATGTTCTAATCGGGTCTCTCTTTCCCTTACCCTAGAAGTTTAACAGTGCACTTCACTCGCCATTTCATGCGCTTTGAGATGCCGCTTAGCCCAATACGCTACCTGAAATAGGAGCGACGTAAATTGAACAAATGTGATAGGATTTCGCTGAATTCTTAAATTAACCATAATATAAAATGATCTTATCGGGTCTCTGTTTGCCCTACCCTAGAAGTTTAACAGTGCATTTTGCTCGCCATTTCATGCGCTTTGAGATGCCGCTTAGCCCAATACGCTATCTGAAATAGGAGCGACGTAAATTGAACAAACGTGATAGGATTTCCCTGAATTCTTATACTAACCTTAATGTAAAATGATCTAATCGGTTCTCTGTTCGCCCTACCCTAGAAGTTTAATAGTGCATTTTACTCGACATTTCATGCGCTTTGAGATGCCTCTTAGCCCAATACGCTATCTGAAATAGGAGCGACGTAAATTGAAGAAGTGTGATAGAATTTCGTTGAATTCTTAAATTAACCATAATATAAAATGATCTAATCGGGTCTCTGTTTGCAATACCCTACATGTTTGATAGTGCATTTTGCTCGCCATTTAATGCGCTTTGAGATGCCGCTTAGCCCAATACGCTATCTGAAATAGGAGCGACGTAAATTGAACAAATGTGATAGAATTTCCCTGAAATCTTATATTAAACAAAATATAAAATGATCTAATCGGGACTCCGATTGCCCTATCATAGAAGTTTAGTACTGCATTTTACTCGTCATTCCACGCGCTTTAAGATGCCGCCTAGCCCAGTACGCTATCTGAAATAGGAACGACGTAAATTGAACAAATGTGATAGAATTTAGCTGAATTCTTAAATTAACCATAATGTAATATGATCTAATCGGGTCTCTGTTTGCCTTACCCTAGAAGTTTAATAGTGCATTTTACTCGCCATTTCATCCGCTTTGAGATGCCGCTCAGCCCAATACGCTATCTGAAATAGGAGCGACGTAAATCGAACAATTGTGATAGAATTTCGCTGAATTCTTAAATTAACCATAATATACAATGATCTAATCGGGTCTCTGTTCGCCCTAGCCTAGACGTTTAATAGTGCATTTTACTCGCCATTCCACGCGCTTTAAGATGACGCCTAGCCCAGTACGCTATCTGAAATAGGAGCGACGTAAATTGAACAAATGTGATAGAATTTCCCTGAAATCTTATATTAAACAAAATATAAAATGATCTAATCGGGTCTCTGATTGCCCTACCATAGAAGTTTAGTAGAGCATTTTACTCGCCATTCCACGCGCTTTAAGATGCCGCCTAGTCCAGTACGGTATCTCAAGCAGGAGCGGCGTAAGTTGAACAAATGTGATAGAATTTCGCTGAATCCTTATATTAACCAAAATATAATATGATTTAATCGGGTCTCTTATTGCCCTATCATTGTAGTTTCATAGTGCATTTTACTCGCCATTCCACGCGCTTTAAGATGCCGCCTAGCCCAGTACGCTATCTGAAATAGGAACGACGTAAATTGAACAAATGTGATAGAATTTTGCTGAATTCTTAAATTAACCATGATATAAAATGATCTAATCGGGTCTCTGTTTGCCATTCCCTAGAAGTTTAATAGTGGATTTTGCTCGCCATTTCATGCGCTTTGAGATGCCGCTTAGCCCAATACGCTATCTGAAATAGGAGCGACGTAAATTGAACAAATGTGATAGAATTTCCCTGAATTATTATATTAACCTTAATGTAAAATGATCTAATCGGGTCTCTGTTCGCCCTACCCTAGAAGTTGAATAGTGCATTTCACTCGCCATTTCATGCGCTTTGAGATGCCGCATAGCCCAGTACGCTATCTGAAATAGGAACGACGTAAATTGAACAAATGTGATAGAATTTTGCTGAATTCTTAAATTGACCATAATATAAAATGATCTAATCGGGTCTCTGTTCGCCCTAACCGAGAAGTTTAATAGTGCATTTTATTCGCCATTTCATGCGCTTTGAGATGCCGCTTAGCCCAATACGCTATCTGGAATTGGAGCGACGTAAATTGAACAAACGTGATAGGATTTCGCTGAATTCTTATATTAACCAAAATATAAAATGATCTAATCGGGTCTCTGATTGCCCTATCATAGAAGGCTAATAGTGCATTTTACTCGCTATTCCATGCGCTTTAAGATGCCGGCTAGCCCAGTAGGCTATCTGAAATAGGAGTGACGTAAATTGAACAAATGTGATAGAATTACTCTTAATTCTTTTATTAACCATAATGTAATATGATCTAATCGGGTCTCTGTTCGCCTTACCATAGAAGTCTAATGGTGCATTTCACTCGCCATTTCATGCGCTTTGAGATGCCGCTTAGCCCAATACGCTATCTGAAATAGGAGCGACGTAAGTTGAACAAATGTAATAGAATTTCGCTGAATTCTGTTATTAACCATAATGTAAAATGATCTGATCGGGTCTCTGTTCGCCCTAGCCTAGAAGTTTAATAGTGAATTTTATTCGCCACTTCATGCGCTTTGAGATGCCGCTTAGCCGAATACGCTATCTGAAATAGGAGCGACGTAAATTGAACAAACGTGATACAATTTCCCTGAAATCTTATATTAAACAAAATATAAAATGATCTAATCGGGTCTCTGATTGCCCTACCATAGAAGTTTAGTAGAGCATTTTACTCGCCATTCCACGCGCTTTAAGATGCCGCTAAGCCCAATACGCTATCTGGAATAGGAGCGACGTAAATTGAACTAACGTGATAGGATTTCGCTGAATTCTTATATTAACCAAAATATAAAATGATCTAATCGGGTCTCTGATTGCCCTATCATAGAAGGCTAACAGTGCATTTTCCTCGCTATTCCACGCGCTTTAAGGTGCCGGCTAGCCCAGTAGGCTATCTGCAATAGGAGTGACGTAAATTGAACAAATGTGATAGAATTACTCTTAATTCTTTTATTAACCATAATCTAATATGATCTAATCGGGTCTCTGTTTGCCATACCCTAGAAGTGTAATAGTGGATTTTGCTCAGCATTTCATGCGCTTTGAGATGCCGCATAGCCCAGTACGCTATCTGAAATAGGAGCGACGTAAGTTGAACAAAAGTGATAGAATTTCGCTGAATCCTTATATTAACCAAAATATAAAATGATCTAATCGGGTCTCTGATTGCCCTATCATCGAAGTTTAATAGTGCATTTTACTCGCCCTTCCACGCGCTTTAAGATGCCGACTAGCCCAGTACGCCATCTGAAATAGGAGCGACGTAAATTGACCAAATGTGATAGAATTTCGCTGATTTCTTATATTAACCAAAATATAAAATGATCTAATCGTGTCTCTGATTGCCCTACCCTACAAGTTTAATAGTGCATTTTACTCGCCATTTCATGCGCTTTGAGGTGCCGCTTAGCCCAATACGCTATCTGAAATAGGAGCGACGTAAATTGAACAAATGTGATAGAATTTCGCTGAATTCTTATATTAACCCAAATATAAAATGATCTAATCGGGTCTCTGATTGCCCTATCATCGATGTTAAATAGTGAATTTCACTCGCCATTCCACGCGCATTAAGATGCCGCCTAGCCCAGTACCCTATCTGAAATAGGAGCGACGTAAATTGAACAAATGTGACAGAATTTTGCTGAATTCTTAAATTAACCATAATATAAAATGATCTAATCGGGTCTCTGTTTGCCCTACCGTAGAAGTTTAATAGTGCATTTTACTCGCCATTTCATGCACTTTGAGATGCCGCTTAGCCCGATACGCTATCTTAAATAGGAGCGACGTAAGTTGAACAAATGTGATAGAATTACGCTGCATTCTTATATTAACCGTAATATAAAATGATCTAATCGGGTCTCTGTTCGCCCTATCATAGAACTTTAATAGTGCATTTTATTCGCCATTTCATACGCTTTGAGATGCCGCTTAGCCCAATACGCTATCTGAAATAGGAGCGATGTAAATTGAACAAATGTGATAGAATTTCGCTGAATTCATATATTGACCATAATGTAAAATGATCTAATCGGGTCTCCGTTCGCCCTAGCCTAGAAGTTTAATGGTGCATTTTATTTGCCATTTCATGCGCTTTGCGATGCCACTTAGCCCAATACGCTATCTGAAATAGGAGCGACGTAAATTGAACAAATGTGATAGAATGTCCCTGAAATCTTATATAGAACAAAATATAAAATGATCTAATTGGGGCTCTGATTGCCCTATCATAGAAGTTTAGTAGAGCATTTTACACGCCATTCCACGCGCTTTAAGATGCCGCCTAGCCCAGTACGCTATCTGAAATAGGAGCGACGTAAGTTGCACAAATGTGATAGAATTTCCCTGAATTATTATATTAACCCAAATATAAAATGATCTAATCGGGTCCCTGATTGCCCTATCATCGAAGTTAAATAGTGAATTTCACTCGCCATTCCACGCGCTTTAAGATGCCGCCTAGCCCAGTACGCTATCTGAAACAGGAGCGACGTAAATTGAACAAATGTGATAGAATTTCCCTGAATTCTTAAATTAACCATAATATAAAATGATCTAATCGGGTTTCTGTTCGCCCTAGCCGAGAAGATTAATAGTGCATTTTATTCGCCATTTCATGCGCTTTGAGATGCTGCTTAGCCCAATACGCTATCTGAAATTGGAGCGATATAAGTTGAACAAATGTGATAGAATGTCGCTGAATTCTTTTATTAACCATAATGGAAAATGATCTAATCGGATCTCTGTCCGCCCGAGTCTAGAACTTTAATAGTGCATTTTATTCGCCATTTCATACGCTTTGAGATGCCGCTTTGCCCAATACGCTATCTGAAATAGGAGCGACGTAAATTGAACAAATGTGATAGAATTTCACTGAATTCTTATATTAACCAAAATATAAAATGATCTAATCGGGTCTCTGATTGCCCTAGCATAGAAGTTTAATAGTGCATTTTACTCGCCATTCCGAGCGCGTTAAGATGCCGCATAGCCCAACACGCTATCTGAAATAGGAGCGACGTAAATTGAACAAATGTGATAGACTTTCGCTGAATTCTTAAATTAACTATAATATAAAATGATCTAATCGGGTCACTGATTGCCCTACCCTAGATGTTTAAAAGTGCATTTTACTTGCCATTTCATGCGCTTTGAGATGCCGCTTAGCACAATACGCTATCTGAAATAGGAACGACGTAAATTGAACAAATGTGATAGAATTTCGCTGAATTCTTCAATTAACCATAATATAAAATGATCTAATCGGGTCCCTGTTTGCCCTACCCTAGGAGTTCAATAGTGCATTTCACTCGTCATTTCATACGCTTTGAGATGCCGCTTAGCCCAATACGCTATCTGAAATAGGAGCGACGTAAATTGAACAAATGTGATAGAATTTCGCTGAATTCTTATATTAACCAAAGTATAAAATGATCTAATCTAGTCTCTGATTGCCCTATCATAGAAGGTTAATAGTGCATTTTACTCGCCATTCCACGCGCTTTAAGATGCCGCCTAGCCCAGTACGCTGTCTGAAATAGAAGCGACGCAAATTGAACAAGTGTGATAGAATCTCACTGAATACTTATATTAACCTTAATGTAAAATGATCTAATCGGGTCTCTGTACGCCCTACCCTTGAAGTTTAATAGTGCGTGTCACTCGTCATTTCATGCGCTTTGAGATGACGCTTAACCCAATACGCTATCTGAAATAGGAGCGACGTAAGTTGAACAAATGTGACAGAATTACGCTGCATTCTTATATTCACCTTAATGTAAAATGATCTCTTCGGGTCTCTGTTCGCCCTACCCTAGAAGTATAATAGTGCATTTTACTCGCCCTTCCACGCGCTTTAAGATGCCGCCTAGCCCAGTACGCTACCTGAAATAGGAGCGGCGTAAGTTGAACAAATGTGATAGAATTACGCTGAATTCTTATATTAACCGTAATATAAAATGAACTAATCGGGTCTCTGATTGCCCTATCATAGAAGTTTAACAGTGCATTTCACTCGTCATTTCATGCGCTTTGACATGCCGCTTAGCCCAATAAGCTATCTGAAATAGGAGCGACGTAAATTGAACAAATGTGATAGAATTTCCCTGAAATCTTATATTAAACAAAATATAAAATGAGCTAATCGTGTCTCTGATTGCCCTATCATAAAAGTTGAGCAGTGCATTTTACTCGCCATTCCACGCTCTTTAAGATGGCGCCTAGCCCAGTACGCTATCTGAAATAGGAGCGACGTAAGTTGAACAAATGTGATAGAATTTCGCTGAGTTCTTTTATTAACCATAATGTAAAATGATCTGCTCGGGTCTCTGTTCGCCCTAGCCTAGAAGTTTAATAGTGCATTTCACTCGTCATTTCATGCGCTTTGAGATGCCGCTGAGCCCAATAAGCTACCTGTAATAGGAGCGACGTAAATTGAACAAATGTGATAGAATTTCCCTGAAATCTTATATTAAACAAAATATAAAATGATATAATCGGGTCTCTGATTGCCCTATCATAGAAGTTTAACAGTTCATTTCACTCGTCATTTCATGCGCTTTGACATGCCGCTTAGCCCAATAAGCTATCTGAAATAGGAGCGACGTAAATTGAACAAATGTGATAGAATTTCCCTGAAATCTTATATTAAACAAAATATAAAATGAGCTAATCGGGTCTCTGATTGCCCTATCATAGAAGTTTAGTAGTGCATTTTACTCGCCATTCCGCGAGCTTTAAGATGCCGCCTAGCACAGTACGCTATCTGAAATAGGAGCGACGTAAGTTGAACAAATGTGATAGAATTTCGCTGAATTCTTATATTAACCAAAGTATAAAATGATCTAGTCTGGTCTCTGATTGCCCTATCATAGAAGGTTAATAGTCCATTTTACTCGCCATTGCATGTGCTTTGAGATGCCGCCTAGCCCAGTACGCTATCTGAAATAGGAGCGACGTAAATTGAACAAATGTGATAGAATTTCGCTGAATTCTTAAATTAACCATAATATAAAATGATCTCATCGGGACTCTGTTTGACCTACCCTAGAAGTTTAATAGTGCATTTTACTCGCCATTCCATGCGCTCTGAGATGCCGCTTATCCCAATACGCTATCTGAAATAGGAGCGACGTAAATTGAACAAATGTGATAGAATTTCGCTGAATTCTTAAATCAACCATAATATAAAATGATCTAATCGGGTCTCTGTTTGCCTTTTCCTAGAAGTTTAATAGTGCATTATACTCGCCATTTCATGCGCTTTTAGATGCCGCCTAGCCCAGTACGCTATCTGAAATAGGATCGACGTAAATTGAACAAATGTGATAGAATTTCCGTGAATCCTTATATTAACCTTATCGTAAAATGATCTAATCGGGTCTCTGTTCGCCCTACCATAGAAGTCTAATGGTGCATTTTACTCGTCATTTCATGCGCTTTGAGATGCCGCCTAGCCCAGTACGCTATCTGAAATAGGAGCGACGTAAATTAAACAAATGTGATAGAATTTCCGTGAATCCTTATATTAACCTTAATGTAAAATCATCTACTCGGGTCTCTGTTCGCCCTACCATAGAAGTCTAATGGTGCATTTCACTCGCCATTTCATGCGCTTTGAGATGCCGCCTAGCCCAGTACGCTATCTGTAATAGGAGCGACGTAAATTGAACAAATGTGATAGAATTTCGCTGAATTCTTATATTAACAATAATATAAAATGATCTAATCGGGTCTCTGAGTGCCCTATCATAGAAGTTTAATAGTGCATTTTACTTGCCATTCCACGCGCTTTAAGATGCCGCCTAGCCCAGTACGTTATCTGAAATAGGAGCGACGTAAATTGAACAAATGCGATAAAATTTTGCTGACATCTTAAATTAACCATAATATAAAATGATCTAATCGGGTCTCTGATTGCCCTATCATAAAATTTTAATAGTGCATTTTACTCGCCATTCCACGCGCTTTAAGATGCCGCCTAGCCCAGTACGCTATCTGAAATAGGAGCGACGTAAGATGAACAAATGTGATAGAATTACGCTGAATTCTTATATTAACCGTAATATAAAATGATCTAATCGGGCCTCTGTTTGCTATATCCTAGAAGTTTAATAGTGCAATTCACTCGCCATTTCATGCACTTTGAAATGCTGCTTAGCCCAATACGCTATCTGAAATAGGAGCGACGTAAATTGAAAAAATGTGATAGAACTTAGCTGAATTCTTAAATTAACCATAATATAAAATGATCGAATCGGGTCTCTGTTTGCCCTACCCTAGAAGTTTAATAGTGTAATTTATTCGCCATTTCATGCGCTTTGAGATGCCGCATAGCCCAGAACGCTATCTGAAATAGGAGCGACGTAAGTTGAACAAATGTGATAGAATTACGCTGAATTCTTAAATTAACCATAATATAAAATGATCTAATCGGGTCTTTGTTTGCCCTACCCTAGAAGTTTAATAGTCCATTTTACTCGCCATTGCATGTGCTTTGAGATGCCGCATAGCCCAATACGCTATCTGAAATAGGAGCGACGTAAATTGAACAAGTGTGATAGAATTTCCCTGAATTCTTATATTAACTTAATGTAAAATGATCTAATCGGGTCTCTGTTCGCCCTACCATTGAAGTCTAATAGTGCATTTCACTCGACATTTCATGCGCTTTGAAATGCCGCTTAGCCCAATACGCTGTCTGAAATAGGAGCGACGTAAATTGAACGAATGTGATAGAACTTCGCTGAAATCTTATATAAAACAAAATATAATATGATCTAATCAGGTCTCTGATTGCCCTATCATAGAAGTTTAGTAGTGCATTTTACTCGGCATTCCACGCGCTTTAAGATGCCGCCTAGCCCTGTACGCTATCTGAAATAGGAGCGACGTAAGTTGAACAAATGTGATAGAATTACGCTGAATTCTTAAATTAACCATAATATAAAATGATCTAATCGGGTCTTTGTTTGCCCTACCCTAGAAGTTTAATAGTCCATTTTACTCGCCATTGCATGTGCTTTGAGATGCCGCCTAGCCCAGTACGCTATCTGAAATAGGAGCGACGTAAATTGAACAAATGTGATAGAATTTCGCTGAATTCTTAAATTAACCATAATATAAAATGATCTCATCGGGACTCTGTTTGACCTACCCTAGAAGTTTAATTGTGCATTTTGCTCGCCATTTCATGCGCTTTGAGACGCCGCTTAGCCCAATACGCTATCTGAAATAGGAACGACAGAAGTTGAACAAATGTGATAGAATTTCGCTGAATTCTTTTATTAACCATAATGTAAAATGATCTGATCGGGTCTCTGTTCGCCCTAGCCTACAAGTTTAATGGTGCATTTTATTCGCCACTTCATGCGCTTTGAGATGCCGCTTAGCCGAGTACGCTATCTGAAATAGGAGCGACGTAAATTGAACAAATGTGATAGAATTTCGCTGAATTCTTATATTAACCAAAATATAAAATGATCTAATCGGGTCTCTGATTGCCCTATCATAGAAGTTTAATACTGCATTTTACTTGCCATTCCACGCGCTTTAAGATGCCGCCTAGCCCAGTACGCTATCTGAAATAGCAGAGACGTAAGTTGAACAAATGTGATAGAATTTCGCTGAGGTCTTTTATTAACCATAATGTAAAATGATCTGATCGGGGCTCTGATCGCCATAGCCTAGAAGTTTAATAGTGCATTTTATTCGCCATTTCATGCGCTTTGAGATGCCGCTTAGCCGAGTTCGCTATCTGAAATAGGAGCGACGTAAATTGAACAAATGTGATAAAATTTCCCTGAAATCTTATATTAAACAAAATATAAAATGATATAATCGGGTCTCTGATTGCCCTATCATAGAAGTTTAATAGTGCATTTCACTCGTCATTTCATGCGCTTTGTGATGCTGCTAAGCCCAATAAGCTATCTGTAATAGGAGCGACGTAAATTGAACAAATGTGATAGAATTTCGCTGAATTCTTATGTTAACCAAAATATAAAATGATCTAATCGGGTCTCTGATTTCCCTATCATAGAAATTTAATAGTGCAGTTTACTTGACATTCCACGCGCTTTAAGATGCCGCCTAGCCCAGTACGCTATCTGAAATAGGAACGACGTGAATTGAACAAATGTGATAGAATTTTGCTGAATTCTTAAATTAACCATAATATAAAATGATCTAATCGGGTGTCTGATTGCCCTATCATAGAATTTTAATAGTGCATTTCACTCGTCATTTCATGCGCTTTGAGATGCCGCTTAGCCCAATATGCTATCTGAAATAGGAGCGACGTAAATTGAACAAATGTGATGGAATTTCGCTGAATTCTTTTATTAACCATAATATAAAATGATCTAATCGGGTCTCTGTTCGCCCTAGCCTAGAAGTTTAATAGTGCATTCTAGTCGCCATTTCATGCGCTTTGAGATGCCGCCTAGCCCAGTACGCTATCTGAAATAGGAGCCACGTAAATTGAACAAATGTGATAGAATTTCCGTGATACCTATATTAACCTTAATGTAAAATGATTTAAACGGGCCTCTGTTCGCCCTACCATAGAAGTCTAATAGTGCATTTCACTCGCTATTTCATGCGCTTTGAGATGCAGCCTAGCCCAGTACGCTATCTGAAATAGGAGCGACGTAAGTTGAACAAATGTGATGGAATTACGCTGAATTCTTATATTAACCGTAATATAAAATGATCTAATCGGGTCTCTGTTTGCCTTATTCTAGAAGTTTAATAGCGCGTTTTACTCGCACATTCCACGCGCTTTAAGAAGCCGCCTTGCGCAGTATGCTATCTGAAATAGGAGCGACGTAAATTGAACAAATGTGATAGAATCTCGCTGAATTCTTAAATTAACCATAATATAAAATGATCTAATCGGGTCTCTGTTTGCGTTATCCTAGAAGTTTAATAGTGCATTATACTCGCCATTTCATGCGCTTTCAGATGCCGCCTAGCCCAGTACGCTATCTGAAACAGGAGCGACGTCAATTGAACAAATGTGATAGAATTTCCGTGGATTCTTATATCAACCTTAATGTAAAATGATCTAATCGGGTCTCTGTTCGCCCTACCATAGAAGTCTATAGTGCATTTCACTCGCCATTTCATGCGCTTTGAGATGCCGCCTATCCCAGTACGCTATCTGAAATAGGAGCGACGTAAGTTGAACAAATGTGATAGAATTACGCTGAATTCTCATATTAAGCGTAATATAAAATGATCTAATCGGGTCTCTGTTTGCCTTATCCTAGAAGTTTAATAGCGCGTTTTACTCGCCACTCCACGCGCTTTTTGATGCCGCCTAGCCCAGTATGCTATCTGAAATAGGAGCGACGTAAATTGAACAAATGTGATAGAATTTCGCTGAATTCTTAAATTAACCATAATATAAAATGATCTAATCGGGTCTCAGTTTGCGTTATCCTAGAAGTTTAAATAGTGCATTATACTCGCCATTTCATGCGCTTTTAGATGCCGCCTAGCCCAGTACGCTATCTGAAATAGGAGCGACGTAAATTGAACAAATGTGATGGAATTTTGCTGAATTCTTAAATTAACCATAATATAAAATGATCTAATCGGGTCTCTGATTGCCCTATCATAGAATTTTAATAGTGCATTTCACTCGTCATTTCATGCGCTTTGAGATGCCGCTTAGCCCAATATGCTATCTGAAATAGGAGCGACGTAAATTGAACAAATGTGATAGAATTTCGCTGAATTCTTTTATTAACCAAATGTGAAATGATCTAATCGGGTCTCTGTTCGCCCTAGCCTAGAAGTTTAATAGTGCATTTCACTCGCCATTTCATGCGCTTTGAGATGCCGCTAAGCCCTATAAGCTATCTGAAATAGGAGCGACGTAAATTGAACAAATGTGATAAAATTTCCCTGAAATCTTATATTAAACAAAATATAAAATGATCTAATCGGGTCTCTGATTGCCCTATCATAGAAGTTTAATAGTGCATTTCACTCGTCTTTTCATGCGCTTTGTGATGCCGCTAAGCCCAATAAGCTATCTGTAATAGGAGCGACGTAAATTGAACAAATGTGATAAAATTTCGCTGAATCTTATGTTGACCAAAATATAAAATGATCTAATCGGTCTCTGATTGCCCTATCATAGAAATTTAATAGTGCAGTTTACTTGACATTCCACGCGCTTTAAGATGCCGCCTAGCCCAGTACGCTATCTGAAATAGGAGCGACGTAAATTGAACAAATGTGTTAGAATTTCGCAGAATTCTTTTATTAACGATAATGTAAAATGATCTAATCGGGTCTCTGTTCGCCATAGCCTAGAAGTTTAATAGCGCATTTTATTCGCCATTTCATGCGCTTTGAGATGCCGCTTAGCTCAATACGCTATCTGAAATAGGAGCGACGTAAATTGAACAAATTGTGATAGAATTTTCCTGAAATCTTTTATTATACAAAATATAAAATGATCTAATCGGGTCTCTGATTGCCCTATCATAGAAGTTTAGTAGTGCATTTTACTCGCCATTTCATGCGCTTTGAGATGCCGCTTAGCCAATACGCTATTTGAAATACGAGCGACGTAAATTGAACAAATGTGATAGAATTACGCTGAATTCTTATATTAACCGTAATATAAAATGATCTAATCGGGTCTCTGTTTGGCTTATCCTAGAAGTTTAATGGTGCATTTTACTTGCCATTTCATGCGCTTTGAGATGCCGCCTAGCCCAGTACGCTATCTAAAATAGGAGCGACGTAAGTGGAACAAATGTGATAGAATTACGCTGGATTCTTATATTAACCGTAATATAAAATGATCTAATCGGGCCTCTGTTTGCCTTATCCTAGAAGTTTAGTATTGCATTTTACTCGCCATTTCATGCGCTTTGAGATGCCGCTTAGCCCAATACGCTATCTGAAATAGGAGCGACGTAAATTGAACAAATGTGATAGAATTTCCGTGAATTCTTATATTAAACTTAATGTAAAATGATCTAATCGGGTCTCTGTTCGCCCTACCATAGAAGTCTAATAGTGCATTTCACTCGCCATTTCATGCGCTTGAGATGCCGCTTAGCCCAATACGCTATTTGAAATACGAGCGACGTAAATTGAACAAATGTGATAGAATTACGCTGAATTCTTATATTAACCGTAATATAAAATGATCTAATCGTGTCTCTGTTTGGCTTATCCTAGAAGTTTAATGGTGCATTTTACTCGCCATTTCATGCGCTTTGAGATGCCGCATATCCCAATACGCTATCTGAAATAGGAGCGATGTAAATTGAACAAATGTGATAGAATTTCGCTGAATTCTTAAATTAACCATAATATGAAATGATCTAATCGGGTCTCTGTTTGACCTACCCTAGTAGTTTAATAGTGCATTTTACTCGCCATTTCATGGCTTTGAGATGCCGCATAGCCAATACGCTATCTGAAATAGGAGCGACGTAAATTGAACAAATGTGATAGAATTTCCGTGAATCCTGATATTAACCTTAATGTAAAATGATCTAATCGGGTCTCTGTTCGCCCTACCATAGAAGTCTAATAGTGCATTTCACTCGCCATTTCATGCGCTTTTGAGATGCCGTTTAGCTCAATACGCCATCTGAAATAGGAGCGACGTAAGTTGAACAAATGTGATAGAATTTCGCTGAATTCTTTTATTAACCATAATGTAAATGATCTGATCGGGGCTCTGTTCGCCCTAGCCTAGAAGTTTATTAGTGCATTTTATTCGCCATTTCATGCGCTTTGAGATGCCGCTTAGCTCAATACGCTATCTGAAATAGGAGCGACGTAAATTGAACAAACGTGATAAAATTTCCCTGAAATCTTATATTAAACAAAATATAAAATGATCTAATCGGGTCTCTGATTGCCCTATCATCGAATTCTTAAATTAACCAAAATATAAAATGATCTAATCGGGTCTCTGATTGCCCTATCATAGAAGTTTAGTAGTGCATTTCACTCGCCATTCCACGCGCTTTAAGATGCCGCCGAGCCCAGTACGCTATCTGAAATAGTAACGACGTAAATTGAACAAATGTGATAGAATTTTGCTGAATTCTTAAATTAAGCATAATATGAAATGAACTGATCGGGTCTCTGTTCGCCCTAGCCTAGAAGTTTAATAGTGCATTTTACTCGCCATTTCATGCGCTTTGAGATGCCGCTTAGCCCAATACGCTATCTGAAATAGGAGCGACGTAAATTGAACAAATGTGATAGGATTTCGCTGAATTCTTAAATTAACCATAATATAAAATGATCTAATCGGGTCTCTGATGTGCCCTACCCTAGAAGTTTAATAGTGCATTTCACTCGCCATTTCTTGCGCTTTGAGATGCTGCTTAGCCCAATACGCTATCTGAAATAGGAGCGACGTAAATTGAACAAATGTGATAGAATTTCCCTGAAATCTTATAGTAAACAAAATATAAAATGATCTAATCGGGACTCTGATTGCCCTATCATAGAAGTTTAGTAGTGCATTTTACTCGCCCTTCCACGCGATTTAAGATGCCGCCTAGCCCAGTACGCTATCTGAAATAGGAGCGACGTAACTTGAACAAATGTGATAGAATTTTGCTGAATTCTTAAATTAACCATAATATAAAATGATCTAATCGGGTCTCTGTTTGCCCTACCCTAGAAGTTTAATAGTGCATTTTACTCGCCATTTCATGCGCTTTGACATGCCGCTTAGCCCAATACGCTATCTGAAATACGAGCGACGTAAATTGAACAAATGTGATAGAATATCCCTGAATTCTTATATTAACCTTAATGTAAAATGATCTATTCGGGTCTCTGTTCGCCCTACCCTAGAAGTTTAATATTGCCTTTCACTCGTCATTTCATGCGCTTTGAGATGCCGCTTAGCCCAATACGCTATCTGAAATAGGAGCGACGTAAATTGAACAAATGTGATAGGATTTCGCTGAATTCTTAAATTAACCATAATATAAAATGATCTAATCGGGTCTCTGTGTGCCCTACCCTAGAAGTTTAATAGTGCATTTCACTCGCCATTTCTTGCGCTTTGAGATGCTGCTTAGCCCAATACGCTATCTGAAATAGGAGCGACGTAAATTGAACAAATGTGATAGAATTTCCCTGAAATCTTATAGTAAACAAAATATACTGTAATAGGAGCGACGTAAATTGAACAAATGTGAGAGAATTTCGCTGAACTCTTAAATTCACTATAATATAAAATGATCTAATCGGGTCTCTGTTTGCCCTACCCTAGAAGTTTAATAGTGCATTTTATTCGCCATTTCATGCGCTTTGAGATGCCGCTTCGCCCAATACGCTATCTGAAATAGGAGCGACGAAAATTGAACAAATGTGATAGAATTTCGCTGAATTCTTTTATGAACCATAATGTAAAATGATCTAATCGGGTCTCTGTTCGCCATAGCCTAGAAGTTTAATAGCGCATTTTATTCGCCATTTCATGCGCTTTGAGATGCCGCTTAGCTCAATACGCTATCTGAAATAGGAGCGACGTAAATTGAACAAATGTGATAGAATTTCTCTGAAATCTTTTATTATACAAAATATAAAATGATCTAATCGGGTCTCTGATTGCCTTATCATAGAAGTTTAGTAGTGCATTTTACTCGCCATTTCATGCGCTTTGAGATGCCGCTTAGCCCAATACGCCATTTGAAATACGAGCGACGTAAATTGAACAAATGTGATAGAATTTCTCTGAAATCTTTTATTATACAAAATATAAAATGATCTAATCGGGTCTCTGTTTGCCTTATCCTAGAAGTTTAATAGCGCGTTTTACTCGCCACTCCACGCGCTTTAAGATGCCGCCTAGCCCAGTATGCTATCTGAAATAGGAGCGACGTAAATTGAACAAATGTGATAGAATTTCGCTGAATTCTTAAATTAACCATAATATAAAATGATCTAATTGGGTCTCTGTGTGCGTTATCCTAGAAGTTTAATAGTGCATTATACTCGCCATTTCATGCGCTTTTAGATGCCGCCTAGCCCAGTACGCTATCCGAAATAGGAGCGACGTAAATTGAACAAATGTGATGGAATTTTGCTGAATTCTTAATTAACCATAATATAAAATGATCTAATCGGGTCTCTGATTGCCCTATCATAGAATTTTAATAGTGCATTTCACTCGTCATTTCATGCGCTTTGTGATGCCGCTTAGCCCAATACGCTATCCGAAATAGGAGCGACAGAAGTTGAACAAATGTGATAGAATTTCGCTGAATTCTTATATTAACCAAAATATAAAATGATCTAATCGGGTCTCTGATTGCCCTATCATAGAAGTTTAATAGTGCATTTTACTTGCCATTCGACGCGCTTTAAGATGCCGCCTAGCCCAGTACGCTATCTGAAATAGCAGCGACGTAAGTTGAACAAATGTGATAGAATTTCGCTGAATTCTTTTATTAACCATAATGTAAAATGATCTGATCGGGGCTCTGATCGCCATAGCCTAGAAGTTTAATAGTGCATTTTATTCGCCATTTCATGCGCTTTGAGATGCCGCTTAGCCGAGTTCGCTATCTGAAATAGGAGCGACGTAAATTGAACAAACGTGATAAAATTTCCCTGAAATCTTATATTAAACAAAATATAAAATGATCTAATCGGGTCTCTGATTGCCCTATCATCGAAGTTTAATAGTGCATTTCACTCGTCATTTCATGCGCTTTGTGATGCCGCTAAGCCCAATAAGCTATCTGTAATAGGAGCGACGTAAATTGAACAAATGTGATAGAATTTTGCTGAATTCTTAAATTAACCATAATATAAAATGATCTAATCGGATCTCTGATTGCCCTGTCATAGAATTTTAATAGTGCATTTCACTCGTCATTTCATGCGCTTTGAGATGCCGCTTAGCCCAATATGCTATCTGAAATAGGAGCGACGTAAATTGAACAAATGTGATGGAATTTCGCTGAATTCTTTATTAACCAAATGTAAAATGATCTAATCGGGTCTCTGTTCGCCCTAGCCTAGAAGTTTAATAGTGCATTTTAGTCGCTATTTCATGCGCTTTGAGATGCCGCCTAGCCCAGTACGCTATCTGAAATAGGAGCGACGTAAATTGAACAAATGTGATAGAATTTCCGTGAATTCTTATATCAACCTTAATGTAAAATGATCTAATCGGGCCTCTGTTCGCCCTACCATAGAAGTCTAATAGTGCATTTCACTCGCTATTTCATGCGCTTTGAGATGCAGCCTAGCCCAGTACGCTATCTGAAATAGGAGCGACGTAAGTTGAACAAATGTGCTGGAATTACGCTGCATTCTTATATTAACCGTAATATAAAATGATCTAATCGGGTCTCTGTTTGCCTTATTCTAGAAGTTTAATAGCGCGTTTTACTCGCCATTCCACGCGCTTAAGAAACCGCCTTGCGCAGTATGCTACTGAAATAGGAGCGACGTAAATTGAACAAATGTGATAGAATTTCGCTGAATTCTTAAATTAACCATAATATAAAATGATCTAATCGGGTCTCTGTTTGCGTTATCCTAGAAGTTTAATAGTGCATTATACTCGCCATTTCATGCGGCTTTTAGATGCCGCCTAGCCCAGTACGCTATCTGAAATAGGAGCGACGTAAATTGAACAAATGTGATGGAATTTTGCTGAATTCTTAAATTAACCATAATATAAAATGATCTAATCGGGTCTCTGATTGCCCTATCATAGAATTTTAATAGTGCATTTCACTCGTCATTTCATGCGCTTTGAGATGCCGCTTAGCCCAATACGCTATCTGAAATAGGAGCGACAGAAGTTGAACAAATGTGATAGAATTTCGCTGAATTTTTTATTAACCATAATGTAAAATGATCTGATCGGGTCTCTGTTCGCCCTAGCCTACAAGTTTAATAGTGCATTTTATTCGCCACTTCATGCGCTTTGAGATGCCGCTAAGCCCAATAAGCTATCTGAAATAGGAGCGACGTAATTGAACAAATGTGATAGAATTTCCGTGAATTCTTATATTAACCTTAATGTAAAATGATCCTATCGGGTCTCTGTTCGCCCTACCATAGAAGTCTAATAGTGCATTTCACTTGCCATTTCATGCGGTTTGAGAGGCCGCCTAGCCCAGTACGCTATCTGAAATAGGAGCGACGTAAATTGAACAAATGTGATGGAATTTTGCTGAATTCTTAAATTAACCAAAATATAAAATGATCTAATCTGGTCTCTGTTCGCCCTAGCCTAGAAGTTAAATAGTGCACTTTGTTCGCCATTTCATGCGTTTTGAGATGCCGCTTAGCCGAATAAGCTGTCTGAAATAGGAGCGACGTAAATTGAACAAATGTGATAGAATTTCGCAGAATTCTTATATTAACCAAAATATAAAATGATCTAATCTGGTCTCTGTTCGCCCTAGCCTAGAAGTTTAATAGTGCACTTTGTTCGCCATTTCATGCGTTTTGAGATGCCGCTTAGCCCAATACGCTTTCTGAAATAGGAGCGACGTAAATTGAGCAAATGTGATAGAATTTCCCTGAAATCTTATATTAAACAAAATATAAAATGATCTAAACGGGACTCTGATTGCCCTCTCGTAGAAGTTTAGTAGTGCATTTTACACGCCCTTCCGCGCGCTTTAAGATGCCGCCTAGCCCAGTACACTATCTGAAATAGGAGCGGCGTAAATTGAACAAATGTGATAGAATTTCGCTGAATTCTTAAATTAACCAAAATATAAAATGATCTAATCGGGTCTCTGATTGCCCTATCATAGAAGTTTAGTAGTGCATTTCACTCGCCATTCCACGCGCTTTAAGATGCCGCCGAGCCCAGTACGCTATCTGAAATAGTAATGACGTAAATTGAACAAATGTGATAGAATTTTGCTGAATTCTTAAATTAACCATAATATGAAATGAACTGATCGGGTCTCTGTTCGCCCTAGCCTAGAAGTTTAATAGTGCATTTTACTCGCCATTTCATGCGCTTTGAGATGCCGCTTAGCCCAATACGCTATCTGAAATAGGAGCGACGTAAATTGAACAAATGTGATAGAATTTCGCTGAATTCTTTTATTAACCATAATGTAAAATGATCTAATCGGGTCTCTGTTCGCCCTAGCTTAGAAGTTTAATAGTGCATTTTACTCGCCATTCCACGCGCTTTAAGGTGCCGCCTAGCCCAGTACGCTATCTGAAATAGGAGCGACGTAAGTTGTACAAATGTGATAGAATTTTGCCGAATTCTTAAATTAACCATAACATAAAATGATGTAATCGGGTCTCTGTTCGCCCTACCCAAGAAGTTTAATAGTGCATTTCTCTCGTCATTTCATGCGCTTTGAGATGCCGCTTAGCCCAATACGCTATCTGAAATATCAGCGACGTAAATTGAACGAATGTGATAGAATTTCGCTGAATTCTTATATTAACCAAAATATAAAATGATCTAATCGGGTCTCTGATAGCCCTATCATAGAAGTTTAATAGTGCATTTTACTCGCCATTTCATGCGCATTGAGATGCCGCTTAGCGCAATACGCTATCTGAAATAGGAGCGACGTAAATTGAACAAATGTGATGGAGTTTCGCTGAATTCTTGAATTAACCATAATATAAAATGATCTTATCGGGTGTCTGTTTGCCCTACCCTAGAAGTTTAATAGTGCATTTTACTCGCCATTTCATGCGCTTTGAGATGCCGCCTAGCCCGGTACGCTATCTGAAATAGGAGCGACGTAAGTTGAACAAATGTGATAGAATTACGCTGAATTCTTATATTAACCATAATATGAAATGATCTAATCGGGTCTCTGATTGCCCTATCATAGAAGTTTAATAGTGCATTTTACTCGCCGTTCCACGCGCTTTAAGATGCCGCCTAGCCCAGTACGCTATCTGAAATAGGAACGACGTAAATTGAACAAATGTGATAGAATTTTGCTGAATTCTTAAATTAACCATAATATAAA
This sequence comes from Macropis europaea, assembly GCA_916610135.2. Classification (NCBI taxonomy): domain Eukaryota; kingdom Metazoa; phylum Arthropoda; class Insecta; order Hymenoptera; family Melittidae; genus Macropis; species Macropis europaea. The sequence goes on along the minus strand of CAKAJE020000656.1, from coordinate 118,340 downwards.
ATGATCTAATCGGGTCTCTGATTGCCCTACCCTAGAAGTTTAATAGTGCATTTTACTCGCCATTTCATGCACTTTGAGATGCCGCTTAGCCCAATACGCTAGCTGACATAGGAGCGACGTAAATTGAACAAATGTGATAGAATTTCGCTAAATTCTTATATTAACCAAAATATAAAATGATCTAATCGGATCTCTGATTGCCCTATCATAGAAGTTTAATAGTGCATTTTACTCGCCATTCCACGCGCTTTAAGTTGCCGCCTAGCCCAGTACGCTATCTGAAATGGGAGCCACGTAAGTTGAACAAGTGTGACAGAATTACGCTGAATTCTTATATTAACCGTAATATAAAATGATCTAATCGGGTCTCTGATTGCCCTATCATAGAAGTTTAATAGTGCATTTTACTCGCCATTCCACGCGGTTTAAGATGCCGCCTTGCCCAGTACGCTATCTGAAATAGGAGCGACGTAAATTGAACAAATGGGATAAAATTTTGCTGAATTCTTAAGTTAACCATAATATAAAATGATCTAATCGGGTCTCTGTTTGCCCTACCCTAGAAGTTTAAAAGTGCATTTCACTCGTCATTTCATGCGCTTTGTGATGCCGCTTAGCCCAATAAGCTATCTGAAATAGGAGCGACGTAAATTGAACAAACGTGATAGAATTTCGCTGAATTCTTATATTTACCAAAATATAAAATGATCTAATCGGGTCTCTGATTGCCCTATCATAGAAGTTTAATAGTGCATTTTACTCGCCATTCCACGCGCTTTAAGGTGCCGCCTAGCCCAGTACGCTATCTGAAATAGGAGCAACGTAAGTTGTACAAATGTGATAGAATTTTGCCGAATTCTTAAATTAACCATAACATAAGATGGTGTAATCGGGTCTCTGTTCGCCCTACCCAAGAAGTTTAATAGTGCATTTCTCTCGTCATTTCATGCGCTTTGAGATGCCGCTTAGCCCAATACGCTATCTGAAATAGGAGCGACGTAAATTGAACAAATGTGATAGAATTTCCCTGAAATCTTATATTAAACAAAATATAAAATGATCTAACCGGGACTCTGATTGCTCTATCATAGAAGCTTAGTAGTGCATTTTACTCGCGCTTCCACCCACTTTAAGATGCCGCCTAGCCCAGTACACTATCTGAAATATGAGCGACGTAAGTTGAACAAATGTGATAGAATTTCCCTGAATTCTTATATTAACCTTAATGTAAAATGATCTAATCGGGTGTCTGTTCGCCCTACCCTAGAAGTTTAATAGTGCGTTTTACTCGCCATTCCACGCGCTTTAAGATGCCGCCCAGCCCAGTATGCTATCTGAAATAGGAACGACGTAAATTGAACAAATGTGATAGAATTTCGCAGAATTGTTAAATTAACCATAATATAAAATGATCTAATCGGGTCTCTGATTGCCCTACCCCAGAAGTTTAATAGTGCATTTTCCTCGCCATTCCACGCGCTTTAAGATGCCGCCTAGCCCAGTACGCTACCTGAAATAGGAGCGACGTAAGTTGAACAAATGTGATAGAATTACGCTGAATCCTTATATTAACCGTAATATAAAATGATCTAATCGGGTCTCTGTTTGCCTTATCCTAGAAGTTTAATAGTTCGCTTTACTCGCCATTCCACGCGCTTTAAGATGCCGCCCAGACCAGTATGCTATCTGAAATAGGAACGACGTAAATTGAACAAATGTGATAGAATTTTGCTGAATTCTTAAATTAACCATAATATAAAATGATCTAATCGGGTCTCTGATTGCCATACCCTAGAAGTTTAATAGTGCATTTTACTCGCCATTTCATGCGCTTTGAGATGCCGCTTAGCCCAATACGCTATCTGACATAGGAGCGACGTAAATTGAACAAATGTGATAGAATTTCCCTGAAATCTTATATTAAACAAAATATAAAATGATCTAAACGGGACTCTGATTGCTCTATCATAGAAGTTTAGTAGTGCATTTTACTTGCGCTTCCACGCATTTTAAGATGCCGCTTAGCCCAGTACACTATCTGAAATCTGAGCGACGTATGTTGAACAAATGTGATAGAATTTCCCTGAATTCTTATATTAACCTTAATGTAAAATGATCTAATCGGGTCTTTGTTCGCCCTACCCTAGAAGTTTAATAGTGCGTTTTACTAGCCATTCCACGCGCTTTAAGATACCGCCCAGCCCAGTATGCTATCTGAAATAGGAACGACGTAAATTGAACAAATGTGATAGAATTTCGCAGAATTGTTAAATTAACCATAATATAAAATGATCTAATCGGGTCTCTGATTGCCCTACCCCAGAAGTTTAATAGTGCATTTTCCTCGCCATTCCACGCGCTTTAAGATGCCGCCTAGCCCAGTACGCTATCTGAAATAGGAGCGACGTAAGTTGAACAAATGTGATAGAATGACGCTGAATTCTTATATTAACCGTAATATAAAATGAACTAATCGGGTCTCTGTTTGCCTTATCCTAGAAGTTTAATAGTGCATTTTACTCGCCATTTCATGGGCTTTGAGATGCCGCTTAGCCCAATACGCTATCTGAAATAGGAGCGACGTAAGTTGAACAAATGTGATAGAATTTCGCTGAATTCTTATATTAACCTTAATATAAAATGATCTAATCGGGTCTTTGTTCGCCCTACCCTAGAAGTTTAATAGTGCATTTCACTCGTCATTTCATGCGCTTTGAGATGCCGCTTAGCCCAATAAGCTATCTGAAATAGGAGTGACGTAAATTGAACAAATGTGATAGAATTTCGCTGAATTGTTAAATTAACCATAATATAAAATGATCTAATCGGGTCTCCGTTTGCCCTACCCTAGAAGTTTAATAGTGCATTTTACTCGCCATTTCTTGCGCTTCGAGATGCAGCTTAGCCCAATAAGCTATCTGAAATGGGAGCGACGTAAATTGAACAAATGTGATAGAATTTCGCTGAATTCTTAAATTAACCAAAATATAAAATGATCTAATCGGGTCTCTGATTGCCCTATAATAGAAGTTTAAGAGTGCATTTTACTCACCATTTCTTGCGTTTTGAGATGCCGCTTAGCCCAATACTCTATCTGAAATATCAGCGACGTAAATTGAACAAATGTGATAGAATTTCCCTGAAATCTTATATTAAACAAAATATAAAATGATCTAAACGGGACTCTGATTGCCCTATCATAGAAGTTTAGTAGTGCATTTTACTCGCCCGTCCACGCGCTTTAAGATGCCGCCTAGCCCAGTACACTATCCGAAATAGGAGCGACGTATGTTGAACAAATGTGATACATTTACGCTGAATTCTTATATTAACCGTAATATAAAATGATCTAATCGGGTCTCTGTTTGCCTTACCCTAGAAGTTTACTAGTGCATTTTACTCGCCATTTCTTGCGCTTTGAGATGCCGCTTAGCCCAATACGCTATCTGAAATATCAGCGACGTAAATTGAACAAATGTGAGAGAATCTCGCTGAATTCTTATATTAACCTTAATCTAAAATGATCTAATCGGGTCTCTGTTCGCCCTACCCTAGAAGATTAATAGTGCATTTCACTCGTCATTTCATGCGCTCTGAGATGCCGCTTAGCCCAATACGCTATCTGAAACGGGAGCGATGTAAATTGAGCAAATGCGATAGAATTTCGCTGAATTCTTTTATTAACCATAATGTTAAATGATCTAATCGGGTCTCTGTTCGCCCTACCCTAGAAGATTAATAGTGCATTTTACTCGCCATTCCACGCGCTTTAAGATGCCGCCTAGCCCAGTACGCTATCTGAAATAGGAGCGACGTAAATTGAACAAATGTGATAGAATTTCGCTGAATTCTTATATTAACCATAATATAAAACGATCTAATCGGGTCTCTGATTGCCCTACCCTAGAAGTTTAATAGTGCATTTTACTCGCCATTTCATGCGCTTTGAGATGCCGGTTAGCCCAATACGCTATCTTAAATAGGAGCGACGTAAATTGAACAAATGTGATAGAATTTCGTTGAATTCTTATATTACCCGACATATAAAATGATCTAATCGGGTCTCTGATTGCCCTGTCATAGAAGTTTAATAGTGCATTTTACTCGCCATTCCACGCGCTTTAAGTTGCCGCCTAGCCCAGTACGCTATCTGAAATAGGAGCTACGTAACTTGAACAAATGTGACAGAATTTCGCTGAATTCTTATATTAACCTTAATGTAAAATGTTCTAATCGGGTCTCTGTTCGCCCTACCCTAGAAGATTAATAGTGCATTTCACTCGTCATTTCATGCGCTTTGAGATGCCGCTTAGCCCAATAAGCTATCTGAAATGGGAGCGACGAAAATTGGAAAAATGTGATAGAATTTTTCTGAATTCTTAAATAAACCATAATATGAAATGATCTAATCGGGTCTCTGTTTGCCCTACCCTAGAAGTTTAAAAGTGCATTTTACTCGCCATTTCATGCGCTTTGAAATGCCGCTTAGCCCAATACGCTATCTGCAATAGGAGCGACGTAAATTGAACAAATGTCATAGAATATCGCTGAATTCTAAAATTAACCATAATATAAAATGATCTAATCGGGTCTCTGTTTGCCCTACCCTAGAAGTTTAATAGTGCATTTTACTCGCCATTCTTCGCGTTTTAAGATGCCGCCTAGCCCAGTACGATAGCTGAAATAGGAACGACGTAAATTGAACGAATGTGATAGAATTTCCCTGAATTCTTATATTAACCTTAATGTAAAATGATCTATTCGGGTCTCTGTTCGCCCTACCCTAGAAGTTTAATATTGCATTTCACTCGTCATTTCATGCGCTTTGAGATGCCGCTTAGCCCAATACGCTATCTGAAACAGGAGCGACGCAAATTGAACAAATGTGATAGAATTTCCCTGAATTCTTATATTAACCGTAATATAAAATGATCTAATCGGGTCTCTGTTTGCCTTATCCGAGAAGTTTAATAGTGCATTTCACTCGCCATTTCATGCGCTTTGAGATGCCGCTTAGCCCAATAAGCTATCTGAAATAGGAGCGATGTAAATTGAACAAATGTGATAGAATTTCGCTGAATTCTTAAATTAACCATAATATGAAATGACCTAATCGGGTCTCTGTTTGCCCTACCCTAGAAGTTTAATAGTGCATTTTACTCGTCATTTCATGCGCTTTGAGATGCCGCTTAGCCCAGTATGCTATCTGAAATAGGAACGACGTAAATTGAACAAATGTGATAGAATTTCGCAGAATTGTTAAATTAACCATAATATAAAATGATCTAATGGGGTCTCTGATTGCCCTACCCCAGAAGTTTAATAGTGCATTTTACTCGCCATTCCACGCGCTTTAAGATGCCGCCTAGCCCAGTACGCTACCTGAAATAGGAGCGACGTAAGTTGAACAAATGTGTTAGAATTACGCTGAATCCTTATATTAACCGTAATATAAAATGATCTAATCGGGTCTCTGTTTGCCTTATCCTAGAAGTTTAATAGTTCGCTTTACTCGCCATTCCACGCGCTTTAAGATGCCGCGCAGACCAGTATGCTATCTGAAATAGGAACGACGTAAATTGAACAAATGTGATAGAATTTTGCTGAATTCTTTAATTAACCATAATATGAAATGATCTAATCGGGTCTCTGATTGCCCTACCCTAGAAGTTTAATAGTGCATTTTATTCGCCATTTCATGCGCTTTGAGATGCCGCTTAGCCCAATACGCTATCTGAAATAGGAGGGACGTAAATTGAACAAATGTGATAGAATTTTGCCGAATTATTAAATTAACAATAATATAAAATGATGTAATCGGCTCTCTGTTCGCCCTACCCAAGAAGTTTAATAGGGCATTTCTCTCGTCATTTCATGCGCTTTGAGATGCGGCTTAGCCCAATACGCTATCTGACATAGGAGCGACGTAAATTGAACAAATGTGATAGAATTTCCCTGAAATCTTATATTAAACAATATATAAAATGATCTAAACGGGACTCTGATTGCTCTATCATAGAAGTTTAGTAGTGCATTTTACTCGCGCTTCCACGCACTTTAAGATGCCGCTTAGCCCAGTACACTATCTGAAATCTGAGCGACGTATGTTGAACAAATGTGATAGAATTTCCCTGAATTCTTATATTAACCTTAATGTAAAATGATCTAATCGGGTCTTTGTTCGCCCTACCCTAGAAGTTTAATAGTGCGTTTTACTAGCCATTCCACGCGCTTTAAGATGCCGCCCAGCCCAGTATGCTATCTGAAATAGGAACGACGTAAATTGAACAAATGTGATAGAATTTCGCGGAATTGTTAAATTAACCATAATATAAAATGCTCTAATCGGGTCTCTGATTGCCCTACCCCAGAAGTTTAATAGTGCATTTTCCTCGCCATTCCACGCGCTTTAAGATGCCGCCTAGCCCAGTACGCTATCTGAAATAGGAGCGACGTAAGTTGAACAAATGTGATAGAATTACGCTGAATTCTTATATTAACCATAATATGAAATGATCTAATCGGGTCTTTGTTCGCCCTACCCTAGAAGTTTAATAGTGCGTTTTACTCGCCATTCCACGCGCTTTAAGATGCCGCCCAGCCCAGTATGCTATCTGAAATAGGAACGACGTAAATTGAACAAATGTGATAGAATTTTGCTGAATTCTTAAATTAACCATAATATAAAATGATCTAATCGGGTCTCTGATTGCCCTACCCTAGAAGTTTAATAGTGCATTTTACTCGGCATTTCATGCGCTTTGAGATGCCGCTTAGCCCAATACGCTATCTGAAATAGGAGCGACGTAAATTGAACAAATGTGATAGAATTTTGCCGAATTCTTAAATTAACAATAATATAAAATGATGTAATCGGCTCTCTGTTCGCCCTACCCATGAAGTTTAATAGGGCATTTCTCTCGTCATTTCATGCGCTTTGAGATGCCGCTTAGCCCAATACGCTATCTGACATAGGAGCGACGTAAATTGAACAAATGTGATAGAATTTCCCTGAAATCTTATATTAAACAAAATATAAAATGATCTAAACGGGACTCTGATTGCTCTATCATAGAAGTTTAGTAGTGCAATTTACTCGCGCTTCCACGCACTTTAAGATGCCGCTTAGCCCAGTACACTATCTGAAATATGAGCGACGTATGTTGAACAAATGTGATAGTATTTCCCTGAATTCTTATATTAACCTTAATGTAAAATGATCTAATCGGGTCTTTGTTCGCCCTTCCCTAGAAGTTTAATAGTGCGTTTTACTCGCCATTCCACGCGCTTTAAGATGCCGCCCAGCCCAGTATGCTATCTGAAATAGGAACGACGTAAATTGAACAAATGTGATAGAATTTCGCAGAATTGTTAAATTCACCATAATATAAAATGATCTAATAGGGTCTCTGATTGCCCTACCCCAGAAGTTTAATAGTGCATTTTACTCGCCATTCCATGCGCTTTAAGATGCCGCCTAGCCCAGTACGCTACCTGAAATAGGAGCGACGTAAGTTGAACAAATGTGATAGAATTACGCTGAATCCTTATATTAACCGTAATATAAAATGATCTAATCGGGTCTCTGTTTGCCTTATCCTAGAAGTTTAATAGTGCGCTTTACTCGCCATTCCACGCGCTTTAAGATGCCGCCCAGACCAGTATGCTATCTGAAATAGGAACGACGTAAATTGAACAAATGTGATAGAATTTTGCTGAATTCTTAAATTAACCATAATATAAAATGATCTAATCGGGTCTCTGATTGCCCTACCCTAGAAGTTTAATAGTGCATTTTACTCGCCATTTCATGCGCTTTGAGATGCCGCTTAGCCCAATACGCTATCTGAAATAGGAGGGACGTAAATTGAACAAATGTGATAGAATTTTGCCGAATTATTAAATTAACAATAATATAAAATGATGTAATCGGCTCTCTGTTCGCCCTACCCAAGAAGTTTAATAGGGCATTTCTCTCGTCATTTCATGCGCTTTGAGATGCGGCTTAGCCCAATACGCTATCTGACATAGGAGCGACGTAAATTGAACAAATGTGATAGAATTTCCCTGAAATCTTATATTAAACAAAATATAAAATGATCTAAACGGGACTCTGATTGCTCTATCATAGAAGTTTAGTAGTGCATTTTACTCGCGCTTCCACGCACTTTAAGATGCCGCTTAGCCCAGTACACTATCTGAAATCTGAGCGACGTATGTTGAACAAATGTGATAGAATTTCCCTGAATTCTTATATTAACCTTAATGTAAAATGATCTAATCGGGTCTTTGTTCGCCCTACCCTAGAAGTTTAATAGTGCGTTTTACTAGCCATTCCACGCGCTTTAAGATGCCGCCCAGCCCAGTATGCTATCTGAAATAGGAACGACGTAAATTGGACAAATGTGATAGAATTTCGCAGAATTGTTAAATTAACCATAATATAAAATGATCTAATGGGGTCTCTGATTGCCCTACCCCAGAAGTTTAATAGTGCATTTTACTCGCCATTCCACGCGCTTTAAGATGCCGCTTAGCCCAATACGCTATCTGAAATAGGAGCGACGTAAATTGAACAAATGTGATAGAATTTCGCTGAATTCTTTTATTAACCATAATGTAAAATGATCTAATCGGGTCTCTGTTCGCCCTAGCTTAGAAGTTTAATAGTGCATTTTACTCGCCATTCCACGCGCTTTAAGTTGCCGCCTAGCCCAGTACGCTATCTGAAATAGGAGCCACGTAAGTTGAACAAGTGTGACAGAATTACGCTGAATTCTTATATTAACCGTAATATAAAATGATCTAATCGGGTCTCTGATTGCCCTATCATAGAAGTTTAATAGTGCATTTTACTCGCCATTCCACGCGGTTTAAGATGCCGCCTTGCCCAGTACGCTATCTGAAATAGGAGCGACATAAATTGAATAAATGTGATAGAGTTTCGCTGAATTCTTGAATTAACCATAATATAAAATGATCTTATCGGGTGTCTGTTTGCCCTACCCTAGAAGTTTAATAGTGCATTTTACTCGCCATTTCATGCGCTTTGAGATGCCGCCTAGCCCGGTACGCTATCTGAAATAGGAGCGACGTAAGTTGAACAAATGTGATAGAATTACGCTGAATTCTTATATTAACCATAATATGAAATGATCTAATCGGGTCTCTGATTGCCCTATCATATAAGTTTAATAGTGCATTTTACTCGCCGTTCCACGCGCTTTAAGATGCCGCCTAGCCCAGTACGCTATCTGAAATAGGAACGACGTAAATTGAACAAATGTGATAGAATTTTGCTGAATTCTTAAATTAACCATAATATAAAATGATCTAATCGGGTCTCTGATTGCCCTACCCTAGAAGTTTAATAGTGCATTTTACTCGCCATTTCATGCACTTTGAGATGCCGCTTAGCCCAATACGCTATCTGACATAGGAGCGACGTAAATTGAACAAATGTGATAGAATTTCGCTAAATTCTTATATTAACCAAAATATAAAATGATCTAATCGGATCTCTGATTGCCCTATCATAGAAGTTTAATAGTGCATTTTGCTCGCCATTCCACGCGCTTTAAGGTGCCGCCTAGCCCAGTACGCTATCTGAAATAGGAGCAACGTAAGTTGTACAAATGTGATAGAATTTTGCCGAATTCTTAAATTAACCATAACATAAGATGGTGTAATCGGGTCTCTGTTCGCCCTACCCAAGAAGTTTAATAGTGCATTTCTCTCGTCATTTCATGCGCTTTGAGATGCCGCTTAGCCCAATACGCTATCTGAAATAGGAGCGACGTAAATTGAACAAATGTGATAGAATTTCCCTGAAATCTTATATTAAACAAAATATAAAATGATCTAACCGGGACTCTGATTGCTCTATCATAGAAGCTTAGTAGTGCATTTTACTCGCGCTTCCACCCACTTTAAGATGCCGCCTAGCCCAGTACACTATCTGAAATATGAGCGACGTAAGTTGAACAAATGTGATAGAATTTCCCTGAATTCTTATATTAACCTTAATGTAAAATGATCTAATCGGGTCTTTGTTCGCCCTACCCTAGAAGTTTAATAGTGCGTTTTACTCGCCATTCCACGCGCTTTAAGATGCCGCCCAGCCCAGTATGCTATCTGAAATAGGAACGACGTAAATTGAACAAATGTGATAGAATTTCGCAGAATTGTTAAATTAACCATAATATAAAATGATCTAATGGGGTCTCTGATTGCCCTACCCCAGAAGTTTAATAGTGCATTTTACTCGCCATTCCACGCGCTTTAAGATGCTGCCTAGCCCAGTACGCTACCTGAAATAGGAGCGACGTAAGTTGAACAAATGTGATAGAATTACGCTGAATCCTTATATTAACCGTAATATAAAATGATCTAATCGGGTCTCTGTTTGCCTTATCCTAGAAGTTTAATAGTTCGCTTTACTCGCCATTCCACGCGCTTTAAGATGCCGCCCAGACCAGTATGCTATCTGAAATAGGAACGACGTAAATTGAACAAATGTGATAGAATTTTGCTGAATTCTTAAATTAACCATAATATAAAATGATCTAATCGGGTCTCTGATTGCCATACCCTAGAAGTTTAATAGTGCATTTTACTCGCCATTTCATGCGCTTTGAGATGCCGCTTAGCCCAATACGCTATCTGAAATAGGAGGGACGTAAATTGAACAAATGTGATAGAATTTTGCCGAATTATTAAATTAACAATAATATAAAATGATGTAATCGGCTCTCTGTTCGCCCTACCCAAGAAGTTTAATAGGGCATTTCTCTCGTCATTTCATGCGCTTTGAGATGCGGCTTAGCCCAATACGCTATCTGACATAGGAGCGACGTAAATTGAACAAATGTGATAGAATTTCCCTGAAATCTTATATTAAACAAAATATAAAATGATCTAAACGGGACTCTGATTGCTCTATCATAGAAGTTTAGTAGTGCATTTTACTCGCGCTTCCACGCATTTTAAGATGCCGCTTAGCCCAGTACACTATCTGAAATCTGAGCGACGTATGTTGAACAAATGTGATAGAATTTCCCTGAATTCTTCTATTAACCTTAATGTAAAATGATCTAATCGGGTCTTTGTTCGCCCTACCCTAGAAGTTTAATAGTGCGTTTTACTAGCCATTCCACGCGCTTTAAGATGCCGCCGAGCCCAGTATGCTATCTGAAATAGGAACGACGTAAATTGAACAAATGTGATAGAATTTCGCAGAATTGTTAAATTAACCATAATATAAAATGATCTAATCGGGTCTCTGATTGCCCTACCCCAGAAGTTTAATAGTGCATTTTCCTCGCCATTCCACGCGCTTTAAGATGCCGCCTAGCCCAGTACGCTATCTGAAATAGGAGCGACGTAAGTTGAACAAATGTGATAGAATGACGCTGAATTCTTATATTAACCGTAATATAAAATGAACTAATCGGGTCTCTGTTTGCCTTATCCTAGAAGTTTAATAGTGCATTTTACTCGCCATTTCATGGGCTTTGAGATGCCGCTTAGCCCAATACGCTATCTGAAATAGGAGCGACGTAAGTTGAACAAATGTGATAGAATTTCGCTGAATTCTTATATTAACCTTAATATAAAATGATCTAATCGGGTCTTTGTTCGCCCTACCCTAGAAGTTTAATAGTGCATTTCACTCGTCATTTCATGCGCTTTGAGATGCCGCTTAGCCCAATAAGCTATCTGAAATAGGAGTGACGTAAATTGAACAAATGTGATAGAATTTCGCTGAATTGTTAAATTAACCGTAATATAAAATGATCTAATCGGGTCTCCGTTTGCCCTACCCTAGAAGTTTAATAGTGCATTTTACTCGCCATTTCTTGCGCTTTGAGATGCAGCTTAGCCCAATAAGCTATCTGAAATGGGAGCGACGTAAATTGAACAAATGTGATAGAATTTCGCTGAATTCTTAAATTAACCAAAATATAAAATGATCTAATCGGGTCTCTGATTGCCCTATCATAGAAGTTTAATAGTGCATTTTACTCGCCAATCCACGCGCTTTAAGATTCCGCCTAGCCCAGTACGCTATCTGAAATAGGAGCGACGTAAATTGAACAAATGTGATAGAATTTCCGTGAATCCTTATATTAACCTTAATGTAAAATGATCTAATCGGGTCTCTGTTCGCCCTACCATAGAAGTCTAATGGTGCATTTCACTCGCCATTTCATGCGCTTTGAGATGCCGATTACCCGATTACGCTATCTGATATAGGAGCGACGTAAATTGAACAAATGTGATACTATTTCCCTGAAATCTTATATTAAACAAAATATAAAATGATCTAATCGGGTCTCTGATTGCCCTATCAGAGAAGTTTAGTAGTGCATTTTACTCGCCATTCCACGCGCTTTAAGTTGCCGCCTAGCCCAGTACGCTATCTGAAATAGGAGCGACGTAAGTTGAACAAATGTGATAGAATTTTGCTGAATTCTTAAAATAACCATAATATAAAATGATCTAATCGGGTCTCTGTTTGCCCTACCCTAGAAGTTTAATAGTGCATTCTAGTCGCCATTTCATGCGCTTTGAGATCCGGCTTAGCCCAATACGCTATCTGAAATAGGAGCGACGTAAATTGAACAAATGTGATAGAATTTCCCTGAAATCTTATATTAATCAAAATATAAAATGATCTAATCGGGTCTCTGATTGCCCTATCATAGAACATTAGTAGTGCATTTTACTCGCCATTCCACGCGCTTTAAGATGCCGCATAGGTCAGTAGGCTATCTGAAATAGGAGCGACGTAAGATGAACAAATGTGATAGAATTACGCTGAATTCTTATATTAACCGTAATATAAAATGAACTAATCGGGTCTCCGTTTGCCTTATCCTAGAAGTTTAATAGCGCATTTAACGCGCCATATCATGCGCTTTGAGAGGCCGCTTAGCCCAATACGCTATCTGAAATAGGAGCGACGTAAATTGAACAAATGTGATAGAATTTCCGTGAAATCTTATATTAAACAAAATATAAAATGATCTAATCGGGTCTCTGATTGCTCTATCATAGAAGTTTAGTGGTGCATTTTACTCGCCCTTCCACGCGCTTTAAGATGCCGCCTAGGTCAGTAGGCTATCTGAAATAGTAGCGACGTAAGATGAACAAATGTGATAGAATTTCGCTGAATTCTTAAATTAACCATAATATAAAATGATCTAATCGGGTCTCTGCTTGCCCTACCCTAGAAGTTTAATAGTGCATTTCGCTCGTCACTTCATGTGCTTTGAGATGCCGCTTAGCCCAATACGCTATCTGAAATATCAGCGACGTAAATTGAACAAATGTGATAGAATTTCCCTGAAATCTTATATTAATCAAAATATAAAATGATCTAATCGGGTCTCTGATTGCCCTATCATAGAAGTTTAATAGTGCATTTTACTCGCCAATCCACGCGCTTTAAGATTCCGCCTAGCCCAGTACGCTATCTGAAATAGGAGCGACGTAAATTGAACAAATGTGATAGAATTTCCGTGAATCCTTATATTAACCTTAATGTAAAATGATCTAATCGGGTCTCTGTTCGCCCTACCATAGAAGTCTAATGGTGCATTTCACTCGCCATTTCATGCGCTTTGAGATGCCGATTACCCGATTACGCTATCTGATATTGGAGCGACGTAAATTGAACAAATGTGATACTATTTCCCTGAAATCTTATATTACACAAAATATAAAATGATCTAATCGGGTCTCTGATTGCCCTATCAGAGAAGTTTAGTAGTGCATTTTACTCGCCATTCCACGCGCTTTAAGTTGCCGCCTAGCCCAGTACGCTATCTGAAATAGGAGCGACGTAAGTTGAACAAATGTGATAGAATTTTGCTGAATTCTTAAAATAACCATAATATAAAATGATCTAATCGGGTCTCTGTTTGCCCTACCCTAGAAGTTTAATAGTGCATTTTAGTCGCCATTTCATGCGCTTTGAGATCCGGCTTAGCCCAATACGCTATCTGTAATAGGAGCGACGTAAATTGAACAAATGTGATAGAATTTCCCTGAAATCTTATATTAATCAAAATATAAAATGATCTAATCGGGTCTCTGATTGCCCTATCATAGAACATTAGTAGTGCATTTTACTCGCCATTCCACGCGCTTTAAGATGCCGCATAGGTCAGTAGGCTATCTGAAATAGGAGCGACGTAAGATGAACAAATGTGATAGAATTACGCTGAATTCTTATATTAACCGTAATATAAAATGAACTAATCGGGTCTCCGTTTGCCTTATCCTAGAAGTTTAATAGCGCATTTAACGCGCCATATCATGCGCTTTGAGAGGCCGCTTAGCCCAATACGCTATCTGAAATAGGAGCGACGTAAATTGAACAAATGTGATAGAATTTCCGTGAAATCTTATATTAAACAAAATATAAAATGATCTAATCGGGTCTCTGATTGCTCTATCATAGAAGTTTAGTGGTGCATTTTACTCGCCCTTCCACGCGCTTTAAGATGCCGCCTAGGTCAGTAGGCTATCTGAAATAGTAGCGACGTAAGATGAACAAATGTGATAGAATTTCGCTGAATTCTTAAATTAACCATACTATAAAATGATCTAATCGGGTCTCTGCTTGCCCTACCCTAGAAGTTTAATAGTGCATTTCGCTCGTCACTTCATGTGCTTTGAGATGCCGCTTAGCCCAATACGCTATCTGAAATATCAGCGACGTAAATTGAACAAATGTGATAGAATTTCCCTGAAATCTTATATTAATCAAAATATAAAATGATCTAATCGGGTCTCTGATTGCCCTATCATAGAAGTTTAATAGTGCATTTTACTCGCCAATCCACGCGCTTTAAGATTCCGCCTAGCCCAGTACGCTATCTGAAATAGGAGCGACGTAAATTGAACAAATGTGATAGAATTTCCGTGAATCCTTATATTAACCTTAATGTAAAATGATCTAATCGGGTCTCTGTTCGCCCTACCATAGAAGTCTAATGGTGCATTTCACTCGCCATTTCATGCGCTTTGAGATGCCGATTAGCCGATTACGCTATCTGATATAGGAGCGACGTAAATTGAACAAATGTGATACTATTTCCCTGAAATCTTATATTAAACAAAATATAAAATGATCTAATCGGGTCTCTGATTGCCCTATCAGAGAAGTTTAGTAGTGCATTTTACTCGCCATTCCACGCGCTTTAAGTTGCCGCCTAGCCCAGTACGCTATCTGAAATAGGAGCGACGTAAGTTGAACAAATGTGATAGAATTTTGCTGAATTCTTAAAATAACCATAATATAAAATGATCTAATCGGATCTCTGTTTGCCCTACCCTAGAAGTTTAATAGTGCATTTTAGTCGCCATTTCATGCGCTTTGAGATCCGGCTTAGCCCAATACGCTATCTGAAATAGGAGCGACGTAAATTGAACAAATGTGATAGAATTTCCCTGAAATCTTATATTAATCAAAATATAAAATGATCTAATCGGGTCTCTGATTGCCCTATCATAGAACATTAGTAGTGCATTTTACTCGCCATTCCACGCGCTTTAAGATGCCGCATAGGTCAGTAGGCTATCTGAAATAGGAGCGACGTAAGATGAACAAATGTGATAGAATTACGCTGAATTCTTATATTAACCGTAATATAAAATGAACTAATCGGGTCTCCGTTTGCCTTATCCTAGAAGTTTAATAGCGCATTTAACGCGCCATATCATGCGCTTTGAGATGCCGCTTAGCCCAATACGCTATCTGAAATAGGAGCGACGTAAATTGAACAAATGTGATAGAATTACGCTGAATCCTTATATTAACCAAAATATAAAATGATCTAATCGGGTCTCTGATTGCCCTATTATAGAAGTTTAATAGTGCATTTTACTCGCCATTCCGCGCGCTTTAAGGTGCCGCCTAGCCCAGTATGCTATCTGAAATAGGAACGTCGTAAATTGAACAAATGTGATAGAATTACGCTGAATTCTTATATTAACCGTAATGTAAAATGGTCTAATCGGATCTCCGTTTGCCTTATCGTAGAAGTTTATTAGTGCATTTTACTCGTCATTCCATGCGCTTTGAGATGCCGCTTAGCCCAATACGCTATCTGAAATAGGAGCGATGTAAATTGAACAAATGTGGTAGAATTTTGCTGAATTCTTAAATTAACCATAATATGAAATGATCTAATGGGGTCTCTGTTTGCCCTACCCTAGAAGTTTAATAGTGAATTTTACTCGCCATTTCTTGCGCTTTGAGATGCCGCTTAGCCCAATACGCTATCTGAAATAGGAGCGACGTAAATTGAACAAATGTGATAGAATTTCGCTGAATTCTTATATTAACCAAAATATAAAATGATCTAATCGGGTCTCTGATTGCCCTATCATAGAAGTTTAGTAGTGCATTTTACTCGCCATTCCACGCGCTTTAAGTTGCCGCCTAGCCCAGTACGCTATCTGAAATAGGAGCTACGTAAGTTGAACAAATGTCACAGAATTACGCTGCGTTCTTATGTTAACCGTAATATAAAATGATCTAATCGGGTCTCCGTTTGCCTTATCCTAGTAGTTTAATAGTGCATTTTACTCGCCATTTCATGCGCTTTGAGATGCCGCTTAGCCCAATACGCTATCTGAAATAGGAGCGACGTAAATTGAACAAATGTGATAGAATTTCGATGAATTCATTTTTTAACCAAAATATAAAATGATCTAATCGGGTCTCTGATTGCCCTACCCTAGAAGTTTAACTGTGCATTTTACTCGCCATTTCATGCGCTTTGAGATGCCGCTTAGCCCAATACGCTATCTGAAATAGGAGCGACGTAAATTGAACAAATGTGATAGAATTTCGCTGGAATCTTATATTAACCAAAATATAAAATGATCTAATCGCGTCTCCGATTGCCCTATCATATAAGTTTAATAGTGCATTTTACTCGCCCTTCCACGCGCTTTAAGATGCCGCCTAGCCCAGTACGCTATCTGAAATAGGAGCTACGTAAGTTGAACAAATGTCACAGAATTACGCTGCGTTCTTATGTTAACAGTAATATAAAATGATCTAATCGGGACTCTGATTGCCCTATCATAGAAGTTTAATAGTGCATTTTACTCGCCATTTCATGCGCTTTGAGATGCCGCTTAGCCCAGTACGCTATCTGAAATAGGAGCTACGTAAGTTGAACAAATGTCACAGAATTACGCTGCATTCTTATGTTAACCGTAATATAAAATGATCTAATCGGGTCTCTGTTTGCCTTATCCTAGAAGTTTAAGAGTGCATTTTACACGCCATTTCATGCGCTTTGAGATGCCGCTTAGCCCAATACGCTATCTGAAATAGGAGCGTCGTAAATTGAACAAATGTGATAGAATTTCGCTGAATTCTTATATTAACCAAAATATAAAATGATCTAATCGGGGTCTCTGATTACCCTACCCTAGAAGTTTTAATAGTGCATTTTACTCGCCATTTCATGCGCTTTGAGATGCCGCTTAGCCCAATACGCTATCTGAAATAGGAGCGACGTAAATTGAACAAATGTGATAGAATTTCGCTGAATTCTTATATTAACCAAAACATAAAATGATCTAATCGGGTCTCTCATTGCCCTACCCTAGAAGTTTAATAGTGCATTTTACTCGCCATTTCATGCGCTTTGAGATGCCGCTTAGCCCAATACGCTATCTGAAATAGGAGCGACGTAAATTGAACAAATGTGATAGAATTTCGCTGAATTCTTATATTAACCAAAATATAAAATGATCTAATCCGGTCTCTGTTTGCCCTACCCTAGAAGTTTGATAGTGCATTTTTCTCGCCCTTTCGTGCGCTGTGAGATGCCGCTTAGCCCAATACGCTATCTGAAATAGGAGCGACGTAAATTGTACAAATGTGATAGAATTTTGCTGAATTCTTATATTAACCAAA
This sequence comes from Macropis europaea, assembly GCA_916610135.2. Lineage (NCBI taxonomy): Eukaryota > Metazoa > Arthropoda > Insecta > Hymenoptera > Melittidae > Macropis > Macropis europaea. The sequence continues at coordinate 100,393 of CAKAJE020000656.1, read as the reverse complement.
ATATAAAATGATCTAATCGGGTCTCTGATTGCCCTACCCTAGAAGTTTAATAGTGCATTTTACTCGGCATTTCATGCGCTTTGAGATGCCGCTTAGCCCAATACGCTATCTGAAATAGGAGCGACGTAAATTGAACAAATGTGATAGAATTTCGCTGAATTCTTATATTAACCAAAATATAAAATGATCTAATCTGGTCTCTGATTGCCCTACCCTAGAAGTTTAATAGTGCATTTTAATCGCCATTTCATTCGCTTTGAGATGCCGCTTAGACCAATACGCTATCTCAAATAGGAGCGACGTAAATTAAACAAATGTGATAGAACTTCGCTGAATTCTTATATTAACCATAATATAAAATGATCTAATCGGGTCTCTGATTGCCCTACCCTAGAAGTTTAATAGTGCATTTTTACTCACCATTCCACGCGCTTTAAGTTGCCGCCTAGCCCAGTACGCTATCTGAAATAGGAGCTGCGTAAGTTGAACAAATGTCACAGAATTACGCTGAATTCTTATATTAACCGTAATATAAAATGATCTAATCGGGTCTCTGTTTGCCTTATCCTAGAAGTTTAATACTGCATTTTACTCGTCAATTCATGCGCTTTGCGATGCCGTTTAGCCCAATAAGCTATCTGCAATAGGAGCGACGTAAATTGAACAAATGTGATAGAATTTCGCTGAATTCTTATATTAACCAAAATATAAAATGATCTAATCGGGTCTCTGATTGCCCTATCATAGAAGTTTAACAGTGCATTTTACTCGCCATTCCACGCGCTTTAAGTTGCCGCCTAGCCCAGCACGCTATCTGAAATAGGAGCTACGTAAGTTGAACAAATGTCACAGAATTACGCTGAATTCTTATATTAACCGTAATATAAAATGATCTAATCGGGTCTCTGTTTGCCTTATCCTAGAAGTTTAATAGTGCATTTTACTCGCCATTTCATGCGCTTTGAGATGCCGCTTAGCCCAGTACACTATCTGAAATAGGAGCGACGTAAATTGAAAAAATGTGATAGAATTTCGCTGAATTCTTATATTAACCAAAATATAAAATGATCTAATGGGGTCTCTGTTTGCCCTACCCTAGAAGTTTAATAGTAAATTTTACTCGCCATTTCTTGCGCTTTGAGATGCCGCTTAGCCCAATACGCTATTTGAAATAGGAGCGACGTAAAATGAACAAATGTGATAGGATTTCGCGGAATTCTTAAATTAACCATAATATAAAATGATCTAATCGGGTCTATATGTGCCCAACCCTAGAAGCTTAATAGTGCATTTTACTCGCCATTTCTTGTGCTTTGAGATGCCGCTTAGCCCAATACGCTATCTGAAATAGGAGCGACGTAAATTGAACAAATGTGATAGAACTTCGCTGGATTCTTATATTAACCAAAATATAAAATGATCTAATCGGGTCTCTGATTGCCCTATCATAGAAGTTTAATAGTGCATTTTACTCGCCATTCCACGCGCTTTAAGTTGCCGCCTAGCCCAGTACGCTATCTGAAATAGGAGCTACGTAAGTTGAACAAATGTCACAGAATTACGCTGAATTCTTATGTTAACCGTAATATAAAATGATCTAATCGGGTCTCTGTTTGCCTTATCCTAGAAGTTTAATAGTGCATTTTACTCGCCATTTCATGCGCTTTGAGATGCCGCTTAGCCCAATACGCTATCTGAAATAGGAGCGACGTAAATTGAACAAATGTGATAGAATTTCGCTGAATCCTTATATTAACCAAAATATAAAATGATCTAATCGGGTCTCTGATTGCCCTATCATAGAAGTTTAACAGTGCATTTTACTCGCCATTCCACGTGCTTTAAGTTGCCGCCTAGCCCAGCACGCTATCTGAAATAGGAGCTACGTAAGTTGAACAAATGTCACAGAATTACGCTGAATTCTTATATTAACCGTAATATAAAATGATCTAATCGGGTCTCTGTTTGCCTTATCCTAGAAGTTTAATTGTGCATTTTACTCGCCATTTCATGAGCTTTGAGATGCCGCTTAGCCCATTACGCTATCTGAAATAGGAGCGATGTAAATTGAACAAATGTGATAGAATTTCGAAGAATTCATTTATTAACCAAAATATAAAATGATCTAATCGGGTCTCTGATTGCCCTACCCTAGAAGTTTAATAGTGCATTTTACTCGCCATTTCATGCGCTTTGAGATGCCGCTTAGCCCAATACGCTATCTGAAATAGGAGCGACGTAAATTGAACAAGTGTGATAGAATTTCGTTGAATTCTTAAATTAACCATAATATAAAATGATCTAATCGGGTCTCTGTTTGCAACACCCTAGATGTTTGATAGTGCATTTTTCTCGCCATTTAATGCGCTTTGAGATGCCGCTTAGCCCAATACGCTATCTCAAATAGGAGCGACGTACATTGAACAAATGTGATAGAATTTCGCTGAATTCTTATATTAACCAAAATATAAAATGATCTAATCGCGTCTCTGATTGCCCTACCCTAGAAGTTTAATAGTGCATTTTACTCGCCATTTCATGCGCTTTGAGGTGCCGCTTAGCCCAATACGCTATCTGAAATATGAGCGACGTAAATTGAACAAATGTGATAGAATTTCGCTGAATTCTTATATTAACCATAATGTAAAATGATCTAATCGGGTCTCTGTTCGCCCTATCATAGAACTTTAATAGTGCATTTTATTCGCCATTTCATACGCTTTGAGATGTCGCTTAGCCCAATGCGCTATCTGAAATAGGAGCGATGTAAATTGAACAAATTTGATAGAATTTCGCTGAATTCATATATTGAGCATAATGTAAAATGATCTAATCGGGTCTCCGTTCGCCCTAGCCTAGAAGTTTAATGGTGCATTTTATTCGCCATTTCATGCGCTTTGAGATGCCGCTTAGCCCAATACGCTATCTGAAATAGGAGCGACGTAAATTGAACAAATGTGATAGAATTTCCCTGAAATCTTATATTGAACAAAATATAAAATGATCTAATTGGGGCTCTGATTGCCCTATCATAGAAGTTTAGTAGTGCATTTTACTCGCCCTTCCAGGCGCTTTAAGATACCGTCTAGCTCAATACGCTATCTGAAATAGGAGCGACGTAAATTGAACAAATGTGATAGAATTTCCCTGAAATTTATATTGAACAAAATATAAAATGATCTAATTGGGGCTCTGATTGCCCTATCATAGAAGTTTAGTAGAGCATTTTACTCGCCATTCCACGTGCTTTAAGATGTCGCCTAGCCCAGTACGCTATCTGAAATAGGAGCGACGTAAGTTGAACAAATGTGATAGAATTACGCTGAATTCTTATATTAACCGTAATATAAAATGATCTAACCGGGTCTCTGTTTGAATTATCCTAGAAGTTTGACAGTGCATTTCACTCGCCATTTCATGCGTTTTGAGATGCCGCTTAGCCCAATACGCTATCTGAAATAGGAGCGACGTAAATTGAACAAATGTGATAGAATTTCGCTGAATCCTTATATTAACCAAAATATAAAATGATCTAATCGGGTCTCTGATTGCCCTATCATAGAAGGCTAATAGTGCATTTTACTCGCTATTCCACGCGCTTTAAGATGCCGGCTAGCCCAGTAGGCTGTCTGAAATAGGAGTGACGTAAATTGAACAAATGTGATAGAATTACTCTTAATTCTTTTATTAACCATGATGTAATATGATCTAATCGGGTCTCTGTTTGCCTTACCCTAGAACTTTAATAGTTCATTTTACTCGCCATTTCAACCGCTTTGAGATGCCGCTTAGCCCAATACGCTATCTGAAATAGGAGCGACGTAAATCGAACAAATGTGATAGAATTTCATTGAATTCTTAAATTAACCATAATATACAATGATCTAATCGGCTCTCTGTTCGCCCCAGCCTAGTCGTTTAATAGTGCATTTTATTCGCCATTTCATGCGCTTTGAGATGCCGCTTAGCCCAATACGCTATCTGGAATTGGAGCGACGTAAATTGAACAAACGTGATAGGATTTCGCTGAATTCTTATATTAACCAAAATATAAAATGATCTAATCGGGTCTCTGATTGCCCTATCATAGAAGGCTAACAGTGCATTTTACTCGCTATTCCACGCGCTTTAAGATGCCGGCTAGCCCAGTAGGCTATCTGAAATAGGAGTGACGTAAATTGAACAAATGTAATAGAATTTCCGTGAATTCTTATATTAACCTTAATGTAAAATGATCTAATCGGGTCTCTGTTCGCCTTACCATAGAAGTCTAATGGTGCATTTCACTCGCCATTTCATGCGCTTTGAGATGCCGCTTAGCCCAATACGCTATCTGAAATAGGAGCGACGTAAGTTGGACAAATGTGATAGAATTTCGCTGAATTCTTTTATTAACCATAATGTAAAATGATCTGATCGGGTCTCTGTTCGCCCTAGCCTAGAAGTTTAATAGTGAATTTTATTCGCCACTTCATGCGCTTTGAGACGCCGCTTAGCCGAATACGCTATCTGAAATAGGAGCGACGTAAATTGAACAAATGTGATACAATTTCCCTGAAATCTTATATTAAACAAAATATAAAATGATCTAATCGGGTCTCTGATTGCCCTACCATAGAAGTTTAGTAGAGCATTTTACTCGCCATTCCACGCGCTTTAAGATGCCGCTAAGCCCAATACGCTATCTGGAATAGGAGCGACGTAAATTGAACAAACGTGATAGGATTTCGCTGAATTCTTATATTAACCAAAATATAAAATGATCTAATCGGGTCTCTGATTGCCCTACCATAGAAAGCTAATAGAGCATTTCACTCGCTATTCCACGCGCTTTAAGGTGCCGGCTAGCCCAGTAGGCTATCTGAAATAGGAGTGACGTAAATTGAACAAATGTGATAGAATTACTCTTAATTCTTTTATTAACCATAATGTAATATGATCTAATCGGGTCTCTGTTTGCCATTCCCTAGAAGTTTAATAGTGGATTTTGCTCGCCATTTCATGCGCATTGAGATGCCGCTTTGACCAATACGCTATCTGAAATAGAAGCGACGTAAATTGAACGAATGTGATAGAATTTCCCTGAAATCTTATATTGAACAAAATATAAAATGATCTAATTGGGGCTCTGATTGCCCTATCATAGAAGTTTAGTAGTGCATTTTACTCGCCCTTCCAGGCGCTTTAAGATACCGTCTAGCCCAATACGCTATCTGAAATAGGAGCGACGTAAATTGAACAAATGTGATAGAATTTCCCTGAAATCTTATATTGAACAAAATATAAAATGATCTAATTGGGGCTCTGATTGCCCTATCATAGAAGTTTAGTAGAGCATTTTACTCGCCATTCCACGTGCTTTCAGATGTCGCCTAGCCCAGTACGCTATCTGAAATAGGAGCGACGTAAGTTGAACAAATGTGATAGAATTACGCTGAATTCTTATATTAACCGTAATATAAAATGATCTAACCGGGTCTCTGTTTGAATTATCCTAGAAGTTTGACAGTGCATTGCACTCGCCATTTCATGCGCTTTGAGATGCCGCTTAGCCCAATACGCTATCTGAAATAGGAGCGACGTAAATTGAACAAATGTGATAGAATTTCGCTGAATCCTTATAGTAACCAAAATATAAAATGATCTAATCGGGTCTCTTATTGCCCTATCATAGAAGTTTCATAGGGTATTTCACTCGCCATTCCACGCGCTTTAAGATGCCGCCTAGCCCAGTACGCTATCTGAAATAGGAAGGACGTAAATTGAACAAGTGTGATAGAATTTCGTTGAATTCTTAAATTAACCATAATATAAAATGATCAAATCGGGTCTCTGTCTGCCATACCCTAGAAGTTTAATAGTGCATTTTATTCGCCATTTCATGCGCTTTGAGATGCCGCTTAGCACAATACGCTATCTGAAATATCAGCGACGTAAATTGAACAAATGTGATAGAATTTCGCTGAATTCTTATAGTAACCTTAATGTAAAATGATCTAATCGGGTCTCTGTTCGCCCCACCCTAGAAGTTTGATAGTGCATTTCTCTCGTCATTTCATGCGCTTTAAGATGCCGCTTAGCCCTGTAACCTATCTGAAATAGGAGCGATGTAAATTGAACAAATGTGATAGAATTTCCCTGAAGTCTTATATTAAACAAAATATAAAATGATCTAATCGGGTCCCTGATTGCCCTATCATCGAAGTTAAATAGTGAATTTCACTCGCCATTCCACGCGCTTTAAGATGCCGACTAGCCCGGTACGCTATCTGAAATAGGAGCGACGTAAATTGAACAAATTTGATAGAATTTCCCTGAATTCTTAAATTAACCATAATATAAAATGATCTAATCGGGTTTCTGTTCGCCCTAGCCGAGAAGATTAATAGTGCATTGTATTCGCCATTTCATGCGCTTTGAGATGCCGCTTAGCCCAATACGCTATCTGAAATAGGAGTGACGTAAATTCAACAAATGTGATAGAATTACGCTTAATTCTTATATTAACCGTAATATAAAATGACCTAATCGGGTCTCAGTTTGCCTTATCCTAGAAGTTTAGTGTTGCATTTTACTCGCCATATCATGCGCTTTGAGATGCCGCTTATCCAAATACGCTATCTGAAATAGGAGCGACGTAAATTGAACAAATGTGATAGAATTTCGCTGAATTCTTAAATTAACTATAATATAAAATGATCTAATCGGGTCACTGATTGCCCTATCATAGAAGTCTAATAGTGCATTTTACTCGACATTCCACGCGCTTTAAGTTGCCGCCTAGCCCAGTACGCTATCTGAAATAGGAGCGACGTAAATTGAACAAATGTGATAGAATTTTGCTGAATTCTTGTATTAACCGTAATATAAAATGATCTAATCGGGTTTCTGTTCGCCCTAGCCGAGAAGATTAATGGTGCATTGTATTCGCCATTTCATGCGCTTTGAGATGCCGCTTAGCCCAATACGCTATCTGAAATAGGAGTGACGTAAATTCAACAAATGTGATAGAATTACGCTTAATTCTTATATTAACCGTAATATAAAATGTTCTAATCGGGTCTCTCTTTCCCTTACCCTAGAAGTATAACAGTGCACTTCACTCGCCATTTCATGCGCTTTGAGATGCCGCTTAGCCCAATACGCTACCTGAAATAGGAGCGACGTAAATTGAACAAATGTGATAGGATTTCGCTGAATTCTTAAATTAACCATAATATAAAATGATCTTATCGGGTCTCTGTTTGCCCTACCCTAGAAGTTTAACAGTGCATTTTGCTCGCCATTTCATGCGCTTTGAGATGCCGCTTAGCCCAATACGCTATCTGAAATAGGAGCGACGTAAATTGAACAAACGTGATAGGATTTCCCTGAATTCTTATACTAACCTTAATGTAAAATGATCTAATCGGTTCTCTGTTCGCCCTACCCTAGAAGTTTAATAGTGCATTTTACTCGACATTTCATGCGCTTTGAGATGCCTCTTAGCCCAATACGCTATCTGAAATAGGAGCGACGTAAATTGAAGAAGTGTGATAGAATTTCGTTGAATTCTTAAATTAACCATAATATAAAATGATCTAATCGGGTCTCTGTTTGCAATACCCTACATGTTTGATAGTGCATTTTGCTCGCCATTTAATGCGCTTTGAGATGCCGCTTAGCCCAATACGCTATCTGAAATAGGAGCGACGTAAATTGAACAAATGTGATAGAATTTCCCTGAAATCTTATATTAAACAAAATATAAAATGATCTAATCGGGACTCCGATTGCCCTATCATAGAAGTTTAGTACTGCATTTTACTCGTCATTCCACGCGCTTTAAGATGCCGCCTAGCCCAGTACGCTATCTGAAATAGGAACGACGTAAATTGAACAAATGTGATAGAATTTAGCTGAATTCTTAAATTAACCATGATATAAAATGATCTAATCGGGTCTCTGTTTGCCATACCCTAGAAGTTTAATAGTGGATTTTGCTCGCCATTTCATGCGCTTTGAGATGCCTCTTAGCCCAATACGCTATCTGAAATAGGAGCGACGTAAATTGAACAAATGTGATAGAATTTCCCTGAATTCTTATATTAACCTTAACGTAAAATGATTTAATCGGGTCTCTGTTCGCCGTACCGTAGAAGTTCAATAGTGCATTTCACTCGCCATTTCATGCGCTTTGAGATGCCGCTTAGCCCAATACGCTATCTGGAATTGGAGCGACGTAAATTGAACAAACGTGATAGGATTTCGCTGAATTCTTATATTAACCAAAATATAAAATGATCTAATCGGGTCTCTGATTGCCCTATCATAGAAGGCTAATAGTGCATTTTACTCGCTATTCCACGCGCTTTAAGATGCCGGCTAGCCCAGTAGGCTATCTGAAATAGGAGTGACGTAAATTGAACAAATGTGATAGAATTACTCTTAATTCTTTTATTAACCATAATGTAATATGATCTAATCGGGTCTCTGTTTGCCTTACCCTAGAAGTTTAATAGTGCATTTTACTCGCCATTTCATCCGCTTTGAGATGCCGCTCAGCCCAATACGCTATCTGAAATAGGAGCGACGTAAATCGAACAAATGTGATAGAATTTCGCTGAATTCTTAAATTAACCATAATATACAATGATCTAATCGGGTCTCTGTTCGCCCTAGCCTAGACGTTTAATAGTGCATTTTACTCGCCATTCCACGCGCTTTAAGATGACGCCTAGCCCAGTACGCTATCTGAAATAGGAGCGACGTAAATTGAACAAATGTGATAGAATTTCCCTGAAATCTTATATTAAACAAAATATAAAATGATCTAATCGGGTCTCTGATTGCCCTACCATAGAAGTTTAGTAGAGCATTTTACTCGCCATTCCACGCGCTTTAAGATGCCGCCTAGTCCAGTACGGTATCTCAAGCAGGAGCGGCGTAAGTTGAAGAAATGTGATAGAATTTCGCTGAATCCTTATATTAACCAAAATATAATATGATTTAATCGGGTCTCTTATTGCCCTATCATTGTAGTTTCATAGTGCATTTTACTCGCCATTCCCCGCGCTTTAAGATGCCGCCTAGCCCAGTACGCTATCTGAAATAGGAACGACGTAAATTGAACAAATGTGATAGAATTTTGCTGAATTCTTAAATTAACCATGATATAAAATGATCTAATCGGGTCTCTGTTTGCCATTCCCTAGAAGTTTAATAGTGGATTTTGCTCGCCATTTCATGCGCTTTGAGATGCCGCTTAGCCCAATACGCTATCTGAAATAGGAGCGACGTAAATTGAACAAATGTGATAGAATTTCCCTGAATTATTATATTAACCTTAATGTAAAATGATCTAATCGGGTCTCTGTTCGCCCTACCCTAGAAGTTGAATAGTGCATTTCACTCGCCATTTCATGCGCTTTGAGATGCCGCATAGCCCAGTACGCTATCTGAAATAGGAACGACGTAAATTGAACAAATGTGATAGAATTTTGCTGAATTCTTAAATTGACCATAATATAAAATGATCTAATCGGGTCTCTGTTCGCCCTAGCCGAGAAGTTTAATAGTGCATTTTATTCGCCATTTCATGCGCTTTGAGATGCCGCTTAGCCCAATACGCTATCTGGAATTGGAGCGACGTAAATTGAACAAACGTGATAGGATTTCGCTGAATTCTTATATTAACCAAAATATAAAATGATCTAATCGGGTCTCTGATTGCCCTATCATAGAAGGCTAATAGTGCATTTTACTCGCTATTCCATGCGCTTTAAGATGCCGGCTAGCCCAGTAGGCTATCTGAAATAGGAGTGACGTAAATTGAACAAATGTGATAGAATTACTCTTAATTCTTTTATTAACCATAATGTAATATGATCTAATCGGGTCTCTGTTCGCCTTACCATAGAAGTCTAATGGTGCATTTCACTCGCCATTTCATGCGCTTTGAGATGCCGCTTAGCCCAATACGCTATCTGAAATAGGAGCGACGTAAGTTGAACAAATGTAATAGAATTTCGCTGAATTCTGTTATTAACCATAATGTAAAATGATCTGATCGGGTCTCTGTTCGCCCTAGCCTAGAAGTTTAATAGTGAATTTTAATCGCCACTTCATGCGCTTTGAGATGCCGCTTAGCCGAATACGCTATCTGAAATAGGAGCGACGTAAATTGAACAAACGTGATACAATTTCCCTGAAATCTTATATTAAACAAAATATAAAATGATCTAATCGGGTCTCTGATTGCCCTACCATAGAAGTTTAGTAGAGCATTTTACTCGCCATTCCACGCGCTTTAAGATGCCGCTAAGCCCAATACGCTATCTGGAATAGGAGCGACGTAAATTGAACTAACGTGATAGGATTTCGCTGAATTCTTATATTAACCAAAATATAAAATGATCTAATCGGGTCTCTGATTGCCCTATCATAGAAGGCTAACAGTGCATTTTCCTCGCTATTCCACGCGCTTTAAGGTGCCGGCTAGCCCAGTAGGCTATCTGCAATAGGAGTGACGTAAATTGAACAAATGTGATAGAATTACTCTTAATTCTTTTATTAACCATAATCTAATATGATCTAATCGGGTCTCTGTTTGCCATACCCTAGAAGTGTAATAGTGGATTTTGCTCAGCATTTCATGCGCTTTGAGATGCCGCATAGCCCAGTACGCTATCTGAAATAGGAGCGACGTAAGTTGAACAAAAGTGATAGAATTTCGCTGAATCCTTATATTAACCAAAATATAAAATGATCTAATCGGGTCTCTGATTGCCCTATCATCGAAGTTTAATAGTGCATTTTACTCGCCCTTCCACGCGCTTTAAGATGCCGTCTAGCCCAGTACGCCATCTGAAATAGGAGCGACGTAAATTGAACAAATGTGATAGAATTTCGCTGATTTCTTATATTAACCAAAATATAAAATGATCTAATCGTGTCTCTGATTGCCCTACCCTACAAGTTTAATAGTGCATTTTACTCGCCATTTCATGCGCTTTGAGGTGCCGCTTAGCCCAATACGCTATCTGAAATAGGAGCGACGTAAATTGAACAAATGTGATAGAATTTCGCTGAATTCTTATATTAACCCAAATATAAAATGATCTAATCGGGTCTCTGATTGCCCTATCATCGATGTTAAATAGTGAATTTCACTCGCCATTCCACGCGCATTAAGATGCCGCCTAGCCCAGTACCCTATCTGAAATAGGAGCGACGTAAATTGAACAAATGTGACACAATTTTGCTGAATTCTTAAATTAACCATAATATAAAATGATCTAATCGGGTCTCTGTTTGCCCTACCGTAGAAGTTTAATAGTGCATTTTACTCGCCATTTCATGCACTTTGAGATGCCGCTTAGCCCGATACGCTATCTTAAATAGGAGCGACGTAAGTTGAACAAATGTGATAGAATTACGCTGCATTCTTATATTAACCGTAATATAAAATGATGTAATCGGGTCTCTGTTCGCCCTATCATAGAACTTTAACAGTGCATTTTATTCGCCATTTCATACGCTTTGAGATGCCGCTTAGCCCAATACGCTATCTGAAATAGGAGCGATGTAAATTGAACAAATGTGATAGAATTTCGCTGAATTCATATATTGACCATAATGTAAAATGATCTAATCGGGTCTCCGTTCGCCCTAGCCTAGAACTTTAATAGTGCATTTTATTCGCCATTTCATACGCTTTGAGATGCCGCTTTGCCCAATACGCTATCTGAAATAGGAGCGACGTAAATTGAACAAATGTGATAGAATTTCACTGAATTCTTATATTAACCAAAATATAAAATGATCTAATCGGGTCTCTGATTGCCCTAGCATAGAAGTTTAATAGTGCATTTTACTCGCCATTCCGAGCGCGTTAAGATGCCGCATAGCCCAACACGCTATCTGAAATAGGAGCGACGTAAATTGGACAAATGTGATAGACTTTCGCTGAATTCTTAAATTAACTATAATATAAAATGATCTAATCGGGTCACTGATTGCCCTACCCTAGATGTTTAAAAGTGCATTTTACTTGCCATTTCATGCGCTTTGAGATGCCGCTTAGCACAATACGCTATCTGAAATAGGAACGACGTAAATTGAACAAATGTGATAGAATTTCGCTGAATTCTTCAATTAACCATGATATAAAATGATCTAATCGGGTCCCTGTTTGCCCTACCCTAGGAGTTCAACAGTGCATTTCACTCGTCATTTCATACGCTTTGAGATGCCGCTTAGCCCAATACGCTATCTGAAATAGGAGCGACGTAAATTGAACAAATGTGATAGAATTTCGCTGAATTCTTATATTAACCAAAGTATAAAATGATCTAATCTAGTCTCTGATTGCCCTATCATAGAAGGTTAATAGTGCATTTTACTCGCCATTCCACGCGCTTTAAGATGCCGCCTAGCCCAGTACGCTGTCTGAAATAGAAGCGACGCAAATTGAACAAGTGTGATAGAATCTCGCTGAATACTTATATTAACCTTAATGTAAAATGATCTAATCGGGTCTCTGTACGCCCTACCCTAGAAGTTTAATAGTGCGTGTCACTCGTCATTTCATGCGCTTTGAGATGACGCTTAACCCAATACGCTGTCTGAAATAGGAGCGACGTAAGTTGAACAAATGTGACAGAATTACGCTGCATTCTTATATTCACCTTAATGTAAAATGATCTCTTCGGGTCTCTGTTCGCCCTACCCTAGAAGTATAATAGTGCATTTTACTCGCCCTTCCACGCGCTTTAAGATGCCGCCTAGCCCAGTACGCTACCTGAAATAGGAGCGGCGTAAGTTGAACAAATGTGATAGAATTACGCTGAATTCTTATATTAACCGTAATATAAATTGAACTAATCGGGTCTCTGATTGCCCTATCATAGAAGTTTAACAGTGCATTTCACTCGTCATTTCATGCGCTTTGACATGCCGCTTAGCCCAATAAGCTATCTGAAATAGGAGCGACGTAAATTGAACAAATGTGATAGAATTTCCCTGAAATCTTATATTAAACAAAATATAAAATGAGCTAATCGTGTCTCTGATTGCCCTATCATAAAAGTTGAGCAGTGCATTTTACTCGCCATTCCACGCTCTTTAAGATGGCGCCTAGCCCAGTACGCTATCTGAAATAGGAGCGACGTAAGTTGAACAAATGTGATAGAATTTCGCTGAGTTCTTTTATTAACCATAATGTAAAATGATCTGCTCGGGTCTCTGTTCGCCCTAGCCTAGAAGTTTAATAGTGCATTTCACTCGTCATTTCATGCGCTTTGAGATGCCGCTGAGCCCAATAAGCTACCTGTAATAGGAGCGACGTAAATTGAACAAATGTGATAGAATTTCGCTGAATTCTTAAATTAACCATAATATAAAATAACCTAATCGGGTCTCTGTTTGCCCTACCCTAGAAGTTTAATAGTGCATTTCACTCGTCATTTCATGCGCTTTGAGATGCCGCTAAGCCCAATAAGCTATCTGTAATAGAAGCGACGTAAATTGAACAAATGTGATAGAATTTCGTTGAATTCTTATATTAACCAAAATATAAAATGATCTAATCGGGTCTCTGATTGCCCTATCATAGAAGTTTAATAGTGCATTTTACTCGCCAGTTCATGCGCCTTCAGATGCCGCTTAGCCCAATAAGCTATCTGAAATAGGAGCGACGTAAATTGAACAAATGTGATAGAATTTCCCTGAAATCTTATATAAAACAAAATATAAAATGATCTAATCGGGTCTCTGATTGCCCTATCATAGAAGTTTAACAGTTCATTTCACTCGTCATTTCATGCGCTTTGAGATGCCGCTTAGCCCAATACGCTATCTGAAATAGGAGCGACGTAAATTGAACAAATGTGATAGAATTTCCCTGAAATCTTATATTAAACAAAATATAAAATGAGCTAATCGGGCCTCTGATTGCCCTATCATAGAAGTTTAGTAGTGCATTTTACTCGCCATTCCGCGAGCTTTAAGATGCCGCCTAGCACAGTACGCTATCTGAAATAGGAGCGACGTAAGTTGAACAAATGTGATAGAATTTCGCAGAATTCTTATATTAACCAAAATATAAAATGATCTAATCTGGTCTCTGTTCGCCCTAGCCTAGAAGTTTCATAGTGCATTTTGTTCGCCATTTCATGCGCTTTGAGATGCCGCTAAGCCCAATAAGCTGTCTGAAATAGGAGCGACGTAAATTGAACAAATGTGATAGAATCTCGCTGAATACTTATATTAACCTTAATGTAAAATGATCTAATCGGGTCTCTGTTCGCCCTACCCCAGAAGTTTAATAGTGCATTTCACTCGCCATTTCATGCGCTTTGAGATGCCGCTTAGCCCAATACGCTATCTGAAATAGGAGCGACGTAAGTTGAACAAATGTGACAGAATTACGCTGCATTCTTATATACACCTTAATGTAAAATGATCTCTTCGGGTCTCTGTTCGCCCTACCCTAGAAGTATAATAGTGCATTTCACTCGTCATTTCATGCGCTTTGAGATGCCGCGTAGCCCAATACGCTATCTGAAATAAGAGCGACGTAAATTGAACAAATGTGATAGAATTTCGCTGAATTCTTATATTAACCAAAGTATAAAATGATCTAGTCTGGTCTCTGATTGCCCTATCATAGAAGGTTAATAGTGCATTTTACTCGCCATTCCACACGCTTTAAGATGCCGCCTAGCCCAGTACGCTGTCTGAAATTGGAGCGACGTAAATTGAACAAATGTGATAGAATCTCGCTGAAGACTTATATTAACCTTAATGTAAAATGATCTAATCGGGTCTCTGTTCGCCCTACCCTAGAAGTTTAATAGTGCATTTTACTCGCCATTCCATGCGCTTTGAGATGCCGCTTATCCCAATACGCTATCTGAAATAGGAGCGACGTAAATTGAACAAATGTGATAGAATTTCGCTGAATTCTTAAATTAACCATAATATCAAATGATCTAATCGGGGCTCTGTTTGCCCTACCCTAGAAGTTTAATAGTGCATATCACTCATCATTTCATGCGCTTTGAGATGCCGCTAAGCACAATAAGCTATCTGGAATAGCAGCGACGTAAATTGAACAAATGTGAAAGAATTACGCCGCATTCTTATATTAACCGTAATATAAAATGATCTAATCGGGTCTCTGTTTGCCTTATCCTAGAAGTTTAATAGTGCATTTTACTCGCCATTTCACGCGCTTTAAGATGCCGCCTAGCCCAGTACGCTACCTGAAATAGGAGCGACGTAAGTTGAACAAATGTGATAGAATTACGCTGAATTCTTATATTAACCGTAATATAAAATGATCTAATCGGGTCTCTGTTTGCCTTATCCTAGAAGTTTGATAGTGCATTTTACTGGCCATTTCATGCGCTTTGAGATGCAGCTTAGCCCAATACGCTATCTGAAATAGGAGCGACGTAAATTGAACAAATGTGATAGAATTTTGCTGAATTCTTAAATTAACCACAATATAAAATGATCTAATCGGGTCTCTGTTTGCCCTACCCTAGTAGTTTAATTGTGCATTTTACTCGCCATTTCATACGCTTTTCGATGCCGCTTATCCCAATACGCTATCTGAAATAGGAGCGACGTACGTTGAACAAATGTGATAGAATTTCGCTGAATTCTTTTAAGAACCAGAATGTAAAATGATCTAATCGGGTCTCTGTTCGCCCAAGCCTAGAAGTTTAATAGCGCATTTTATTCGCCATTTCATGTGCCTTGAGATGCCGCTTAGCCCAATACGCTATCTGAAATAGGAGCGACGTAAATTGAACAAATGTGATAGAATTTCCCTGAAATCTTATATTAAACAAAATATAAAATGATCTAATCGGGTCTCTGATTGCCCTATCATAGAAGTTTAGCAGTGTATTTTACTCGCCATTCCACGCGCTTTAAGATGCCGCCTAGCCCAGTACGCTATCTAAATTAGGAGCGACGTAAGTAGAACAAATGTGATAGAATTACGCTGAATTCTTATATTAACCGTAATATAAAATGATCTAATCGGGTCTCTGTTTGCCTTATCCTAGAAGTTTAGTATTGCATTTTACTCGCCATTTCATGCGCTTTGAGATACCGCTTAGCCCAATACGCTATCTGAAATAGGAGCGACGTAAATTGAACAAATGTGATAGAATTTCGCTGAATTCTTAAATTAACTATAATATAAAATGATCTAATCGGGTCTCTGTTTGCCTTACCCTAGAAGTTTAGTATTGCATTTTACTCGCCATTTCATGCGCTTTGAGATGCCGCTTAGCCCAATACGCTATCTGAAATAGGAGCGAAGTAAATTGAACAAATGTGATAGAATTTCGCTGAATTCTTATGTTAACCAAAATATAAAATGATCTAATCGGGTCTCTGATTGCCTTATCATAGAAGTTTAATAGTGCATTTTACTTGCCATTCCACGCGCTTTAAGATGCCGCCTAGCCCAGTATGCTATCTGAAATAGGAGCGACGTAAATTGAACAAATGTGATAGAATTTCGCTGAATTCTTAAATTAACCATAATATAAAATGATCTAATCGGGTCTCTGTTTGCCTTTTCCTAGAAGTTTAATAGTGCATTATACTCGCCATTTCATGCGCTTTTAGATGCCGCCTAGCCCAGTACGCTATCTGAAATAGGATCGACGTAAATTGAACAAATGTGATAGAATTTCCGTGAATCCTTATATTAACCTTATCGTAAAATGATCTAATCGGGTCTCTGTTCGCCCTACCATAGAAGTTTAATGGTGCATTTTACTCGCCATTTCATGCGCTTTGAGATGCCGCCTAGCCCAGTACGCTATCTGAAATAGGAGCGACGTAAATTAAACAAATGTGATAGAATTTCCGTGAATCCTTATATTAACCTTAATGTAAAATCATCTACTCGGGTCTCTGTTCGCCCTACCATAGAAGTCTAATGGTGCATTTCACTCGCCATTTCATTCGCTTTGAGATGCCGCCTAGCCCAGTACGCTATCTGTAATAGGAGCGACGTAAATTGAACAAATGTGATAGAATTTCGCTGAATTCTTATATTAACAATAATATAAAATGATCTAATCGGGTCTCTGAGTGCCCTATCATAGAAGTTTAATAGTGCATTTTACTTGCCATTCCACGCGCTTTAAGATGCCGCCTAGCCCAGTACGTTATCTGAAATAGGAGCGACGTAAATTGAACAAATGCGATAAAATTTTGCTGACATCTTAAATTAACCATAATATAAAATGATCTAATCGGGTCTCTGATTGCCCTATCATAAAATTTTAATAGTGCATTTTACTCGCCATTCCACGCGCTTTAAGATGCCGCCTAGCCCAGTACGCTATCTGAAATAGGAGCGACGTAAGATGAACAAATGTGATAGAATTACGCTGAATTCTTATATTAACCGTAATATAAAATGATCTAATCGGGCCTCTGTTTGCTATATCCTAGAAGTTTAATAGTGCAATTCACTCGCCATTTCATGCACTTTGAAATGCTGCTTAGCCCAATACGCTATCTGAAATAGGAGCGACGTAAATTGAAAAAATGTGATAGAACTTAGCTGAATTCTTAAATTAACCATAATATAAAATGATCTAATCGGGTCTCTGTTTGCCCTACCCTAGAAGTTTAATAGTGCAATTTATTCGCCATTTCATGCGCTTTGAGATGCCGCATAGCCCAGAACGCTATCTGAAATAGGAGCGACGTAAGTTGAACAAATGTGATAGAATTACGCTGAATTCTTAAATTAACCATAATATAAAATGATCTAATCGGGTCTTTGTTTGCCCTACCCTAGAAGTTTAATAGTCCATTTTACTCGCCATTGCATGTGCTTTGAGATGCCGCATAGCCCAATACGCTATCTGAAATAGGAGCGACGTAAATTGAACAAGTGTGATAGAATTTCCCTGAATTCTTATATTAACTTAATGTAAAATGATCTAATCGGGTCTCTGTTCGCCCTACCATTGAAGTCTAATAGTGCATTTCACTCGACATTTCATGCGCTTTGAAATGCCGCTTAGCCCAATACGCTGTCTGAAATAGGAGCGACGTAAATTGCACGAATGTGATAGAATTTCGCTGAATTCTTAAATTAACCATAATATAAAATGATCTAATAGGGTCTCTGTTTGCCCTACCCTAGAAGTTTAATAGTGCATTTCACTCGCCATTTCATGCGCTTTGAGATGCCGCTTAGCCCAATACGCTATCTGAAATAGGAGCGACGTAAATTGAACAAATGTGATAGAACTTCGCTGAAATCTTATATAAAACAAAATATAATATGATCTAATCAGGTCTCTGATTGCCCTATCATAGAAGTTTAGTAGTGCATTTTACTCGCCATTCCACGCGCTTTAAGATGCCGCCTAGCCCTGTACGCTATCTGAAATAGGAGCGACGTAAGTTGAACAAATGTGATAGAATTACGCTGAATTCTTAAATTAACCATAATATAAAATGATCTAATCGGGTCTTTGTTTGCCCTACCCTAGAAGTTTAATAGTCCATTTTACTCGCCATTGCATGTGCTTTGAGATGCCGCCTAGCCCAGTACGCTATCTGAAATAGGAGCGACGTAAATTGAACAAATGTGATAGAATTTCGCTGAATTCTTAAATTAACCATAATATAAAATGATCTCATCGGGACTCTGTTTGACCTACCCTAGAAGTTTAATTGTGCATTTTGCTCGCCATTTCATGCGCTTTGAGATGCCGCTTAGCCCAATACGCTATCTGAAATAGGAACGACAGAAGTTGAACAAATGTGATAGAATTTCGCTGAATTCTTTTATTAACCATAATGTAAAATGATCTGATCGGGTCTCTGTACGCCCTACCCTAGAAGTTTAATAGTGCGTGTCACTCGTCATTTCATGCGCTTTGAGATGACGCTTAACCCAATACGCTGTCTGAAATAGGAGCGACGTAAGTTGAACAAATGTGACAGAATTACGCTGCATTCTTATATTCACCTTAATGTAAAATGATCTCTTCGGGTCTCTGTTCGCCCTACCCTAGAAGTATAATAGTGCATTTTACTCGCCCTTCCACGCGCTTTAAGATGCCGCCTAGCCCAGTACGCTACCTGAAATAGGAGCGGCGTAAGTTGAACAAATGTGATAGAATTACGCTGAATTCTTATATTAACCGTAATATAAATTGAACTAATCGGGTCTCTGATTGCCCTATCATAGAAGTTTAACAGTGCATTTCACTCGTCATTTCATGCGCTTTGACATGCCGCTTAGCCCAATAAGCTATCTGAAATAGGAGCGACGTAAATTGAACAAATGTGATAGAATTTCCCTGAAATCTTATATTAAACAAAATATAAAATGAGCTAATCGTGTCTCTGATTGCCCTATCATAAAAGTTGAGCAGTGCATTTTACTCGCCATTCCACGCTCTTTAAGATGGCGCCTAGCCCAGTACGCTATCTGAAATAGGAGCGACGTAAGTTGAACAAATGTGATAGAATTTCGCTGAGTTCTTTTATTAACCATAATGTAAAATGATCTGCTCGGGTCTCTGTTCGCCCTAGCCTAGAAGTTTAATAGTGCATTTCACTCGTCATTTCATGCGCTTTGAGATGCCGCTGAGCCCAATAAGCTACCTGTAATAGGAGCGACGTAAATTGAACAAATGTGATAGAATTTCGCTGAATTCTTAAATTAACCATAATATAAAATAACCTAATCGGGTCTCTGTTTGCCCTACCCTAGAAGTTTAATAGTGCATTTCACTCGTCATTTCATGCGCTTTGAGATGCCGCTAAGCCCAATAAGCTATCTGTAATAGAAGCGACGTAAATTGAACAAATGTGATAGAATTTCGTTGAATTCTTATATTAACCAAAATATAAAATGATCTAATCGGGTCTCTGATTGCCCTATCATAGAAGTTTAATAGTGCATTTTACTCGCCAGTTCATGCGCCTTCAGATGCCGCTTAGCCCAATAAGCTATCTGAAATAGGAGCGACGTAAATTGAACAAATGTGATAGAATTTCCCTGAAATCTTATATTAAACAAAATATAAAATGATATAATCGGGTCTCTGATTGCCCTATCATAGAAGTTTAACAGTTCATTTCACTCGTCATTTCATGCGCTTTGACATGCCGCTTAGCCCAATAAGCTATCTGAAATAGGAGCGACGTAAATTGAACAAATGTGATAGAATTTCCCTGAAATCTTATATTAAACAAAATATAAAATGAGCTAATCGGGCCTCTGATTGCCCTATCATAGAAGTTTAGTAGTGCATTTTACTCGCCATTCCGCGAGCTTTAAGATGCCGCCTAGCACAGTACGCTATCTGAAATAGGAGCG
This sequence comes from Macropis europaea, assembly GCA_916610135.2. Classification (NCBI taxonomy): domain Eukaryota; kingdom Metazoa; phylum Arthropoda; class Insecta; order Hymenoptera; family Melittidae; genus Macropis; species Macropis europaea. Next base: position 80,031 of record CAKAJE020000656.1, on the reverse strand, counting down.
ACGTAAGTTGAACAAATGTGATAGAATTTCGCAGAATTCTTATATTAACCAAAATATAAAATGATCTAATCTGGTCTCTGTTCGCCCTAGCCTAGAAGTTTCATAGTGCATTTTGTTCGCCATTTCATGCGCTTTGAGATGCCGCTAAGCCCAATAAGCTGTCTGAAATAGGAGCGACGTAAATTGAACAAATGTGATAGAATCTCGCTGAATACTTATATTAACCTTAATGTAAAATGATCTAATCGGGTCTCTGTTCGCCCTACCCCAGAAGTTTAATAGTGCATTTCACTCGCCATTTCATGCGCTTTGAGATGACGCTTAACCCAATACGCTATCTGAAATAGGAGCGACGTAAGTTGAACAAATGTGACAGAATTACGCTGCATTCTTATATACACCTTAATGTAAAATGATCTCTTCGGGTCTCTGTTCGCCCTACCCTAGAAGTATAATAGTGCATTTCACTCGTCATTTCATGCGCTTTGAGATGCCGCGTAGCCCAATACGCTATCTGAAATAAGAGCGACGTAAATTGAACAAATGTGATAGAATTTCGCTGAATTCTTATATTAACCAAAGTATAAAATGATCTAGTCTGGTCTCTGATTGCCCTATCATAGAAGGTTAATAGTGCATTTTACTCGCCATTCCACACGCTTTAAGATGCCGCCTAGCCCAGTACGCTGTCTGAAATTGGAGCGACGTAAATTGAACAAATGTGATAGAATCTCGCTGAAGACTTATATTAACCTTAATGTAAAATGATCTAATCGGGTCTCTGTTCGCCCTACCCTAGAAGTTTAATAGTGCATTTTACTCGCCATTCCATGCGCTTTGAGATGCCGCTTATCCCAATACGCTATCTGAAATAGGAGCGACGTAAATTGAACAAATGTGATAGAATTTCGCTGAATTCTTAAATTAACCATAATATAAAATGATCTAATCGGGGCTCTGTTTGCCCTACCCTAGAAGTTTAATAGTGCATATCACTCGTCATTTCATGCGCTTTGAGATGCCGCTAAGCACAATAAGCTATCTGGAATAGCAGCGACGTAAATTGAACAAATGTGAAAGAATTACGCCGCATTCTTATATTAACCGTAATATAAAATGATCTAATCGGGTCTCTGTTTGCCTTATCCTAGAAGTTTAATAGTGCATTTTACTCGCCATTTCACGCGCTTTAAGATGCCGCCTAGCCCAGTACGCTACCTGAAATAGGAGCGACGTAAGTTGAACAAATGTGATAGAATTACGCTGAATTCTTATATTAACCGTAATATAAAATGATCTAATCGGGTCTCTGTTTGCCTTATCCTAGAAGTTTGATAGTGCATTTTACTGGCCATTTCATGCGCTTTGAGATGCAGCTTAGCCCAATACGCTATCTGAAATAGGAGCGACGTAAATTGAACAAATGTGATAGAATTTTGCTGAATTCTTAAATTAACCACAATATAAAATGATCTAATCGGGTCTCTGTTTGCCCTACCCTAGTAGTTTAATTGTGCATTTTACTCGCCATTTCATACGCTTTTCGATGCCGCTTATCCCAATACGCTATCTGAAATAGGAGCGACGTACGTTGAACAAATGTGATAGAATTTCGCTGAATTCTTTTAAGAACCAGAATGTAAAATGATCTAATCGGGTCTCTGTTCGCCCAAGCCTAGAAGTTTAATAGCGCATTTTATTCGCCATTTCATGTGCCTTGAGATGCCGCTTAGCCCAATACGCTATCTGAAATAGGAGCGACGTAAATTGAACAAATGTGATAGAATTTCCCTGAAATCTTATATTAAACAAAATATAAAATGATCTAATCGGGTCTCTGATTGCCCTATCATAGAAGTTTAGCAGTGCATTTTACTCGCCATTCCACGCGCTTTAAGATGCCGCCTAGCCCAGTACGCTATCTAAATTAGGAGCGACGTAAGTAGAACAAATGTGATAGAATTACGCTGAATTCTTATATTAACCGTAATATAAAATGATCTAATCGGGTCTCTGTTTGCCTTATCCTAGAAGTTTAGTATTGCATTTTACTCGCCATTTCATGCGCTTTGAGATACCGCTTAGCCCAATACGCTATCTGAAATAGGAGCGACGTAAATTGAACAAATGTGATAGAATTTCGCTGAATTCTTAAATTAACTATAATATAAAATGATCTAATCGGGTCTCTGTTTGCCTTACCCTAGAAGTTTAGCATTGCATTTTACTCGCCATTTCATGCGCTTTGAGATGCCGCTTAGCCCAATACGCTATCTGAAATAGGAGCGAAGTAAATTGAACAAATGTGATAGAATTTCGCTGAATTCTTATGTTAACCAAAATATAAAATGATCTAATCGGGTCTCTGATTGCCTTATCATAGAAGTTTAATAGTGCATTTTACTTGCCATTCCACGCGCTTTAAGATGCCGCCTAGCCCAGTATGCTATCTGAAATAGGAGCGACGTAAATTGAACAAATGTGATAGAATTTCGCTGAATTCTTAAATTAACCATAATATAAAATGATCTAATCGGGTCTCTGTTTGCCTTTTCCTAGAAGTTTAATAGTGCATTATACTCGCCATTTCATGCGCTTTTAGATGCCGCCTAGCCCAGTACGCTATCTGAAATAGGAGCGACGTAAATTGAACAAATGTGATAGAATTTCCGTGAATCCTTATATTAACCTTATCGTAAAATGATCTAATCGGGTCTCTGTTCGCCCTACCATAGAAGTCTAATGGTGCATTTTACTCGTCATTTCATGCGCTTTGAGATGCCGCCTAGCCCAGTACGCTATCTGAAATAGGAGCGACGTAAATTAAACAAATGTGATAGAATTTCCGTGAATCCTTATATTAACCTTAATGTAAAATCATCTACTCGGGTCTCTGTTCGCCCTACCATAGAAGTCTAATGGTGCATTTCACTCGCCATTTCATTCGCTTTGAGATGCCGCCTAGCCCAGTACGCTATCTGAAATAGGAGCGACGTAAATTGAACAAATGTGATAGAATTTCGCTGAATTCTTATATTAACAATAATATAAAATGATCTAATCGGGTCTCTGAGTGCCCTATCATAGAAGTTTAATAGTGCATTTTACTTGCCATTCCACGCGCTTTAAGATGCCGCCTAGCCCAGTACGTTATCTGAAATAGGAGCGACGTAAATTGAACAAATGCGATAAAATTTTGCTGACATCTTAAATTAACCATAATATAAAATGATCTAATCGGGTCTCTGATTGCCCTATCATAAAATTTTAATAGTGCATTTTACTCGCCATTCCACGCGCTTTAAGATGCCGCCTAGCCCAGTACGCTATCTGAAATAGGAGCGACGTAAGATGAACAAATGTGATAGAATTACGCTGAATTCTTATATTAACCGTAATATAAAATGATCTAATCGGGCCTCTGTTTGCTATATCCTAGAAGTTTAATAGTGCAATTCACTCGCCATTTCATGCACTTTGAAATGCTGCTTAGCCCAATACGCTATCTGAAATAGGAGCGACGTAAATTGAAAAAATGTGATAGAACTTAGCTGAATTCTTAAATTAACCATAATATAAAATGATCGAATCGGGTCTCTGTTTGCCCTACCCTAGAAGTTTAATAGTGCAATTTATTCGCCATTTCATGCGCTTTGAGATGCCGCATAGCCCAGTACGCTATCTGAAATAGGAGCGACGTAAGTTGAACAAATGTGATAGAATTACGCTGAATTCTTAAATTAACCATAATATAAAATGATCTAATCGGGTCTTTGTTTGCCCTACCCTAGAAGTTTAATAGTCCATTTTACTCGCCATTGCATGTGCTTTGAGATGCCGCATAGCCCAATACGCTATCTGAAATAGGAGCGACGTAAATTGAACAAGTGTGATAGAATTTCCCTGAATTCTTATATTAACTTAATGTAAAATGATCTAATCGGGTCTCTGTTCGCCCTACCATTGAAGTCTAATAGTGCATTTCACTCGACATTTCATGCGCTTTGAAATGCCGCTTAGCCCAATACGCTGTCTGAAATAGGAGCGACGTAAATTGCACGAATGTGATAGAATTTCGCTGAATTCTTAAATTAACCATAATATAAAATGATCTAATAGGGTCTCTGTTTGCCCTACCCTAGAAGTTTAATAGTGCATTTCACTCGCCATTTCATGCGCTTTGAGATGCCGCTTAGCCCAATACGCTATCTGAAATAGGAGCGACGTAAATTGAACAAATGTGATAGAACTTCGCTGAAATCTTATATAAAACAAAATATAATATGATCTAATCAGGTCTCTGATTGCCCTATCATAGAAGTTTAGTAGTGCATTTTACTCGCCATTCCACGCGCTTTAAGATGCCGCCTAGCCCTGTACGCTATCTGAAATAGGAGCGACGTAAGTTGAACAAATGTGATAGAATTACGCTGAATTCTTAAATTAACCATAATATAAAATGATCTAATCGGGTCTTTGTTTGCCCTACCCTAGAAGTTTAATAGTCCATTTTACTCGCCATTGCATGTGCTTTGAGATGCCGCCTAGCCCAGTACGCTATCTGAAATAGGAGCGACGTAAATTGAACAAATGTGATAGAATTTCGCTGAATTCTTAAATTAACCATAATATAAAATGATCTCATCGGGACTCTGTTTGACCTACCCTAGAAGTTTAATTGTGCATTTTGCTCGCCATTTCATGCGCTTTGAGATGCCGCTTAGCCCAATACGCTATCTGAAATAGGAACGACAGAAGTTGAACAAATGTGATAGAATTTCGCTGAATTCTTTTATTAACCATAATGTAAAATGATCTGATCGGGTCTCTGTTCGCCCTAGCCTACAAGTTTAATGGTGCATTTTATTCGCCACTTCATGCGCTTTGAGATGCCGCTTAGCCGAGTACGCTATCTGAAATAGGAGCGACGTAAATTGAACAAATGTGATAGAATTTCGCTGAATTCTTATATTAACCAAAATATAAAATGATCTAATCGGGTCTCTGATTGCCCTATCATAGAAGTTTAATACTGCATTTTACTTGCCATTCCACGCGCTTTAAGATGCCGCCTAGTCCAGTACGCTATCTGAAATAGCAGAGACGTAAGTTGAACAAATGTGATAGAATTTCGCTGAGGTCTTTTATTAACCATAATGTAAAATGATCTGATCGGGGCTCTGATCGCCATAGCCTAGAAGTTTAATAGTGCATTTTATTCGCCATTTCATGCGCTTTGAGATGCCGCTTAGCCGAGTTCGCTATCTGAAATAGGAGCGACGTAAATTGAACAAATGTGATAAAATTTCCCTGAAATCTTATATTAAACAAAATATAAAATGATCTAATCGGGTCTCTGATTGCCCTATCATAGAAGTTTAATAGTGCATTTCACTCGTCATTTCATGCACTTTGTGATGCTGCTAAGCCCAATAAGCTATCTGTAATAGGAGCGACGTAAATTGAACAAATGTGATAGAATTTCGCTGAATTCTTATGTTAACCAAAATATAAAATGATCTAATCGGGTCTCTGATTTCCCTATCATAGAAATTTAATAGTGCAGTTTACTTGACATTCCACGCGCTTTAAGATGCCGCCTAGCCCAGTACGCTATCTGAAATAGGAACGACGTAAATTGAACAAATGTGATAGAATTTTGCTGAATTCTTAAATTAACCATAATATAAAATGATCTAATCGGGTGTCTGATTGCCCTATCATAGAATTTTAATAGTGCATTTCACTCGTCATTTCATGCGCTTTGCGATGCCGCTTAGCCCAATATGCTATCTGAAATAGGAGCGACGTAAATTGAACAAATGTGATGGAATTTCGCTGAATTCTTTTATTAACCAAAATGTAAAATGATCTAATCGGGTCTCTGTTCGCCCTAGCCTAGAAGTTTAATAGTGCATTCTAGTCGCCATTTCATGCGCTTTGAGATGCCGCCTAGCCCAGTACGCTATCTGAAATAGGAGCCACGTAAATTGAACAAATGTGATAGAATTTCCGTGAATACCTATATTAACCTTAATGTAAAATGATTTAAACGGGCCTCTGTTCGCCCTACCATAGAAGTCTAATAGTGCATTTCACTCGCTATTTCATGCGCTTTGAGATGCAGCCTAGCCCAGTACGCTATCTGAAATAGGAGCGACGTAAGTTGAACAAATGTGATGGAATTACGCTGCATTCTTATATTAACCGTAATATAAAATGATCTAATCGGGTCTCTGTTTGCCTTATTCTAGAAGTTTAATAGCGCGTTTTACTCGCCATTCCACGCGCTTTAAGAAGCCGCCTTGCGCAGTATGCTATCTGAAATAGGAGCGACGTAAATTGAACAAATGTGATAGAATTTCGCTGAATTCTTAAATTAACCATAATATAAAATAACCTAATCGGGTCTCTGTTTGCCCTACCCTAGAAGTTTAATAGTGCATTTCACTCGTCATTTCATGCGCTTTGAGATGCCGCTAAGCCCAATAAGCTATCTGTAATAGAAGCGACGTAAATTGAACAAATGTGATAGAATTTCGTTGAATTCTTATATTAACCAAAATATAAAATGATCTAATCGGGTCTCTGATTGCCCTATCATAGAAGTTTAATAGTGCATTTTACTCGCCAGTTCATGCGCCTTCAGATGCCGCTTAGCCCAATAAGCTATCTGAAATAGGAGCGACGTAAATTGAACAAATGTGATAGAATTTCCCTGAATTCTTATATTAAACAAAATATAAAATGATATAATCGGGTCTCTGATTGCCCTATCATAGAAGTTTAACAGTTCATTTCACTCGTCATTTCATGCGCTTTGACATGCCGCTTAGCCCAATAAGCTATCTGAAATAGGAGCGACGTAAATTGAACAAATGTGATAGAATTTCCCTGAAATCTTATATTAAACAAAATATAAAATGAGCTAATCGGGCCTCTGATTGCCCTATCATAGAAGTTTAGTAGTGCATTTTACTCGCCATTCCGCGAGCTTTAAGATGCCGCCTAGCACAGTACGCTATCTGAAATAGGAGCGACGTAAGTTGAACAAATGTGATAGAATTTCGCAGAATTCTTATATTAACCAAAATATAAAATGATCTAATCTGGTCTCTGTTCGCCCTAGCCTAGAAGTTTCATAGTGCATTTTGTTCGCCATTTCATGCGCTTTGAGATGCCGCTAAGCCCAATAAGCTGTCTGAAATAGGAGCGACGTAAATTGAACAAATGTGATAGAATCTCGCTGAATACTTATATTAACCTTAATGTAAAATGATCTAATCGGGTCTCTGTTCGCCCTACCCCAGAAGTTTAATAGTGCATTTCACTCGCCATTTCATGCGCTTTGAGATGACGCTTAACCCAATACGCTATCTGAAATAGGAGCGACGTAAGTTGAACAAATGTGACAGAATTACGCTGCATTCTTATATACACCTTAATGTAAAATGATCTCTTCGGGTCTCTGTTCGCCCTACCCTAGAAGTATAATAGTGCATTTCACTCGTCATTTCATGCGCTTTGAGATGCCGCGTAGCCCAATACGCTATCTGAAATAAGAGCGACGTAAATTGAACAAATGTGATAGAATTTCGCTGAATTCTTATATTAACCAAAGTATAAAATGATCTAGTCTGGTCTCTGATTGCCCTATCATAGAAGGTTAATAGTGCATTTTACTCGCCATTCCACACGCTTTAAGATGCCGCCTAGCCCAGTACGCTGTCTGAAATTGGAGCGACGTAAATTGAACAAATGTGATAGAATCTCGCTGAAGACTTATATTAACCTTAATGTAAAATGATCTAATCGGGTCTCTGTTCGCCCTACCCTAGAAGTTTAATAGTGCATTTTACTCGCCATTCCATGCGCTTTGAGATGCCGCTTATCCCAATACGCTATCTGAAATAGGAGCGACGTAAATTGAACAAATGTGATAGAATTTCGCTGAATTCTTAAATTAACCATAATATCAAATGATCTAATCGGGGCTCTGTTTGCCCTACCCTAGAAGTTTAATAGTGCATATCACTCGTCATTTCATGCGCTTTGAGATGCCGCTAAGCACAATAAGCTATCTGGAATAGCAGCGACGTAAATTGAACAAATGTGAAAGAATTACGCCGCATTCTTATATTAACCGTAATATAAAATGATCTAATCGGGTCTCTGTTTGCCTTATCCTAGAAGTTTAATAGTGCATTTTACTCGCCATTTCACGCGCTTTAAGATGCCGCCTAGCCCAGTACGCTACCTGAAATAGGAGCGACGTAAGTTGAACAAATGTGATAGAATTACGCTGAATTCTTATATTAACCGTAATATAAAATGATCTAATCGGGTCTCTGTTTGCCTTATCCTAGAAGTTTGATAGTGCATTTTACTGGCCATTTCATGCGCTTTGAGATGCAGCTTAGCCCAATACGCTATCTGAAATAGGAGCGACGTAAATTGAACAAATGTGATAGAATTTTGCTGAATTCTTAAATTAACCACAATATAAAATGATCTAATCGGGTCTCTGTTTGCCCTACCCTAGTAGTTTAATTGTGCATTTTACTCGCCATTTCATACGCTTTTCGATGCCGCTTATCCCAATACGCTATCTGAAATAGGAGCGACGTACGTTGAACAAATGTGATAGAATTTCGCTGAATTCTTTTAAGAACCAGAATGTAAAATGATCTAATCGGGTCTCTGTTCGCCCAAGCCTAGAAGTTTAATAGCGCATTTTATTCGCCATTTCATGTGCCTTGAGATGCCGCTTAGCCCAATACGCTATCTGAAATAGGAGCGACGTAAATTGAACAAATGTGATAGAATTTCCCTGAAATCTTATATTAAACAAAATATAAAATGATCTAATCGGGTCTCTGATTGCCCTATCATAGAAGTTTAGCAGTGCATTTTACTCGCCATTCCACGCGCTTTAAGATGCCGCCTAGCCCAGTACGCTATCTAAATTAGGAGCGACGTAAGTAGAACAAATGTGATAGAATTACGCTGAATTCTTATATTAACCGTAATATAAAATGATCTAATCGGGTCTCTGTTTGCCTTATCCTAGAAGTTTAGTATTGCATTTTACTCGCCATTTCATGCGCTTTGAGATACCGCTTAGCCCAATACGCTATCTGAAATAGGAGCGACGTAATTGAACAAATGTGATAGAATTTCGCTGAATTCTTAAATTAACTATAATATAAAATGATCTAATCGGGTCTCTGTTTGCCTTACCCTAGAAGTTTAGCATTGCATTTTACTCGCCATTTCATGCGCTTTGAGATGCCGCTTAGCCCAATACGCTATCTGAAATAGGAGCGAAGTAAATTGAACAAATGTGATAGAATTTCGCTGAATTCTTATGTTAACCAAAATATAAAATGATCTAATCGGGTCTCTGATTGCCTTATCATAGAAGTTTAATAGTGCATTTTACTTGCCATTCCACGCGCTTTAAGATGCCGCCTAGCCCAGTATGCTATCTGAAATAGGAGCGACGTAAATTGAACAAATGTGATAGAATTTCGCTGAATTCTTAAATTAACCATAATATAAAATGATCTAATCGGGTCTCTGTTTGCCTTTTCCTAGAAGTTTAATAGTGCATTTTACTCGCCATTTCATGCGCTTTTAGATGCCGCCTAGCCCAGTACGCTATCTGAAATAGGAGCGACGTAAATTGAACAAATGTGATAGAATTTCCGTGAATCCTTATATTAACCTTATCGTAAAATGATCTAATCGGGTCTCTGTTCGCCCCTACCATAGAAGTCTAATGGTGCATTTTACTCGTCATTTCATGCGCTTTGAGATGCCGCCTAGCCCAGTACGCTATCTGAAAAGGAGCGACGTAAATTAAACAAATGTGATAGAATTTCCGTGAATCCTTATATTAACCTTAATGTAAAATCATCTACTCGGGTCTCTGTTCGCCCTACCATAGAAGTCTAATGGTGCATTTCACTCGCCATTTCATGCGCTTTGAGATGCCGCCTAGCCCAGTACGCTATCTGTAATAGGAGCGACGTAAATTGAACAAATGTGATAGAATTTCGCTGAATTCTTATATTAACAATAATATAAAATGATCTAATCGGGTCTCTGATTGCCCTATCATAGAAGTTTAATAGTGCATTTTACTTGCCATTCCACGCGCTTTAAGATGCCGCCTAGCCCAGTACGTTATCTGAAATAGGAGCGACGTAAATTGAACAAATGCGATAAAATTTTGCTGACATCTTAAATTAACCATAATATAAAATGATCTAATCGGGTCTCTGATTGCCCTATCATAAAATTTTAATAGTGCATTTTACTCGCCATTCCACGCGCTTTAAGATGCCGCCTAGCCCAGTACGCTATCTGAAATAGGAGCGACGTAAGTTGAACAAATGTGATAGAATTACGCTGAATTCTTATATTAACCGTAATATAAAATGATCTAATCGGGCCTCTGTTTGCCATATCCTAGAAGTTTAATAGTGCAATTCACTCGCCATTTCATGCACTTTGAAATGCTGCTTAGCCCAATACGCTATCTGAAATAGGAGCGACGTAAATTGAAAAAATGTGATAGAACTTAGCTGAATTCTTAAATTAACCATAATATAAAATGATCGAATCGGGTCTCTGTTTGCCCTACCCTAGAAGTTTAATAGTGCAATTTATTCGCCATTTCATGCGCTTTGAGATGCCGCATAGCCCAGTACGCTATCTGAAATAGGAGCGACGTAAGTTGAACAAATGTGATAGAATTACGCTGAATTCTTAAATTAACCATAATATAAAATGATCTAATCGGGTCACTGATTGCCCTACCCTAGAAGTTTAATAGTCCATTTTACTCGCCATTGCATGTGCTTTGAGATGCCGCATAGCCCAATACGCTATCTGAAATAGGAGCGACGTAAATTGAACAAGTGTGATAGAATTTCCCTGAATTCTTATATTAACTTAATGTAAAATGATCTAATCGGGTCTCTGTTCGCCCTACCATTGAAGTCTAATAGTGCATTTCACTCGACATTTCATGCGCTTTGAAATGCCGCTTAGCCCAATACGCTGTCTGAAATAGGAGCGACGTAAATTGCACGAATGTGATAGAATTTCGCTGAATTCTTAAATTAACCATAATATAAAATGATCTAATAGGGTCTCTGTTTGCCCTACCCTAGAAGTTTAATAGTGCATTTCACTCGCCATTTCATGCGCTTTGAGATGCCGCTTAGCCCAATACGCTATCTGAAATAGGAGCGACGTAAATTGAACAAATGTGATAGAACTTCGCTGAAATCTTATATAAAACAAAATATAATATGATCTAATCAGGTCTCTGATTGCCCTATCATAGAAGTTTAGTAGTGCATTTTACTCGCCATTCCACGCGCTTTAAGATGCCGCCTAGCCCTGTACGCTATCTGAAATAGGAGCGACGTAAGTTGAACAAATGTGATAGAATTACGCTGAATTCTTAAATTAACCATAATATAAAATGATCTAATCGGGTCTTTGTTTGCCCTACCCTAGAAGTTTAATAGTCCATTTTACTCGCCATTGCATGTGCTTTGAGATGCCGCCTAGCCCAGTACGCTATCTGAAATAGGAGCGACGTAAATTGAACAAATGTGATAGAATTTCGCTGAATTCTTAAATTAACCATAATATAAAATGATCTCATCGGGACTCTGTTTGACCTACCCTAGAAGTTTAATTGTGCATTTTGCTCGCCATTTCATGCGCTTTGAGATGCCGCTTAGCCCAATACGCTATCTGAAATAGGAACGACAGAAGTTGAACAAATGTGATAGAATTTCGCTGAATTCTTTTATTAACCATAATGTAAAATGATCTGATCGGGTCTCTGTTCGCCCTAGCCTACAAGTTTAATGGTGCATTTTATTCGCCACTTCATGCGCTTTGAGATGCCGCTTAGCCCAGTACGCTATCTGAAATAGGAGCGACGTAAATTGAACAAATGTGATAGAATTTCGCTGAATTCTTATATTAACCAAAATATAAAATGATCTAATCGGGTCTCTGATTGCCCTATCATAGAAGTTTAATACTGCATTTTACTTGCCATTCCACGCGCTTTAAGATGCCGCCTAGTCCAGTACGCTATCTGAAATAGCAGAGACGTAAGTTGAACAAATGTGATAGAATTTCGCTGAGGTCTTTTATTAACCATAATGTAAAATGATCTGATCGGGGCTCTGATCGCCATAGCCTAGAAGTTTAATAGTGCATTTTATTCGCCATTTCATGCGCTTTGAGATGCCGCTTAGCCGAGTTCGCTATCTGAAATAGGAGCGACGTAAATTGAACAAATGTGATAGAATTTCCCTGAAATCTTATATTAAACAAAATATAAAATGATCTAATCGGGTCTCTGATTGCCCTATCATAGAAGTTTAATAGTGCATTTCACTCGTCATTTCATGCACTTTGTGATGCTGCTAAGCCCAATAAGCTATCTGTAATAGGAGCGACGTAAATTGAACAAATGTGATAGAATTTCGCTGAATTCTTATGTTAACCAAAATATAAAATGATCTAATCGGGTCTCTGATTTCCCTATCATAGAAATTTAATAGTGCAGTTTACTTGACATTCCACGCGCTTTAAGATGCCGCCTAGCCCAGTACGCTATCTGAAATAGGAACGACGTGAATTGAACAAATGTGATAGAATTTTGCTGAATTCTTAAATTAACCATAATATAAAATGATCTAATCGGGTGTCTGATTGCCCTATCATAGAATTTTAATAGTGCATTTCACTCGTCATTTCATGCGCTTTGCGATGCCGCTTAGCCCAATATGCTATCTGAAATAGGAGCGACGTAAATTGAACAAATGTGATAGAATTTCGCTGAATTCTTTTATTAACCAAAATGTAAAATGATCTAATCGGGTCTCTGTTCGCCCTAGCCTAGAAGTTTAATAGTGCATTCTAGTCGCCATTTCATGCGCTTTGAGATGCCGCCTAGCCCAGTACGCTATCTGAAATAGGAGCCACGTAAATTGAACAAATGTGATAGAATTTCCGTGAATACCTATATTAACCTTAATGTAAAATGATTTAAACGGGCCTCTGTTCGCCCTACCATAGAAGTCTAATAGTGCATTTCACTCGCTATTTCATGCGCTTTGAGATGCAGCCTAGCCCAGTACGCTATCTGAAATAGGAGCGACGTAAGTTGAACAAATGTGATGGAATTACGCTGCATTCTTATATTAACCGTAATATAAAATGATCTAATCGGGTCTCTGTTTGCCTTATTCTAGAAGTTTAATAGCGCGTTTTACTCGCCATTCCACGCGCTTTAAGAAGCCGCCTTGCGCAGTATGCTATCTGAAATAGGAGCGACGTAAATTGAACAAATGTGATAGAATCTCGCTGAATTCTTAAATTAACCATAATATAAAATGATCTAATCGGGTCTCTGTTTGCGTTATCCTAGAAGTTTAATAGTGCATTATACTCGCCATTCCACGCGCTTTCAGATGCCGCCTAGCCCTGTACGCTATCTGAAATAGGAGCGACGTAAGTTGAACAAATGTGATAGAATTACGCTGAATTCTTAAATTAACCATAATATAAAATGATCTAATCGGGTCTTTGTTTGCCCTACCCTAGAAGTTTAATAGTCCATTTTACTCGCCATTGCATGTGCTTTGAGATGCCGCCTAGCCCAGTACGCTATCTGAAATAGGAGCGACGTAAATTGAACAAATGTGATAGAATTTCGCTGAATTCTTAAATTAACCATAATATAAAATGATCTCATCGGGACTCTGTTTGACCTACCCTAGAAGTTTAATTGTGCATTTTGCTCGCCATTTCATGCGCTTTGAGATGCCGCTTAGCCCAATACGCTATCTGAAATAGGAACGACAGAAGTTGAACAAATGTGATAGAATTTCGCTGAATTCTTTTATTAACCATAATGTAAAATGATCTGATCGGGTCTCTGTTCGCCCTAGCCTACAAGTTTAATGGTGCATTTTATTCGCCACTTCATGCGCTTTGAGATGCCGCTTAGCCGAGTACGCTATCTGAAATAGGAGCGACGTAAATTGAACAAATGTGATAGAATTTCGCTGAATTCTTATATTAACCAAAATATAAAATGATCTAATCGGGTCTCTGATTGCCCTATCATAGAAGTTTAATACTGCATTTTACTTGCCATTCCACGCGCTTTAAGATGCCGCCTAGCCCAGTACGCTATCTGAAATAGCAGAGACGTAAGTTGAACAAATGTGATAGAATTTCGCTGAGGTCTTTTATTAACCATAATGTAAAATGATCTGATCGGGGCTCTGATCGCCATAGCCTAGAAGTTTAATAGTGCATTTTATTCGCCATTTCATGCGCTTTGAGATGCCGCTTAGCCGAGTTCGCTATCTGAAATAGGAGCGACGTAAATTGAACAAATGTGATAAAATTTCCCTGAAATCTTATATTAAACAAAATATAAAATGATCTAATCGGGTCTCTGATTGCCCTATCATAGAAGTTTAATAGTGCATTTCACTCGTCATTTCATGCGCTTTGTGATGCTGCTAAGCCCAATAAGCTATCTGTAATAGGAGCGACGTAAATTGAACAAATGTGATAGAATTTCGCTGAATTCTTATGTTAACCAAAATATAAAATGATCTAATCGGGTCTCTGATTTCCCTATCATAGAAATTTAATAGTGCAGTTTACTTGACATTCCACGCGCTTTAAGATGCCGCCTAGCCCAGTACGCTATCTGAAATAGGAACGACGTGAATTGAACAAATGTGATAGAATTTTGCTGAATTCTTAAATTAACCATAATATAAAATGATCTAATCGGGTGTCTGATTGCCCTATCATAGAATTTTAATAGTGCATTTCACTCGTCATTTCATGCGCTTTGAGATGCCGCTTAGCCCAATATGCTATCTGAAATAGGAGCGACGTAAATTGAACAAATGTGATGGAATTTCGCTGAATTCTTTTATTAACCAAAATGTAAAATGATCTAATCGGGTCTCTGTTCGCCCTAGCCTAGAAGTTTAATAGTGCATTCTAGTCGCCATTTCATGCGCTTTGAGATGCCGCCTAGCCCAGTACGCTATCTGAAATAGGAGCCACGTAAATTGAACAAATGTGATAGAATTTCCGTGAATACCTATATTAACCTTAATGTAAAATGATTTAAACGGGCCTCTGTTCGCCCTACCATAGAAGTCTAATAGTGCATTTCACTCGCTATTTCATGCGCTTTGAGATGCAGCCTAGCCCAGTACGCTATCTGAAATAGGAGCGACGTAAGTTGAACAAATGTGATGGAATTACGCTGCATTCTTATATTAACCGTAATATAAAATGATCTAATCGGGTCTCTGTTTGCCTTATTCTAGAAGTTTA
This sequence comes from Macropis europaea, assembly GCA_916610135.2. Classification (NCBI taxonomy): domain Eukaryota; kingdom Metazoa; phylum Arthropoda; class Insecta; order Hymenoptera; family Melittidae; genus Macropis; species Macropis europaea. Next base: position 64,620 of record CAKAJE020000656.1, on the reverse strand, counting down.
ATAGCGCGTTTTACTCGCCATTCCACGCGCTTTAAGAAGCCGCCTTGCGCAGTATGCTATCTGAAATAGGAGCGACGTAAATTGAACAAATGTGATAGAATCTCGCTGAATTCTTAAATTAACCATAATATAAAATGATCTAATCGGGTCTCTGTTTGCGTTATCCTAGAAGTTTAATAGTGCATTATACTCGCCATTTCATGCGCTTTCAGATGCCGCCTAGCCCAGTACGCTATCTGAAACAGGAGCGACGTCAATTGAACAAATGTGATAGAATTTCCGTGGATTCTTATATCAACCTTAATGTAAAATGATCTAATCGGGTCTCTGTTCGCCCTACCATAGAAGTCTAATAGTGCATTTCACTCGCCATTTCATGCGCTTTGAGATGCCGCCTATCCCAGTACGCTATCTGAAATAGGAGCGACGTAAGTTGAACAAATGTGATAGAATTACGCTGCATTCTCATATTAAGCGTAATATAAAATGATCTAATCGGGTCTCTGTTTGCCTTATCCTAGAAGTTTAATAGCGCGTTTTACTCGCCACTCCACGCGGTTTAAGATGCCGCCTAGCCCAGTATGCTATCTGAAATAGGAGCGACGTAAGTTGAACAAATGTGATAGAATTTCGCTGAATTCTTAAATTAACCATAATATAAAATGATCTAATCGGGTCTCAGTTTGCGTTATCCTAGAAGTTTAATAGTGCATTATACTCGCCATTTCATGCGCTTTTAGATGCCGCCTAGCCCAGTACGCTATCTGAAATAGGAGCGACGTAAATTGAACAAATGTGATGGAATTTTGCTGAATTCTTAAATTAACCATAATATAAAATGATCTAATCGGGTCTCTGATTGCCCTATCATAGAATTTTAATAGTGCATTTCACTCGTCATTTCATGCGCTTTGAGATGCCGCTTAGCCCAATATGCTATCTGAAATAGGAGCGACGTAAATTGAACAAATGTGATAGAATTTCGCTGAATTCTTTTATTAACCAAAATGTGAAATGATCTAATCGGGTCTCTGTTCGCCCTAGCCTAGAAGCTTAATAGTGCATTTCACTCGCCATTTCATGCGCTTTGAGATGCCGCTAAGCCCTATAAGCTATCTGAAATAGGAGCGACGTAAATTGAACAAATGTGATAAAATTTCCCTGAAATCTTATATTAAACAAAATATAAAATGATCTAATCGGGTCTCTGATTGCCCTATCATAGAAGTTTAATAGTGCATTTCACTCGTCATTTCATGCGCTTTGTGATGCCGCTAAGCCCAATAAGCTATCTGTAATAGGAGCGACGTAAATTGAACAAATGTGATAAAATTTCGCTGAATTCTTATGTTGACCAAAATATAAAATGATCTAATCGGGTCTCTGATTGCCCTATCATAGAAATTTAATAGTGCAGTTTACTTGACATTCCACGCGCTTTAAGATGCCGCCTAGCCCAGTACGCTATCTGAAATAGGAGCGACGTAAATTGAACAAATGTGTTAGAATTTCGCAGAATTCTTTTATTAACGATAATGTAAAATGATCTAATCGGGTCTCTGTTCGCCATAGCCTAGAAGTTTAATAGCGCATTTTATTCGCCATTTCATGCGCTTTGAGATGCCGCTTAGCTCAATACGCTATCTGAAATAGGAGCGACGTAAATTGAACAAATGTGATAGAATTTCCCTGAAATCTTTTATTATACAAAATATAAAATGATCTAATCGGGTCTCTGATTGCCCTATCATAGAAGTTTAGTAGTGCATTTTACTCGCCATTTCATGCGCTTTGAGATGCCGCTTAGCCCAATACGCTATTTGAAATACGAGCGACGTAAATTGAACAAATGTGATAGAATTACGCTGAATTCTTATATTAACCGTAATATAAAATGATCTAATCGGGTCTCTGTTTGGCTTATCCTAGAAGTTTAATGGTGCATTTTACTTGCCATTTCATGCGCTTTGAGATGCCGCCTAGCCCAGTACGCTATCTAAAATAGGAGCGACGTAAGTGGAACAAATGTGATAGAATTACGCTGGATTCTTATATTAACCGTAATATAAAATGATCTAATCGGGCCTCTGTTTGCCTTATCCTAGAAGTTTAGTATTGCATTTTACTCGCCATTTCATGCGCTTTGAGATGCCGCTTAGCCCAATACGCTATCTGAAATAGGAGCGACGTAAATTGAACAAATGTGATAGAATTTCCGTGAATTCTTATATTAACCTTAATGTAAAATGATCTAATCGGGTCTCTGTTCGCCCTACCATAGAAGTCTAATAGTGCATTTCACTCGCCATTTCATGCGCTTTGAGATGCCGCTTAGCCCAATACGCTATTTGAAATACGAGCGACGTAAATTGAACAAATGTGGTAGAATTACGCTGAATTCTTATATTAACCGTAATATAAAATGATCTAATCGGGTCTCTGTTTGGCTTATCCTAGAAGTCTAATAGTGCATTTCACTCGCCATTTCATGCGCTTTGAGATGCCGCTTAGCCCAATACGCTATTTGAAATACGAGCGACGTAAATTGAACAAATGTGATAGAATTACGCTGAATTCTTATATTAACCGTAATATAAAATGATCTAATCGTGTCTCTGTTTGGCTTATCCTAGAAGTTTAATGGTGCATTTTACTCGCCATTTCATGCGCTTTGAGATGCCGCATATCCCAATACGCTATCTGAAATAGGAGCGATGTAAATTGAACAAATGTGATAGAATTTCGCTGAATTCTTAAATTAACCATAATATGAAATGATCTAATCGGGTCTCTGTTTGTCCTACCCTAGAAGTTTAATAGTGCATTTTACTCGCCATTTCATGGGCTTTGAGATGCCGCATAGCCCAATACGCTATCTGAAATAGGAGCGACGTAAATTGAACAAATGTGATAGAATTTCCGTGAATCCTGATATTAACCTTAATGTAAAATGATCTAATCGGGTCTCTGTTCGCCCTACCATAGAAGTCTAATAGTGCATTTCACTCGCCATTTCATGCGCTTTGAGATGCCGTTTAGCTCAATACGCCATCTGAAATAGGAGCGACGTAAGTTGAACAAATGTGATAGAATTTCGCTGAATTCTGTTATTAACCATAATGTAAAATGATCTGATCGGGGCTCTGATCGCCCTAGCCTAGAAGTTTATTAGTGCATTTTATTCGCCATTTCATGCGCTTTGAGATGCCGCTTAGCTCAATACGCTATCTGAAATAGGAGCGACGTAAATTGAACAAACGTGATAAAATTTCCCTGAAATCTTATATTAAACAAAATATAAAATGATCTAATCGGGTCTCTGATTGCCCTATCATCGAAGTTTAATAGTGCATTTCACTCGTCATTTCATGCGCTTTGTGATGCCGCTAAGCCCAATAAGCTATCTGTAATAGGAGCGACGTAAATTGAACAAATGTGATAGAATTTTGCTGAATTCTTAAATTAACCATAATATAAAATGATCTAATCGGGTCTCTGATTGCCCTGTCATAGAATTTTAATAGTGCATTTCACTCGCCATTTCATGCGCTTTGAGATGCAGCCTAGCCCAGTACGCTATCTGAAATAGGAGCGACGTAAGTTGAACAAATGTGCTGGAATTACGCTGCATTCTTATATTAACCGTAATATAAAATGATCTAATCGGGTCTCTGTTTGCGTTATCCTTGAAGTTTAATAGTGCATTATACTCGCCATTTCATGCGCTTTTAGATGCCGCCTAGCCCAGTACGCTATCAGAAACAGGAGCGACGTAAATTGAACAAATGTGATAGAATTTCCGTGAATTCTTATATCAACCTTAATGTAAAATGATCTAATCGGGCCTCTGTTCGCCCTACCATAGAAGTCTAATAGTGCATTTCACTCGCTATTTCATGCGCTTTGAGATGCAGCCTAGCCCAGTACGCTATCTGAAATAGGAGCGACGTAAGTTGAACAAATGTGCTGGAATTACGCTGCATTCTTATATTAACCGTAATATAAAATGATCTAATCGGGTCTCTGTTTGCCTTATTCTAGAAGTTTAATAGCGCGTTTTACTCGCCATTCCACGCGCTTTAAGAAGCCGCCTTGCGCAGTATGCTACCTGAAATAGGAGCGACGTAAATTGAACAAATGTGATAGAATTTCGCTGAATTCTTAAATTAACCATAATATAAAATGATCTAATCGGGTCTCTGTTTGCGTTATCCTAGAAGTTTAATAGTGCATTATACTCGCCATTTCATGCGCTTTTAGATGCCGCCTAGCCCAGTACGCTATCTGAAATAGGAGCGACGTAAATTGAACAAATGTGATGGAATTTTGCTGAATTCTTAAATTAACCATAATATAAAATGATCTAATCGGGTCTCTGATTGCCCTATCATAGAATTTTAATAGTGCATTTCACTCGTCATTTCATGCGCTTTGAGATGCCGCTTAGCCCAATACGCTATCTGAAATAGGAGCGACAGAAGTTGAACAAATGTGATAGAATTTCGCTGAATTTTTTTATTAACCATAATGTAAAATGATCTGATCGGGTCTCTGTTCGCCCTAGCCTAGAAGTTTAATAGTGCATTTTATTCGCCACTTCATGCGCTTTGAGATGCCGCTAAGCCCAATAAGCTATCTGAAATAGGAGCGACGTAAATTGAACAAATGTGATAGAATTTCCGTGAATTCTTATATTAACCTTAATGTAAAATGATCCTATCGGGTCTCTGTTCGCCCTACCATAGAAGTCTAATAGTGCATTTCACTTGCCATTTCATGCGGTTTGAGAGGCCGCCTAGCCCAGTACGCTATCTGAAATAGGAGCGACGTAAATTGAACAAATGTGATGGAATTTTGCTGAATTCTTAAATTAACCAAAATATAAAATGATCTAATCTGGTCTCTGTTCGCCCTAGCCTAGAAGTTAAATAGTGCACTTTGTTCGCCATTTCATGCGTTTTGAGATGCCGCTTAGCCGAATAAGCTGTCTGAAATAGGAGCGACGTAAATTGAACAAATGTGATAGAATTTCGCAGAATTCTTATATTAACCAAAATATAAAATGATCTAATCTGGTCTCTGTTCGCCCTAGCCTAGAAGTTTAATAGTGCACTTTGTTCGCCATTTCATGCGTTTTGAGATGCCGCTTAGCCCAATACGCTTTCTGAAATAGGAGCGACGTAAATTGAGCAAATGTGATAGAATTTCCCTGAAATCTTATATTAAACAAAATATAAAATGATCTAAACGGGACTCTGATTGCCCTCTCGTAGAAGTTTAGTAGTGCATTTTACACGCCCTTCCACGCGCTTTAAGATGCCGCCTAGCCCAGTACACTATCTGAAATAGGAGCGACGTAAATTGAACAAATGTGATAGAATTTCGCTGAATTCTTAAATTAACCAAAATATAAAATGATCTAATCGGGCCTCTGATTGCCTTATCATAGAAGTTTAGTAGTGCATTTCACTCGCCATTCCACGCGCTTTAAGATGCCGCCGAGCCCAGTACGCTATCTGAAATAGTAACGACGTAAATTGAACAAATGTGATAGAATTTTGCTGAATTCTTAAATTAAGCATAATATGAAATGAACTGATCGGGTCTCTGTTCGCCCTAGCCTAGAAGTTTAATAGTGCATTTTACTCGCCATTTCATGCGCTTTGAGATGCCGCTTAGCCCAATACGCTATCTGAAATAGGAGCGACGTAAATTGAACAAATGTGATAGGATTTCGCTGAATTCTTAAAGTAACCATAATATAAAATGATCTAATCGGGTCTCTGTGTGCCCTACCCTAGAAGTTTAATAGTGCATTTCACTCGCCATTTCTTGCGCTTTGAGATGCTGCTTAGCCCAATACGCTATCTGAAATAGGAGCGACGTAAATTGAACAAATGTGATAGAATTTCCCTGAAATCTTATAGTAAACAAAATATAAAATGATCTAATCGGGACTCTGATTGCCCTATCATAGAAGTTTAGTAGTGCATTTTACTCGCCCTTCCACGCGATTTAAGATGCCGCCTAGCCCAGTACGCTATCTGAAATAGGAGCGACGTAACTTGAACAAATGTGATAGAATTTTGCTGAATTCTTAAATTAACCATAATATAAAATGATCTAATCGGGTCTCTGTTTGCCCTACCCTAGAAGTTTAATAGTGCATTTTACTCGCCATTTCATGCGCTTTGACATGCCGCTTAGCCCAATACGCTATCTGAAATACGAGCGACGTAAATTGAACAAATGTGATAGAATTTCCCTGAATTCTTATATTAACCTTAATGTAAAATGATCTATTCGGGTCTCTGTTCGCCCTACCCTAGAAGTTTAATATTGCCTTTCACTCGTCATTTCATGCGCTTTGAGATGCCGCTTAGCCCAATACGCTATCTGAAATAGGAGCGACGTAAATTGAACAAATGTGATAGAATTTCGCTGAATTCTTAAATTAACCATAATATAAAATGATCTAATCGGGTCTCTGTGTGCCCTACCCTAGAAGTTTAATAGTGCATTTCACTCGCCATTTCTTGCGCTTTGAGATGCTGCTTAGCCCAATACGCTATCTGAAATAGGAGCGACGTAAATTGAACAAATGTGATAGAATTTCCCTGAAATCTTATAGTAAACAAAATATAAAATGATCTAATCGGGACTCTGATTGCCCTATCATAGAAGTTTAGTAGTGCATTTTACTCGCCCTTCCACGCGATTTAAGATGCCGCCTAGCCCAGTACGCTATCTGAAATAGGAGCGACGTAAATTGAACAAATGTGAGAGAATTTCGCTGAACTCTTAAATTCACTATAATATAAAATGATCTAATCGGGTCTCTGTTTGCCCTACCCTAGAAGTTTAATAGTGCATTTTATTCGCCATTTCATGCGCTTTGAGATGCCGCTTCGCCCAATACGCTATCTGAAATAGGAGCGACGAAAATTGAACAAATGTGATAGAATTTCGCTGAATTCTTTTATGAACCATAATGTAAAATGATCTAATCGGGTCTCTGTTCGCCATAGCCTAGAAGTTTAATAGCGCATTTTATTCGCCATTTCATGCGCTTTGAGATGCCGCTTAGCTCAATACGCTATCTGAAATAGGAGCGACGTAAATTGAACAAATCTGATAGAATATCTCTGAAATCTTTTATTATACAAAATATAAAATGATCTAATCGGGTCTCTGATTGCCTTATCATAGAAGTTTAGTAGTGCATTTTACTCGCCATTTCATGCGCTTTGAGATGCCGCTTATCCCAATACGCCATTTGAAATACGAGCGACGTAAATTGAACAAATGTGATAGAATTACGCTGAATTCTTATATTAACCGTAATATAAAATGATCTAATCGGGTCTCTGTTCGCCCTACCATAGAAGTCTAATAGTGCATTTCACTCGCCATTTCATGCGCTTTGGGATGCCGCCTATCCCAGTACGCTATCTGAAATAGGAGCGACGTAAGTTGAACAAATGTGATAGAATTACGCTGCATTCTCATATTAAGCGTAATATAAAATGATCTAATCGGGTCTCTGTTTGCCTTATCCTAGAAGTTTAATAGCGCGTTTTACTCGCCACTCCACGCGCTTTAAGATGCCGCCTAGCCCAGTATGCTATCTGAAATAGGAGCGACGTAAATTGAACAAATGTGATAGAATTTCGCTGAATTCTTAAATTAACCATAATATAAAATGATCTAATCGGGTCTCTGTTTGCGTTATCCTAGAAGTTTAATAGTGCATTATACTCGCCATTTCATGCGCTTTTAGATGCCGCCTAGCCCAGTACGCTATCCGAAATAGGAGCGACGTAAATTGAACAAATGTGATGGAATTTTGCTGAATTCTTAAATTAACCATAATATAAAATGATCTAATCGGGTCTCTGATTGCCCTATCATAGAATTTTAATAGTGCATTTCACTCGTCATTTCATGCGCTTTGTGATGCCGCTTAGCCCAATACGCTATCTGAAATAGGAGCGACAGAAGTTGAACAAATGTGATAGAATTTCGCTGAATTCTTATATTAACCAAAATATAAAATGATCTAATCGGGTCTCTGATTGCCCTATCATAGAAGTTTAATAGTGCATTTTACTTGCCATTCCACGCGCTTTAAGATGCCGCCTAGCCCAGTACGCTATCTGAAATAGCAGCGACGTAAGTTGAACAAATGTGATAGAATTTCGCTGAATTCTTTTATTAACCATAATGTAAAATGATCTGATCGGGGCTCTGATCGCCATAGCCTAGAAGTTTAATAGTGCATTTTATTCGCCATTTCATGCGCTTTGAGATGCCGCTTAGCCGAGTTCGCTATCTGAAATAGAAGCGACGTAAATTGAACAAACGTGATAAAATTTCCCTGAAATCTTATATTAAACAAAATATAAAATGATCTAATCGGGTCTCTGATTGCCCTATCATCGAAGTTTAATAGTGCATTTCACTCGTCATTTCATGCGCTTTGTGATGCCGCTAAGCCCAATAAGCTATCTGTAATAGGAGCGACGTAAATTGAACAAATGTGATAGAATTTTGCTGAATTCTTAAATTAACCATAATATAAAATGATCTAATCGGGTCTCTGATTGCCCTGTCATAGAATTTTAATAGTGCATTTCACTCGTCATTTCATGCGCTTTGAGATGCCGCTTAGCCCAATATGCTATCTGAAATAGGAGCGACGTAAATTGAACAAATGTGATGGAATTTCGCTGAATTCTTTTATTAACCAAAATGTAAAATGATCTAATCGGGTCTCTGTTCGCCCTAGCCTAGAAGTTTAATAGTGCATTTTAGTCGCTATTTCATGCGCTTTGAGATGCCGCCTAGCCCAGTACGCTATCTGAAATAGGAGCGACGTAAATTGAACAAATGTGATAGAATTTCCGTGAATACTTATATTAACCTTAATGTAAAATGATCTAAACGGGCCTCTGTTCGCCCTACCATAGAAGTCTAATAGTGCATTTCACTCGCCATTTCATGCGCTTTGAGATGCAGCCTAGCCCAGTACGCTATCTGAAATAGGAGCGACGTAAGTTGAACAAATGTGCTGGAATTACGCTGCATTCTTATATTAACCGTAATATAAAATGATCTAATCGGGTCTCTGTTTGCGTTATCCTAGAAGTTTAATAGTGCATTATACTCGCCATTTCATGCGCTTTTAGATGCCGCCTAGCCCAGTACGCTATCAGAAACAGGAGCGACGTAAATTGAACAAATGTGATAGAATTTCCGTGAATTCTTATATCAACCTTAATGTAAAATGATCTAATCGGGCCTCTGTTCGCCCTACCATAGAAGTCTAATAGTGCATTTCACTCGCTATTTCATGCGCTTTGAGATGCAGCCTAGCCCAGTACGCTATCTGAAATAGGAGCGACGTAAGTTGAACAAATGTGCTGGAATTACGCTGCATTCTTATATTAACCGTAATATAAAATGATCTAATCGGGTCTCTGTTTGCCTTATTCTAGAAGTTTAATAGCGCGTTTTACTCGCCATTCCACGCGCTTTAAGAAGCCGTCTTGCGCAGTATGCTACCTGAAATAGGAGCGACGTAAATTGAACAAATGTGATAGAATTTCGCTGAATTCTTAAATTAACCATAATATAAAATGATCTAATCGGGTCTCTGTTTGCGTTATCCTAGAAGTTTAATAGTGCATTATACTCGCCATTTCATGCGCTTTTAGATGCCGCCTAGCCCAGTACGCTATCTGAAATAGGAGCGACGTAAATTGAACAAATGCGATGGAATTTTGCTGAATTCTTAAATTAACCAAAATATAAAATGATCTAATCTGGTCTCTGTTCGCCCTAACCTAGAAGTTAAATAGTGCACTTTGTTCGCCATTTCATGCGTTTTGAGATGCCGCTTAGCCGAATAAGCTGTCTGAAATAGGAGCGACGTAAATTGAACAAATGTGATAGAATTTCGCAGAATTCTTATATTAACCAAAATATAAAATGATCTAATCTGGTCTCTGTTCGCCCTAGCCTAGAAGTTTAATAGTGTACTTTGTTCGCCATTTCATGCGTTTTGAGATGCCGCTTAGCCCAATACGCTTTCTGAAATAGGAGCGACGTAAATTGAGCAAATGTGATAGAATTTCCCTGAAATCTTATATTAAACAAAATATAAAATGATCTAAACGGGACTCTGATTGCCCTCTCGTAGAAGTTTAGTAGTGCATTTTACACGCCCTTCCACGCGCTTTAAGATGCCGCCTAGCCCAGTACACTATCTGAAATAGGAGCGACGTAAATTGAACAAATGTGATAGAATTTCGCTGAATTCTTAAATTAACCAAAATATAAAATGATCTAATCGGGTCTCTGATTGCCCTATCATAGAAGTTTAGTAGCGCATTTCACTCGCCATTCCACGCGCTTTAAGATGCCGCCGAGCCCAGTACGCTATCTGAAATAGTAACGACGTAAATTGAACAAATGTGATAGAATTTTGCTGAATTCTTAAATTAACCATAATATGAAATGAACTGATCGGGTCTCTGTTCGCCCTAGCCTAGAAGTTTAATAGTGCATTTTACTCGCCATTTCATGCGCTTTGAGATGCCGCTTAGCCCAATACGCTATCTGAAATAGGAGCGACGTAAATTGAACAAATGTGATAGAATTTCGCTGAATTCTTTTATTAACCATAATGTAAAATGATCTAATCGGGTCTCTGTTCGCCCTAGCTTAGAAGTTTAATAGTGCATTTTACTCGCCATTCCACGCGCTTTAAGGTGCCGCCTAGCCCAGTACGCTATCTGAAATAGGAGCGACGTAAGTTGTACAAATGTGATAGAATTTTGCCGAATTCTTAAATTAACCATAACATAAAATGATGTAATCGGGTCTCTGTTCGCCCTACCCAAGAAGTTTAATAGTGCATTTCTCTCGTCATTTCATGCGCTTTGAGATGCCGCTTAGCCCAATACGCTATCTGAAATATCAGCGACGTAAATTGAACGAATGTGATAGAATTTCGCTGAATTCTTATATTAACCAAAATATAAAATGATCTAATCGGGTCTCTGATAGCCCTATCATAGAAGTTTAATAGTGCATTTTACTCGCCATTTCATGCGCATTGAGATGCCGCTTAGCGCAATACGCTATCTGAAATAGGAGCGACGTAAATTGAACAAATGTGATAGAGTTTCGCTGTATTCTTGAATTAACCATAATATAAAATGATCTTATCGGGTGTCTGTTTGCCCTACCCTAGAAGTTTAATAGTGCATTTTACTCGCCATTTCTTGCGCTTTGAGATGCCGCCTAGCCCGGTACGCTATCTGAAATAGGTGCGACGTAAGTTGAACAAATGTGATAGAATTACGCTGAATTCTTATATTAACCATAATATGAAATGATCTAATCGGGTCTTTGTTCGCCCTACCCTAGAAGTTTAATAGTGCGTTTTACTCGCCATTCCACGCGCTTTAAGATGCCGCCCAGCCCAGTATGCTATCTGAAATAGGAACGACGTAAATTGAACAAATGTGATAGAATTTTGCTGAATTCTTAAATTAACCATAATATAAAATGATCTAATCGGGCCTGTGTTTGCCCTACCCTAGAAGTTTAATAGTGCATTTTACTCGCCATTTCATGCGCTTTGATATGCCGCTTAGCCCAATACGCTATCTGAAATAGGAGCGACGTAAATTGAACAAATGTGATAGAATTTCGCTGAATTCTTAAATTAACCATAATATAAAATGATCTAATCGGGTCTCTGTTTGCGTTATCCTAGAAGTTTAATAGTGCATTATACTCGCCATTTCATGCGCTTTTAGATGCCGCCTAGCCCAGTACGCTATCTGAAATAGGAGCGACGTAAATTGAACAAATGTGATGGAATTTTGCTGAATTCTTAAATTAACCATAATATAAAATGATCTAATCGGGTCTCTGATTGCCCTATCATAGAATTTTAATAGTGCATTTCACTCGTCATTTCATGCGCTTTGAGATGCCGCTTAGCCCAATACGCTATCTGAAATAGGAGCGACAGAAGTTGAACAAATGTGATAGAATTTCGCTGAATTTTTTTATTAACCATAATGTAAAATGATCTGATCGGGTCTCTGTTCGCCCTAGCCTACAAGTTTAATAGTGCATTTTATTCGCCACTTCATGCGCTTTGAGATGCCGCTAAGCCCAATAAGCTATCTGAAATAGGAGCGACGTAAATTGAACAAATGTGATAGAATTTCCGTGAATTCTTATATTAACCTTAATGTAAAATGATCCTATCGGGTCTCTGTTCGCCCTACCATAGAAGTCTAATAGTGCATTTCACTTGCCATTTCATGCGGTTTGAGAGGCCGCCTAGCCCAGTACGCTATCTGAAATAGGAGCGACGTAAATTGAACAAATGTGATGGAATTTTGCTGAATTCTTAAATTAACCAAAATATAAAATGATCTAATCTGGTCTCTGTTCGCCCTAGCCTAGAAGTTAAATAGTGCACTTTGTTCGCCATTTCATGCGTTTTGAGATGCCGCTTAGCCGAATAAGCTGTCTGAAATAGGAGCGACGTAAATTGAACAAATGTGATAGAATTTCCCTGAATTCTTATATTAACCAAAATATAAAATGATCTAATCTGGTCTCTGTTCGCCCTAGCCTAGAAGTTTAATAGTGCACTTTGTTCGCCATTTCATGCGTTTTGAGATGCCGCTTAGCCCAATACGCTTTCTGAATAGGAGCGACGTAAATTGAGCAAATGTGATAGAATTTCCCTGAAATCTTATATTAAACAAAATATAAAATGATCTAAACGGGACTCTGATTGCCCTCTCGTAGAAGTTTAGTAGTGCATTTTACACGCCCTTCCACGCGCTTTAAGATGCCGCCTAGCCCAGTACACTATCTGAAATAGGAGCGACGTAAATTGAACAAATGTGATAGAATTTCGCTGAATTCTTAAATTAACCAAAATATAAAATGATCTAATCGGGTCTCTGATTGCCCTATCATAGAAGTTTAGTAGTGCATTTCACTCGCCATTCCACGCGCTTTAAGATGCCGCCGAGCCCAGTACCGCTATCTGAATAGTAACGACGTAAATTGAACAAATGTGATAGAATTTTGCTGAATTCTTAAATTAACCATAATATGAAATGAACTGATCGGGTCTCTGTTCGCCCTAGCCTAGAAGTTTAATAGTGCATTTTACTCGCCATTTCATGCGCTTTGAGATGCCGCTTAGCCCAATACGCTATCTGAAATAGGAGCGACGTAAATTGAACAAATGTGATAGAATTTCGCTGAATTCTTTTATTAACCATAATGTAAAATGATCTAATCGGGTCTCTGTTCGCCCTAGCTTAGAAGTTTAATAGTGCATTTTACTCGCCATTCCACGCGCTTTAAGGTGCCGCCTAGCCCAGTACGCTATCTGAAATAGGAGCGACGTAAGTTGTACAAATGTGATAGAATTTTGCCGAATTCTTAAATTAACCATAACATAAAATGATGTAATCGGGTCTCTGTTCGCCCTACCCAAGAAGTTTAATAGTGCATTTCTCTCGTCATTTCATGCGCTTTGAGATGCCGCTTAGCCCAATACGCTATCTGAAATATCAGCGACGTAAATTGAACGAATGTGATAGAATTTCGCTGAATTCTTATATTAACCAAAATATAAAATGATCTAATCGGGTCTCTGATAGCCCTATCATAGAAGTTTAATAGTGCATTTTACTCGCCATTTCATGCGCATTGAGATGCCGCTTAGCGCAATACGCTATCTGAAATAGGAGCGACGTAAATTGAACAAATGTGATAGAGTTTCGCTGTATTCTTGAATTAACCATAATATAAAATGATCTTATCGGGTGTCTGTTTGCCCTACCCTAGAAGTTTAATAGTGCATTTTACTCGCCATTTCTTGCGCTTTGAGATGCCGCCTAGCCCGGTACGCTATCTGAAATAGGTGCGACGTAAGTTGAACAAATGTGATAGAATTACGCTGAATTCTTATATTAACCATAATATGAAATGATCTAATCGGGTCTTTGTTCGCCCTACCCTAGAAGTTTAATAGTGCGTTTTACTCGCCATTCCACGCGCTTTAAGATGCCGCCCAGCCCAGTATGCTATCTGAAATAGGAACGGCGTAAATTGAACAAATGTGATAGAATTTTGCTGAATTCTTAAATTAACCATAATATAAAATGATCTAATCGGGCCTGTGTTCGCCCTACCCAAGAAGTTTAATAGGGCATTTCTCTCGTCATTTCATGCGCTTTGAGGTGCCGCTTAGCCCAATACGCTATCTGACATAGGAGCGACGTAAATTGAACAAATGTGATAGAATTTCCCTGAAACCTTATATTAAACAAAATATAAAATGATCTAAACGGGACTCTGATTGCTCTATCATAGAAGTTTAGTAGTGCGTTTTACTCGCGCTTCCACGCACTTTAAGATGCCGCTTAGCCCAGTACACTATCTGAAATATGAGCGACGTATGTTGAACAAATGTGATAGAATTTCCCTGAATTCTTATATTAACCTTAATGTAAAATGATCTAATCGGGTCTTTGTTCGCCCTTCCCTAGAAGTTTAATAGTGCGTTTTACTCGCCATTCCACGCGCTTTAAGATGCCGCCCAGCCCAGTATGCTATCTGAAATAGGAACGACGTAAATTGAACAAATGTGATAGAATTTCGCAGAATTGTTAAATTAACCATAATATAAAATGATCTAATGGGGTCTCTGATTGCCCTACCCCAGAAGTTTAATAGTGCATTTTACTCGCCATTCCACGCGCTTTAAGATGCCGCCTAGCCCAGTACGCTATCTGAAATAGGAGCGACGTAAATTGAACAAATGTGATAGGATTTCGCTGAATTCTTAAATTAACCATAATATAAAATGATCTAATCAGGTCTCTGTTTGCCCTACCCTAGAAGTTTAAAAGTGCATTTCACTCGTCATTTCATGCGCTTTGTGATGCCGCTTAGCCCAATAAGCTATCTGAAATAGGAGCGACGTAAATTGAACAAACGTGATAGAATTTCGCTGAATTCTTATATTTACCAAAATATAAACTGATCTAATCGGGTCTCTGATTGCCCTATCATAGAAGTTTAATAGTGCATTTTACTCGCCATTCCACGCGCTTTAAGGTGCCGCCTAGCCGAGTACGCTATCTGAAATAGGAGCGACGTAAGTTGTACAAATGTGATAGAATTTTGCCGAATTCTTAAATTAACCATAACATAAAATGATGTAATCGGGTCTCTGTTCGCCCTACCCAAGAAGTTTAATAGTGCATTTCTCTCGTCATTTCATGCGCTTTGAGATGCCGCTTAGCCCAATACGCTATCTGACATAGGAGCGACGTAAATTGAACAAATGTGATAGAATTTCCCTGAAACCTTATATTAAACAAAATATAAAATGATCTAAGCGGGACTCTGATTGCTCTATCATAGAAGTTTAGTAGTGCATTTTACTCGCGCTTCCACGCACTTTAAGATGCCGCTTAGCCCAGTACACTATCTGAAATCTGAGCGACGTATGTTGAACAAATGTGATAGAATTTCCCTGAATTCTTACATTAACCTTAGTGTAAAATGATCTAATCGGGTCTTTGTTCGCCCTACCCTAGAAGTTTAATAGTGCGTTTTACTAGCCATTCCACGCGCTTTAAGATGCCGCCCAGCCCAGTATGCTATCTGAAATAGGAACGACGTAAATTGAACAAATGTGATAGAATTTCGCAGAATTGTTAAATTAACCATAATATAAAATGCTCTAATCGGGTCTCTGATTGCCCTACCCCAGAAGTTTAATAGTGCATTTTCCTCGCCATTCCACGCGCTTTAAGATGCCGCCTAGCCCAGTACGCTATCTGAAATAGGAGCGACGTAAGTTGAACAAATGTGATAGAATTACGCTGTATTCTTATATTAACCATAATATGAAATGATCTAATCGGGTCTTTGTTCGCCCTACCCTAGAAGTTTAATAGTGCGCTTTACTCGCCATTCCACGCGCTTTAAGATGCCGCCCAGCCCAGTATGCTATCTGAAATAGGAACGACGTAAATTGAACAAATGTGATAGAATTTTGCTGAATTCTTAAATTAACAATAATATAAAATGATGTAATCGGCTCTCTGTTCGCCCTACCCATGAAGTTTAATAGGGCATTTCTCTCGTCATTTCATGCGCTTTGAGATGCCGCTTAGCCCAATACGCTATCTGACATAGGAGCGACGTAAATTGAACAAATGTGATAGAATTTCCCTGAAATCTTATATTAAACAAAATATAAAATGATCTAAACGGGACTCTGATTGCTCTATCATAGAAGTTTAGTAGTGCATTTTACTCGCGCTTCCACGTACTTTAAGATGCCGCTTAGCCCAGTACACTATCTGAAATATGAGCGACGTATGTTGAACAAATGTGATAGTATTTCCCTGAATTCTTATATTAACCTTAATGTAAAATGATCTAATCGGGTCTTTGTTCGCCCTTCCCTAGAAGTTTAATAGTGCGTTTTACTCGCCATTCCACGCGCTTTAAGATGCCGCCCAGCCCAGTATGCTATCTGAAATAGGAACGACGTAAATTGAACAAATGTGATAGAATTTCGCAGAATTGTTAAATTAACCATAATGTAAAATGATCTAATAGGGTCTCTGATTGCCCTACCCCAGAAGTTTAATAGTGCATTTTACTCGCCATTCCACGCGCTTTAAGATGCCGCCTAGCCCAGTACGCTACCTGAAATAGGAGCGACGTAAGTTGAACAAATGTGATAGAATTACGCTGAATCCTTATATTAACCGTAATATAAAATGATCTAATCGGGTCTCTGTTTGCCTTATCCTAGAAGTTTAATAGTGCGCTTTACTCGCCATTCCACGCGCTTTAAGATGCCGCCCAGACCAGTATGCTATCTGAAATAGGAACGACGTAAATTGAACAAATGTGATAGAATTTTGCTGAATTCTTAAATTAACCATAATATAAAATGATCTAATCGGGTCTCTGATTGCCCTACCATAGAAGTTTAATAGTGCATTTTACTCGCCATTTCATGCGCTTTGAGATGCCGCTTAGCCCAATACGCTATCTGAAATAGGAGCGACGTAAATTGAACAAATGTGATAGAATTTTGCCGAATTATTAAATTAACAATAATATAAAATGATGTAATCGGCTCTCTGTTCGCCCTACCCAAGAAGTTTAATAGGGCATTTCTCTCGTCATTTCATGCGCTTTGAGATGCGGCTTAGCCCAATACGCTATCTGAAATAGGAGCGATGTAAATTGAACAAATGTGTTAGAATTTCGTTGAATTCTTTTATTAACGATAATGTAAAATGATCTAATCGGGTCTCTGTTCGCCCTGGCCTAGAAGTTTAATAGTGCATTTCATTCGCCATTTCATGCGCTTTGAGATGCCGCTTAGCCCAATACGCTATCTGAAATAGGAGCGACGTAAATTGAACAAATGTGATAGAATTTCGCTGAATTCTTTTATTAACCATAATGTAAAATGATCTAATCGGGTCTCTGTTCGCCCTAGCTTAGAAGTTTAATAGTGCATTTTACTCGCCATTCCACGCGCTTTAAGTTGCCGCCTAGCCCAGTACGCTATCTGAAATAGGAGCCACGTAAGTTGAACAAGTGTGACAGAATTACGCTGAATTCTTATATTAACCGTAATATAAAATGATCTAATCGGGTCTCTGATTGCCCTATCATAGAAGTTTAATAGTGCATTTTACTCGCCATTCCACGCGGTTTAAGATGCCGCCTTGCCCAGTACGCTATCTGAAATAGGAGCAACGTAAATTGAACAAATGTGATAAAATTTTGCTGAATTCTTAAGTTAACCATAATATAAAATGATCTAATCGGGTCTCTGTTTGCCCTACCGTAGAAGTTTAAAAGTGCATTTCACTCGTCATTTCATGCGCTTTGTGATGCCGCTTAGCCCAATAAGCTATCTGAAATAGGAGCGACGTAAATTGAACAAACGTGATAGAATTTCGCTGAATTCTTATATTTACCAAAATATAAAATGATCTAATCGGGTCTCGGATTGCCCTATCATAGAAGTTTAATAGTGCATTTTACTCGCCATTCCACGCGCTTTAAGGTGCCGCCTAGCCCAGTACGCTATCTGAAATAGGAGCGACGTAAGTTGTACAAATGTGATAGAATTTTGCCGAATTCTTAAATTAACCATAACATAAAATGATGTAATCGGGTCTCTGTTCGCCCTACCCAAGAAGTTTAATAGTGCATTTCTCTCGTCATTTCATGCGCTTTGAGATGCCGCTTAGCCCAATACGCTATCTGAAATAGGAGCGACGTAAATTGAACAAATGTGATAGAATTTCGCTGAATTCTTAAATTAACCAAAATATAAAATGATCTAAACGGGACTCTGATTGCCCGATCATAGAAGTTTAATAGTGCATTTTACTCGCCCTTCCACGCGCTTTAAGATGCCGCCTAGCCCAGTACACTATCCGAAATAGGAGCGACGTATGTTGAACAAATGTGATACATTTACGCTGAATTCTTATATTAACCGTAATATAAAATGATCTAATCGGGTCTCTGTTTGCCTTACCCTAGAAGTTTACTAGTGCATTCTACTCGCCATTTCATGCGCTTCGACATGCCGCTTAGCCCAATACGCTATCTGAAATAGGAGCGACGTAAATTGAACAAATGTGATAGAATTTCGCTGAATTCTTAAATTAACCAAAATATAAAATGATCTAATCGGGTCTCTGATTGCCCTATCATAGAAGTTTAGTAGTGCATTTCACTCGCCATTCCACGCGCTTTAAGATGCCGCCGAGCCCAGTACGCTATCTGAAATACTAACGACGTAAATTGAACAAATGTGATAGAATTTTGCTGAATTCTTAAATTAACCATAATATGAAATGAACTGATCGGGTCTCTGTTCGCCCTAGCCTAGAAGTTTAATAGTGCATTTTACTCGCCATTTCATGCGCTTTGAGATGCCGCTTAGCCCAATACGCTATCTGAAAGAGGAGCGACGTAAATTGAACAAATGTGATAGGATTTCGCTGAATTCTTAAATTAACCATAATATAAAATGATCTAATCGGGTCTCTGTGTGCCCTACCCTAGAAGTTTAATAGTGCATTTTACTCGCCATTTCTTGCGCTTTGAGATGCTGCTTAGCCCAATACGCTATCTGAAATAGGAGCGACGTAAATTGAACAAATGTGATAGAATTTCCCTGAAATCTTATAGTAAACAAAATATAAAATGATCTAATCGGGACTCTGATTGCCCTATCATAGAAGTTTAGTAGTGCATTTTACTCGCCCTTCCACGCGATTTAAGATGCCGCCCAGCCCAGTACGCTATCTGAAATAGGAGGGACGTAAATTGAACAAATGTGATAGAATTTTGCCGAATTATTAAATTAACAATAATATAAAATGATGTAATCGGCTCTCTGTTCGCCCTACCCAAGAAGTTTAATAGGGCATTTCTCTCGTCATTTCATGCGCTTTGAGATGCGGCTTAGCCCAATACGCTATCTGAAATAGGAGCGATGTAAATTGAACAAATGTGTTAGAATTTCGCTGAATTCTTTTATTAACGATAATGTAAAATGATCTAATCGGGTCTCTGTTCGCCCTGGCCTAGAAGTTTAATAGTGCATTTCATTCGCCATTTCATGCGCTTTGAGATGCCGCTTAGCCCAATACGCTATCTGAAATAGGAGCGACGTAAATTGAACAAATGTGATAGAATTTCGCTGAATTCTTTTATTAACCATAATGTAAAATGATCTAATCGGGTCTCTGTTCGCCCTAGCTTAGAAGTTTAATAGTGCATTTTACTCGCCATTCCACGCGCTTTAAGTTGCCGCCTAGCCCAGTACGCTATCTGAAATAGGAGCCACGTAAGTTGAACAAGTGTGACAGAATTACGCTGAATTCTTATATTAACCGTAATATAAAATGATCTAATCGGGTCTCTGATTGCCTTACCCTAGAAGTTTAATAGTGCATTTTACTCGCCATTTCATGCGCTTTGAGATGCCGCTTAGCCCAATACGCTATCTGAAATACGAGCGACGTAAATTGAACAAATGTGATAGAATTTCCCTGAATTCTTATATTAACCTTAATGTAAAATGATCTATTCGGGTCTCTGTTCGCCCTACCCTAGAAGTTTAATATTGCCTTTCACTCGTCATTTCATGCGCTTTGAGATGCCGCTTAGCACAATACGCTATCTGAAATAGGAGCGACGTAAATTGAACAAATGTAATAGAATTTCGCTGAATTCTTATATTAACCAAAATATAAAATGATCTAATCGGGTCTCTGATTGCCCTACCATAGAAGTTTAGTAGTGCATTTTACTCGCCATTCTTCCCGTTTTAAGATGCCGCCCAGCCCAGTATGCTATCTGAAATAGGAACGACGTAAATTGAACAAATGTGATAGAATTTCGCTGAATTCTTATATTTACCAAAATATAAAATGATCTAATCGGGTCTCTGATTGCCCTATCCTAGAAGTTTAATAGTGCATTTTACTCGCCATTTCATGCGCTTTGAGATGCCGCTTAGCCCAATACGCTATCTGAAATAGGAGCGACATAAATTGAATAAATGTGATAGAGTTTCGCTGAATTCTTGAATTAACCATAATATAAAATGATCTTATTGGGTGTCTGTTTGCCCTACCCTAGAAGTTTAATTGTGCATTTTACTCGCCATTTCTTGCGCTTTGAGATGCCGCTTAGCCCAATACGCTATCTGAAATAGGAGCGACGTAAATTGAACAAATGTGATAGAGTTTCGCTGAATTCTTGAATTAACCATAATATAAAATGATCTTATCGGGTGTCTGTTTGCCCTACCCTAGAAGTTTAATAGTGCATTTTACTCGCCATTTCATGCGCTTTGTGATGCCGCTTAGCCCAATAAGCTATCTGAAATAGGAGCGACGTAAATTGAACAAACGTGATAGAATTTCGCTGAATTCTTATATTTACCAAAATATAAAATGATCTAATCGGGTCTCTGATTGCCCTATCATAGAAGTTTAATAGTGCATTTTACTCGCCATTCCACGCGCTTTAAGGTGCCGCCTAGCCCAGTACGCTATCTGAAATAGGAGCAACGTAAGTTGTACAAATGTGATAGAATTTTGCCGAATTCTTAAATTAACCATAACATAAGATGGTGTAATCGGGTCTCTGTTCGCCCTACCCAAGAAGTTTAATAGTGCATTTCTCTCGTCATTTCATGCGCTTTGAGATGCCGCTTAGCCCAATACGCTATCTGAAATAGGAGCGACGTAAATTGAACAAATGTGATAGAATTTCCCTGAAATCTTATATTAAACAAAATATAAAATGATCTAATCGGGACTCTGATTGCTCTATCATAGAAGCTTAGTAGTGCATTTTACTCGCGCTTCCACCCACTTTAAGATGCCGCCTAGCCCAGTACACTATCTGAAATATGAGCGACGTAAGTTGAACAAATGTGATAGAATTTCCCTGAATTCTTATATTAACCTTAATGTAAAATGATCTAATCGGGTGTTTGTTCGCCCTACCCTAGAAGTTTAATAGTGCGTTTTACTCGCCATTCCACGCGCTTTAAGATGCCGCCCAGCCCAGTATGCTATCTGAAATAGGAACGACGTAAATTGAACAAATGTGATAGAATTTCGCAGAATTGTTAAATTAACCATAATATAAAATGATCTAATCGGGTCTCTGATTGCCCTACCCCAGAAGTTTAATAGTGCATTTTCCTCGCCATTCCACGCGCTTTAAGATGCCGCCTAGCCCAGTACGCTACCTGAAATAGGAGCGACGTAAGTTGAACAAATGTGATAGAATTACGCTGAATCCTTATATTAACCGTAATATAAAATGATCTAATCGGGTCTCTGTTTGCCTTATCCTAGAAGTTTAATAGTTCGCTTTACTCGCCATTCCACGCGCTTTAAGATGCCGCCCAGACCAGTATGCTATCTGAAATAGGAACGACGTAAATTGAACAAATGTGATAGAATTTTGCTGAATTCTTAAATTAACCATAATATAAAATGATCTAATCGGGTCTCTGATTGCCATACCCTAGAAGTTTAATAGTGCATTTTACTCGCCATTTCATGCGCTTTGAGATGCCGCTTAGCCCAATACGCTATCTGACATAGGAGCGACGTAAATTGAACAAATGTGATAGAATTTCCCTGAATTCTTATATTAACCTTAATGTAAAATGATCTAATCGGGTCTTTGTTCGCCCTACCCTAGAAGTTTAATAGTGCGTTTTACTAGCCATTCCACGCGCTTTAAGATACCGCCCAGCCCAGTATGCTATCTGAAATAGGAACGACGTAAATTGAACAAATGTGATAGAATTTCGCAGAATTGTTAAATTAACCATAATATAAAATGATCTAATCGGGTCTCTGATTGCCCTACCCCAGAAGATTAATAGTGCATTTTCCTCGCCATTCCACGCGCTTTAAGATGCCGCCTAGCCCAGTACGCTATCTGAAATAGGAGCGACGTAAGTTGAACAAATGTGATAGAATGACGCTGAATTCTTATATTAACCGTAATATAAAATGAACTAATCGGGTCTCTGTTTGCCTTATCCTAGAAGTTTAATAGTGCATTTTACTCGCCATTTCATGGGCTTTGAGATGCCGCTTAGCCCAATACGCTATCTGAAATAGGAGCGACGTAAGTTGAACAAATGTGATAGAATTTCGCTGAATTCTTATATTAACCTTAATATAAAATGATCTAATCGGGTCTTTGTTCGCCCTACCCTAGAAGTTTAATAGTGCATTTCACTCGTCATTTCATGCGCTTTGAGATGCCGCTTAGCCCAATAAGCTATCTGAAATAGGAGTGACGTAAATTGAACAAATGTGATAGAATTTCGCTGAATTGTTAAATTAACCATAATATAAAATGATCTAATCGGGTCTCCGTTTGCCCTACCCTAGAAGTTTAATAGTGCATTTTACTCGCCATTTCTTGCGCTTTGAGATGCAGCTTAGCCCAATAAGCTATCTGAAATGGGAGCGACGTAAATTGAACAAATGTGATAGAATTTCGCTGAATTCTTAAATTAACCAAAATATAAAATGATCTAATCGGGTCTCTGATTGCCCTATAATAGAAGTTTAAGAGTGCATTTTACTCACCATTTCTTGCGTTTTGAGATGCCGCTTAGCCCAATACTCTATCTGAAATATCAGCGACGTAAATTGAACAAATGTGATAGAATTTCCCTGAAATCTTATATTAAACAAAATATAAAATGATCTAAACGGGACTCTGATTGCCCTACCCCAGAAGTTTAATAGTGCATTTTACTCGCCCGTCCACGCGCTTTAAGATGCCGCCTAGCCCAGTACACTATCCGAAATAGGAGCGACGTATGTTGAACAAATGTGATACATTTACGCTGAATTCTTATATTAACCGTAATATAAAATGATCTAATCGGGTCTCTGTTTGCCTTACCCTAGAAGTTTACTAGTGCATTTTACTCGCCATTTCATGCGCTTCGACATGCCGCTTAGCCCAATACGCTATCTGCAATAGGAGCGACGTAAATTGAACAAATGTGATAGAATTCCGCTGAATTCTTAAATTAACCATAATATAAAATGATCTAATCGGGTCTCTGTTTGCCCTACCCTAGAAGTTTAATAGTTCATTTTACTTGCCATTTCTTGCGCTTTGAGATGCCGCTTAGCCCAATACGCTATCTGAAATATCAGCGACGTAAATTGAACAAATGTGAGAGAATCTCGCTGAATTCTTATATTAACCTTAATCTAAAATGATCTAATCGGGTCTCTGTTCGCCCTACCCTAGAAGATTAATAGTGCATTTTACTCGCCATTCCACGCGCTTTAAGATGCCGCCTAGCCCAGTACGCTATCTGAAATAGGAGCGACGTAAATTGAACAAATGTGATAGAATTTCGCTGAATTCTTATATTAACCATAATATAAAACGATCTAATCGGGTCTCTGATTGCCCTACCCTAGAAGTTTAATAGTGCATTTTACTCGCCATTTCATGCGCTTTGAGATGCCGGTTAGCCCAATACGCTATCTTAAATAGGAGCGACGTAAATTGAACAAATGTGATAGAATTTCGTTGAATTCTTATATTACCCGACATATAAAATGATCTAATCGGGTCTCTGATTGCCCTGTCATAGAAGTTTAATAGTGCATTTTACTCGCCATTCCACGCGCTTTAAGTTGCCGCCTAGCCCAGTACGCTATCTGAAATAGGAGCTACGTAACTTGAACAAATGTGACAGAATTTCG
This sequence comes from Macropis europaea, assembly GCA_916610135.2. Lineage (NCBI taxonomy): Eukaryota > Metazoa > Arthropoda > Insecta > Hymenoptera > Melittidae > Macropis > Macropis europaea. Next base: position 40,228 of record CAKAJE020000656.1, on the reverse strand, counting down.
CTGAATTCTTATATTAACCATAATGTAAAATGTTCTAATCGGGTCTCTGTTCGCCGTACCCTAGAAGATTAATAGTGCATTTCACTCGTCATTTCATGCGCTTTGAGATGCCGCTTAGCCCAATAAGCTATCTGAAATGGGAGCGACGAAAATTGGAAAAATGTGATAGAATTTTTCTGAATTCTTAAATAAACCATAATATGAAATGATCTAATCGGGTCTCTGTTTGCCCTACCCTAGAAGTTTAAAAGTGCATTTTACTCGCCATTTCATGCGCTTTGAAATGCCGCTTAGCCCAATACGCTATCTGCAATAGGAGCGACGTAAATTGAACAAATGTCATAGAATATCGCTGAATTCTAAAATTAACCATAATATAAAATGATCTAATCGGGTCTCTGTTTGCCCTACCCTAGAAGTTTAATAGTGCATTTTACTCGCCATTCTTCGCGTTTTAAGATGCCGCCTAGCCCAGTACGATAGCTGAAATAGGAACGACGTAAATTGAACGAATGTGATAGAATTTCCCTGAATTCTTATATTAACCTTAATGTAAAATGATCTATTCGGGTCTCTGTTCGCCCTACCCTAGAAGTTTAATATTGCATTTCACTCGTCATTTCATGCGCTTTGAGATGCCGCTTAGCCCAATACGCTATCTGAAACAGGAGCGACGCAAATTGAACAAATGTGATAGAATTTCCCTGAATTCTTATATTAACCGTAATATAAAATGATCTAATCGGGTCTCTGTTTGCCTTATCCGAGAAGTTTAATAGTGCATTTCACTCGCCATTTCATGCGCTTTGAGATGCCGCTTAGCCCAATAAGCTATCTGAAATAGGAGCGATGTAAATTGAACAAATGTGATAGAATTTCGCTGAATTCTTAAATTAACCATAATATGAAATGACCTAATCGGGTCTCTGTTTGCCCTACCCTAGAAGTTTAATAGTGCATTTTACTCGTCATTTCATGCGCTTTGAGATGCCGCTTAGCCCAGTACACTATCTGAAATCTGAGCGACGTATGTTGAACAAATGTGATAGAATTTCCCTGAATTCTTATATTAACCTTAATGTAAAATGATCTAATCGGGTCTTTGTTCGCCCTACCCTAGAAGTTTAATAGTGCGTTTTACTAGCCATTCCACGCGCTTTAAGATGCCGCCCAGCCCAGTATGCTATCTGAAATAGGAACGACGTAAATTGAACAAATGTGATAGAATTTCGCGGAATTGTTAAATTAACCATAATATAAAATGCTCTAATCGGGTCTCTGATTGCCCTACCCCAGAAGTTTAATAGTGCATTTTCCTCGCCATTCCACGCGCTTTAAGATGCCGCCTAGCCCAGTACGCTATCTGAAATAGGAGCGACGTAAGTTGAACAAATGTGATAGAATTACGCTGAATTCTTATATTAACCATAATATGAAATGATCTAATCGGGTCTTTGTTCGCCCTACCCTAGAAGTTTAATAGTGCGTTTTACTCGCCATTCCACGCGCTTTAAGATGCCGCCCAGCCCAGTATGCTATCTGAAATAGGAACGACGTAAATTGAACAAATGTGATAGAATTTTGCTGAATTCTTAAATTAACCATAATATAAAATGATCTAATCGGGTCTCTGATTGCCCTACCCTAGAAGTTTAATAGTGCATTTTACTCGGCATTTCATGCGCTTTGAGATGCCGCTTAGCCCAATACGCTATCTGAAATAGGAGCGACGTAAATTGAACAAATGTGATAGAATTTTGCCGAATTCTTAAATTAACAATAATATAAAATGATGTAATCGGCTCTCTGTTCGCCCTACCCATGAAGTTTAATAGGGCATTTCTCTCGTCATTTCATGCGCTTTGAGATGCCGCTTAGCCCAATACGCTATCTGACATAGGAGCGACGTAAATTGAACAAATGTGATAGAATTTCCCTGAAATCTTATATTAAACAAAATATAAAATGATCTAAACGGGACTCTGATTGCTCTATCATAGAAGTTTAGTAGTGCAATTTACTCGCGCTTCCACGCACTTTAAGATGCCGCTTAGCCCAGTACACTATCTGAAATATGAGCGACGTATGTTGAACAAATGTGATAGTATTTCCCTGAATTCTTATATTAACCTTAATGTAAAATGATCTAATCGGGTCTTTGTTCGCCCTTCCCTAGAAGTTTAATAGTGCGTTTTACTCGCCATTCCACGCGCTTTAAGATGCCGCCCAGCCCAGTATGCTATCTGAAATAGGAACGACGTAAATTGAACAAATGTGATAGAATTTCGCAGAATTGTTAAATTCACCATAATATAAAATGATCTAATAGGGTCTCTGATTGCCCTACCCCAGAAGTTTAATAGTGCATTTTACTCGCCATTCCATGCGCTTTAAGATGCCGCCTAGCCCAGTACGCTACCTGAAATAGGAGCGACGTAAGTTGAACAAATGTGATAGAATTACGCTGAATCCTTATATTAACCGTAATATAAAATGATCTAATCGGGTCTCTGTTTGCCTTATCCTAGAAGTTTAATAGTGCGCTTTACTCGCCATTCCACGCGCTTTAAGATGCCGCCCAGACCAGTATGCTATCTGAAATAGGAACGACGTAAATTGAACAAATGTGATAGAATTTTGCTGAATTCTTAAATTAACCATAATATAAAATGATCTAATCGGGTCTCTGATTGCCCTACCCTAGAAGTTTAATAGTGCATTTTACTCGCCATTTCATGCGCTTTGAGATGCCGCTTAGCCCAATACGCTATCTGAAATAGGAGGGACGTAAATTGAACAAATGTGATAGAATTTTGCCGAATTATTAAATTAACAATAATATAAAATGATGTAATCGGCTCTCTGTTCGCCCTACCCAAGAAGTTTAATAGGGCATTTCTCTCGTCATTTCATGCGCTTTGAGATGCGGCTTAGCCCAATACGCTATCTGACATAGGAGCGACGTAAATTGAACAAATGTGATAGAATTTCCCTGAAATCTTATATTAAACAAAATATAAAATGATCTAAACGGGACTCTGATTGCTCTATCATAGAAGTTTAGTAGTGCATTTTACTCGCGCTTCCACGCACTTTAAGATGCCGCTTAGCCCAGTACACTATCTGAAATCTGAGCGACGTATGTTGAACAAATGTGATAGAATTTCCCTGAATTCTTATATTAACCTTAATGTAAAATGATCTAATCGGGGCTTTGTTCGCCCTACCCTAGAAGTTTAATAGTGCGTTTTACTAGCCATTCCACGCGCTTTAAGATGCCGCACAGCCCAGTATGCTATCTGAAATAGGAACGACGTAAATTGGACAAATGTGATAGAATTTCGCAGAATTGTTAAATTAACCATAATATAAAATGATCTAATGGGGTCTCTGATTGCCCTACCCCAGAAGTTTAATAGTGCATTTTACTCGCCATTCCACGCGCTTTAAGATGCCGCTTAGCCCAATACGCTATCTGAAATAGGAGCGACGTAAATTGAACAAATGTGATAGAATTTCGCTGAATTCTTTTATTAACCATAATGTAAAATGATCTAATCGGGTCTCTGTTCGCCCTAGCTTAGAAGTTTAATAGTGCATTTTACTCGCCATTCCACGCGCTTTAAGTTGCCGCCTAGCCCAGTACGCTATCTGAAATAGGAGCCACGTAAGTTGAACAAGTGTGACAGAATTACGCTGAATTCTTATATTAACCGTAATATAAAATGATCTAATCGGGTCTCTGATTGCCCTATCATAGAAGTTTAATAGTGCATTTTACTCGCCATTCCACGCGGTTTAAGATGCCGCCTTGCCCAGTACGCTATCTGAAATAGGAGCGACATAAATTGAATAAATGTGATAGAGTTTCGCTGAATTCTTGAATTAACCATAATATAAAATGATCTTATCGGGTGTCTGTTTGCCCTACCCTAGAAGTTTAATAGTGCATTTTACTCGCCATTTCATGCGCTTTGAGATGCCGCCTAGCCCGGTACGCTATCTGAAATAGGAGCGACGTAAGTTGAACAAATGTGATAGAATTACGCTGAATTCTTATATTAACCATAATATGAAATGATCTAATCGGGTCTCTGATTGCCCTATCATAGAAGTTTAATAGTGCATTTTACTCGCCGTTCCACGCGCTTTAAGATGCCGCCTAGCCCAGTACGCTATCTGAAATAGGAACGACGTAAATTGAACAAATGTGATAGAATTTTGCTGAATTCTTAAATTAACCATAATATAAAATGATCTAATCGGGTCTCTGATTGCCCTACCCTAGAAGTTTAATAGTGCATTTTACTCGCCATTTCATGCACTTTGAGATGCCGCTTAGCCCAATACGCTATCTGACATAGGAGCGACGTAAATTGAACAAATGTGATAGAATTTCGCTAAATTCTTATATTAACCAAAATATAAAATGATCTAATCGGATCTCTGATTGCCCTATCATAGAAGTTTAATAGTGCATTTTGCTCGCCATTCCACGCGCTTTAAGGTGCCGCCTAGCCCAGTACGCTATCTGAAATAGGAGCAACGTAAGTTGTACAAATGTGATAGAATTTTGCCGAATTCTTAAATTAACCATAACATAAGATGGTGTAATCGGGTCTCTGTTCGCCCTAACCCAAGAAGTTTAATAGTGCATTTCTCTCGTCATTTCATGCGCTTTGAGATGCCGCTTAGCCCAATACGCTATCTGAAATAGGAGCGACGTAAATTGAACAAATGTGATAGAATTTCCCTGAAATCTTATATTAAACAAAATATAAAATGATCTAACCGGGACTCTGATTGCTCTATCATAGAAGCTTAGTAGTGCATTTTACTCGCGCTTCCACCCACTTTAAGATGCCGCCTAGCCCAGTACACTATCTGAAATATGAGCGACGTAAGTTGAACAAATGTGATAGAATTTCCCTGAATTCTTATATTAACCTTAATGTAAAATGATCTAATCGGGTCTTTGTTCGCCCTACCCTAGAAGTTTAATAGTGCGTTTTACTCGCCATTCCACGCGCTTTAAGATGCCGCCCAGCCCAGTGTGCTACCTGAAATAGGAACGACGTAAATTGAACAAATGTGATAGAATTTCGCAGAATTGTTAAATTAACCATAATATAAAATGATCTAATGGGGTCTCTGATTGCCCTACCCCAGAAGTTTAATAGTGCATTTTACTCGCCATTCCACGCGCTTTAAGATGCTGCCTAGCCCAGTACGCTACCTGAAATAGGAGCGACGTAAGTTGAACAAATGTGATAGAATTACGCTGAATCCTTATATTACCCGACATATAAAATGTTCTAATCGGGTCTCTGATTGCCCTGTCATAGAAGTTTAATAGTGCATTTTACTCGCCATTCCACGCGCTTTAAGTTGCCGCCTAGCCCAGTACGCTATCTGAAATAGGAGCTACGTAACTTGAACAAATGTGACAGAATTTCGCTGAATTCTTATATTAACCTTAATGTAAAATGTTCTAATCGGGTCTCTGTTCGCCCTACCCTAGAAGATTAATAGTGCATTTCACTCGTCATTTCATGCGCTTTGAGATGCCGCTTAGCCCAATAAGCTATCTGAAATGGGAGCGACGAAAATTGGAAAAATGTGATAGAATTTTTCTGAATTCTTAAATAAACCATAATATGAAATGATCTAATCGGGTCTCTGTTTGCCTTACCCTAGAAGTTTAAAAGTGCATTTTACTCGCCATTTCATGCGCTTTGAAATGCCGCTTAGCCCAATACGCTATCTGCAATAGGAGCGACGTAAATTGAACAAATGTCATAGAATATCGCTGAATTCTAAAATTAACCATAATTTAAAATGATCTAATCGGGTCTCTGCTTGCCCTACCCTAGAAGTTTAATAGTGCATTTTACTCGCCATTTCTTGCGCTTTGAGATGCAGCTTAGCCCAATAAGCTATCTGAAATGGGAGCGACGTAAATTGAACAAATGTGATAGAATTTCGCTGAATTCTTAAATTAACCAAAATATAAAATGATCTAATCGGGTCTCTGATTGCCCTATCATAGAAGTTTAAGAGTGCATTTTACTCACCATTTCTTGCGTTTTGAGATGCCGCTTAGCCCAATACTCTATCTGAAATATCAGCGACGTAAATTGAACAAATGTGATAGAATTTCCCTGAAATCTTATATTAAACAAAATATAAAATGATCTAAACGGGACTCTGATTGCCCTATCATAGAAGTTTAGTAGTGCATTTTACTCGCCCTTCCACGCGCTTTAAGATGCCGCCTAGCCCAGTACACTATCCGAAATAGGAGCGACGTATGTTGAACAAATGTGATACATTTACGCTGAATTCTTATATTAACCGTAATATAAAATGATCTAATCGGGTCTCTGTTTGCCTTACCCTAGAAGTTTACTAGTGCATTTTACTCGCCATTTCATGCGCTTCGACATGCCGCTTAGCCCAATACGCTATCTGCAATAGGAGCGACGTAAATTGAACAAATGTGATAGAATTCCGCTGAATTCTTAAATTAACCATAATATAAAATGATCTAATCGGGTCTCTGTTTGCCCTACCCTAGAAGTTTAATAGTTCATTTTACTTGCCATTTCTTGCGCTTTGAGATGCCGCTTAGCCCAATACGCTATCTGAAATATCAGCGACGTAAATTGAACAAATGTGAGAGAATCTCGCTGAATTCTTATATTAACCTTAATCTAAAATGATCTAATCGGGTCTCTGTTCGCCCTACCCTAGAAGATTAATAGTGCATTTCACTCGTCATTTCATGCGCTCTGAGATGCCGCTTAGCCCAATACGCTATCTGAAACGGGAGCGATGTAAATTGAGCAAATGCGATAGAATTTCGCTGAATTCTTTTATTAACCATAATGTTAAATGATCTAATCGGGTCTCTGCTCGCCCTACCCTAGAAGATTAATAGTGCATTTTACTCGCCATTCCACGCGCTTTAAGATGCCGCCTAGCCCAGTACGCTATCTGAAATAGGAGCGACGTAAATTGAACAAATGTGATAGAATTTCGCTGAATTCTTATATTAACCATAATATAAAACGATCTAATCGGGTCTCTGATTGCCCTACCCTAGAAGTTTAATAGTGCATTTTACTCGCCATTTCATGCGCTTTGAGATGCCGGTTAGCCCAATACGCTATCTTAAATAGGAGCGACGTAAATTGAACAAATGTGATAGAATTTCGTTGAATTCTTATATTACCCGACATATAAAATGTTCTAATCGGGTCTCTGATTGCCCTGTCATAGAAGTTTAATAGTGCATTTTACTCGCCATTCCACGCGCTTTAAGTTGCCGCCTAGCCCAGTACGCTATCTGAAATAGGAGCTACGTAACTTGAACAAATGTGACAGAATTTCGCTGAATTCTTATATTAACCTTAATGTAAAATGTTCTAATCGGGTCTCTGTTCGCCCTACCCTAGAAGATTAATAGTGCATTTCACTCGTCATTTCATGCGCTTTGAGATGCCGCTTAGCCCAATAAGCTATCTGAAATGGGAGCGACGAAAATTGGAAAAATGTGATAGAATTTTTCTGAATTCTTAAATAAACCATAATATGAAATGATCTAATCGGGTCTCTGTTTGCCTTACCCTAGAAGTTTAAAAGTGCATTTTACTCGCCATTTCATGCGCTTTGAAATGCCGCTTAGCCCAATACGCTATCTGCAATAGGAGCGACGTAAATTGAACAAATGTCATAGAATATCGCTGAATTCTAAAATTAACCATAATTTAAAATGATCTAATCGGGTCTCTGCTTGCCCTACCCTAGAAGTTTAATAGTGCATTTCGCTCGTCACTTCATGTGCTTTGAGATGCCGCTTAGCCCAATACGCTATCTGAAATATCAGCGACGTAAATTGAACAAACGTGATAGAATTTCCCTGAAATCTTATATTAATCAAAATATAAAATGATCTAATCGGGTCTCTGATTGCCCTATCATAGAAGTTTAATAGTGCATTTTACTCGCCAATCCACGCGCTTTAAGATTCCGCCTAGCCCAGTACGCTATCTGAAATAGGAGCGACGTAAATTGAACAAATGTGATAGAATTTCCGTGAATCCTTATATTAACCTTAATGTAAAATGATCTAATCGGGTCTCTGTTCGCCCTACCATAGAAGTCTAATGGTGCATTTCACTCGCCATTTCATGCGCTTTGAGATGCCGATTACCCGATTACGCTATCTGATATAGGAGCGACGTAAATTGAACAAATGTGACACTATTTCCCTGAAATCTTATATTAAACAAAATATAAAATGATCTAATCGGGTCTCTGATTGCCCTATCAGAGAAGTTTAGTAGTGCATTTTACTCGCCATTCCACGCGCTTTAAGTTGCCGCCTAGCCCAGTACGCTATCTGAAATAGGAGCGACGTAAGTTGAACAAATGTGATAGAATTTTGCTGAATTCTTAAAATAACCATAATATAAAATGATCTAATCGGGTCTCTGTTTGCCCTACCCTAGAAGTTTAATAGTGCATTCTAGTCGCCATTTCATGCGCTTTGAGATCCGGCTTAGCCCAATACGCTATCTGAAATAGGAGCGACGTAAATTGAACAAATGTGATAGAATTTCCCTGAAATCTTATATTAATCAAAATATAAAATGATCTAATCGGGTCTCTGATTGCCCTATCATAGAACATTAGTAGTGCATTTTACTCGCCATTCCACGCGCTTTAAGATGCCGCATAGGTCAGTAGGCTATCTGAAATAGGAGCGACGTAAGATGAACAAATGTGATAGAATTACGCTGAATTCTTATATTAACCGTAATATAAAATGAACTAATCGGGTCTCCGTTTGCCTTATCCTAGAAGTTTAATAGCGCATTTAACGCGCCATATCATGCGCTTTGAGAGGCCGCTTAGCCCAATACGCTATCTGAAATAGGAGCGACGTAAATTGAACAAATGTGATAGAATTTCCGTGAAATCTTATATTAAACAAAATATAAAATGATCTAATCGGGTCTCTGATTGCTCTATCATAGAAGTTTAGTGGTGCATTTTACTCGCCCTTCCACGCGCTTTAAGATGCCGCCTAGGTCAGTAGGCTATCTGAAATAGTAGCGACGTAAGATGAACAAATGTGATAGAATTTCGCTGAATTCTTAAATTAACCATAATATAAAATGATCTAATCGGGTCTCTGCTTGCCCTACCCTAGAAGTTTAATAGTGCATTTCGCTCGTCACTTCATGTGCTTTGAGATGCCGCTTAGCCCAATACGCTATCTGAAATATCAGCGACGTAAATTGAACAAATGTGATAGAATTTCCCTGAAATCTTATATTAATCAAAATATAAAATGATCTAATCGGGTCTCTGATTGCCCTATCATAGAAGTTTAATAGTGCATTTTACTCAACAATCCACGCGCTTTAAGATTCCGCCTAGCCCAGTACGCTATCTGAAATAGGAGCGACGTAAATTGAACAAATGTGATAGAATTTCCGTGAATCCTTATATTAACCTTAATGTAAAATGATCTAATCGGGTCTCTGTTCGCCCTACCATAGAAGTCTAATGGTGCATTTCACTCGCCATTTCATGCGCTTTGAGATGCCGATTAGCCGATTACGCTATCTGATATAGGAGCGACGTAAATTGAACAAATGTGATACTATTTCCCTGAAATCTTATATTAAACAAAATATAAAATGATCTAATCGGGTCTCTGATTGCCCTATCAGAGAAGTTTAGTAGTGCATTTTACTCGCCATTCCACGCGCTTTAAGTTGCCGCCTAGCCCAGTACGCTATCTGAAATAGGAGCGACGTAAGTTGAACAAATGTGATAGAATTTTGCTGAATTCTTAAAATAACCATAATATAAAATGATCTAATCGGATCTCTGTTTGCCCTACCCTAGAAGTTTAATAGTGCATTTTAGTCGCCATTTCATGCGCTTTGAGATCCGGCTTAGCCCAATACGCTATCTGAAATAGGAGCGACGTAAATTGAACAAATGTGATAGAATTTCCCTGAAATCTTATATTAATCAAAATATAAAATGATCTAATCGGGTCTCTGATTGCCCTATCATAGAACATTAGTAGTGCATTTTACTCGCCATTCCACGCGCTTTAAGATGCCGCATAGGTCAGTAGGCTATCTGAAATAGGAGCGACGTAAGATGAACAAATGTGATAGAATTACGCTGAATTCTTATATTAACCGTAATATAAAATGAACTAATCGGGTCTCCGTTTGCCTTATCCTAGAAGTTTAATAGCGCATTTAACGCGCCATATCATGCGCTTTGAGAGGCCGCTTAGCCCAGTACGCTATCTGAAATAGGAGCGACGTAAATTGAACAAATGTGATAGAATTTCCGTGAATCCTTATATTAACCTTAATGTAAAATGATCTAATCGGGTCTCTGTTCGCCCTACCATAGACGTCTAATAGTGCATTTCACTCGCCATTTCATGCGCTTTGAGGTGCCGCTTAGCCCAATACGCTATCTGAAATAGGAGCGACGTAAATTGAACAAATGTGATAGAATTTCGTTGAATTCTTATATTAACCAAAATATAAAATGATCTAATCTGGTCTCTGTTCGCCCTAGCCTAGAAGTTTAATAGTGCATTTTGTTGGCCATTTCATGCGATTTGAGATGCCGCTACGCCCAATAAGCTGTCTGAAATAGGAGCGACGTAAATTGAACAAATGTGATAGAATTTCCCTGAATTCTTATATTAACCAAAATATAAAATAATCTAATCGCGTCTCTGATTGCCCTATCATACAAGTTTAATAGTGCATTTTACTCGACACTCCACGCGCTTTAGGATGCCGCCTAGCCCAGTACGCTATCTGAAATAGGAGCGACGTAAATTGAACAAATGTGATAGAATTTTGCTGAATTCTTAAATTAACCATAATATAAAATGATCTAATCGGGTCTCTGTTTGCACTACCCTAGAAGTTTAATAGTGCATTTTACTCGTCATTTCATGCGCTTTCAGATGCCGCCTAGCCCAGTACGCTATCTGAAATAGGAGCGACGTAAATTGAACAAATCTGATAGAATTTCGCTGAATTCTTTTATTTACCATAATGTTAAATGTTCTAATCGGGTCTCTGTTCGCCCTAGCGTAGACGCATAATAGTGCATTTTATTCGTCATTTCATGCGCTTTGAGATGCCGCTTAGCCGAATACGCTACCTGAAATAGGGGCGACGTAAATTGAACAAACGTGATAGAATTTCGCTGAATACTTATATTAACCGTAATATAAAATGGTCCAATCGGGTCTCCGTTTGCCTTATCCTAGAAGTTTAATAGTGCATTTTACTCGCCATTTCATGCGCTTTGAAATGCCGCTTAGCCCAATACGCTATCTGCAATAGGAGCGACGTAAATTGAACAAATGTCATAGAATATCGCTGAATTCTAAAATTAACCATAATATAAAATGATCTAATCGGGTCTCTGTTTGCCCTACCCTAGAAGCTTAATAGTGCATTTTACTCGCCATTTCTTGCGCTTTGAGATGCCGCTTAGCCCAATACGCTATCTGAAATATCGGCGACGTAAATTGACCAAATGTGAGAGAATTTCGCTGAATTCTTATATTAACCAAAATATAAAATGATCTAATCGGGTCTCTGATTGCCCTATCATAGAAGTTTAAAAGTGCATTTTACTCGCCATTCCACGCGCTTTAAGATGCCGCGTAGCCCAGTACACTATCTGAAATATGAGCGACGTAAGTTGAACAAATGTGATAGAATTTCCCTGAATTCTTATATTAACCTTAATGTAAAATGATCTAATCGGGTCTTTGTTCGCCCTACCCTAGAAGTTTAATAGTGCGTTTTACTCGCCATTCCACGCGCTTTAAGATGCCGCCCAGCCCAGTATGCTATCTGAAATAGGAACGACGTAAATTGAACAAATGTGATAGAATTTCGCAGAATTGTTAAATTAACCATAATATAAAATGATCTAATAGGGTCTCTGATTGCCCTACCCCAGAAGTTTAATAGTGCATTTTACTCGCCATTCCACGCGCTTTAAGATGCCGCCTAGCCCAGTACGCTACCTGAAATAGGAGCGACGTAAGTTGAACAAATGTGATAGAATTACGCTGAATCCTTATATTAACCGTAATATAAAATGATCTAATCGGGTCTCTGTTTGCCTTATCCTAGAAGTTTAATAGTGCGCTTTACTCGCCATTCCACGCGCTTTAAGATGCCGCCCAGACCAGTATGCTATCTGAAATAGGAACGACGTAAATTGAACAAATGTGATAGAATTTTGCTGAATTCTTAAATTAACCATAATATAAAATGATCTAATCGGGTCTCTGATTGCCCTACCATAGAAGTTTAATAGTGCATTTTACTCGCCATTTCATGCGCTTTGAGATGCCGCTTAGCCCAATACGCTATCTGAAATAGGAGGGACGTAAATTGAACAAATGTGATAGAATTTTGCCGAATTATTAAATTAACAATAATATAAAATGATGTAATCGGCTCTCTGTTCGCCCTACCCAAGAAGTTTAATAGGGCATTTCTCTCGTCATTTCATGCGCTTTGAGATGCGGCTTAGCCCAATACGCTATCTGAAATAGGAGCGATGCAAATTGAACAAATGTGTTAGAATTTCGCTGAATTCTTTTATTAACGATAATGTAAAATGATCTAATCGGGTCTCTGTTCGCCCTGGCCTAGAAGTTTAATAGTGCATTTCATTCGCCATTTCATGCGCTTTGAGATGCCGCTTAGCCCAATACGCTATCTGAAATAGGAGCGACGTAAATTGAACAAATGTGATAGAATTTCGCTGAATTCTTTTATTAACCATAATGTAAAATGATCTAATCGGGTCTCTGTTCGCCCTAGCTTAGAAGTTTAATAGTGCATTTTACTCGCCATTCCACGCGCTTTAAGTTGCTGCCTAGCCCAGTACGCTATCTGAAATAGGAGCCACGTAAGTTGAACAAGTGTGACAGAATTACGCTGAATTCTTATATTAACCGTAATATAAAATGATCTAATCGGGTCTCTGATTGCCCTATCATAGAAGTTTAATAGTGCATTTTACTCGCCATTCCACGCGGTTTAAGATGCCGCCTTGCCCAGTACGCTATCTGAAATAGGAGCAACGTAAATTGAACAAATGTGATAAAATTTTGCTGAATTCTTAAGTTAACCATAATATAAAATGATCTAATCGGGTCTCTGTTTGCCCTACCCTAGAAGTTTAAAAGTGCATTTCACTCGTCATTTCATGCGCTTTGTGATGCCGCTTAGCCCAATAAGCTATCTGAAATAGGAGCGACGTAAATTGAACAAACGTGATAGAATTTCGCTGAATTCTTATATTTACCAAAATATAAAATGATCTAATCGGGTCTCGGATTGCCCTATCATAGAAGTTTAATAGTGCATTTTACTCGCCATTCCACGCGCTTTAAGGTGCCGCCTAGCCCAGTACGCTATCTGAAATAGGAGCGACGTAAGTTGTACAAATGTGATAGAATTTTGCCGAATTCTTAAATTAACCATAACATAAAATGATGTAATCGGGTCTCTGTTCGCCCTACCCAAGAAGTTTAATAGTGCATTTCTCTCGTCATTTCATGCGCTTTGAGATGCCGCTTAGCCCAATACGCTATCTGAAATAGGAGCGACGTAAATTGAACAAATGTGATAGAATTTCGCTGAATTCTTAAATTAACCAAAATATAAAATGATCTAAACGGGACTCTGATTGCCCTAGCATAGAAGTTTAATAGTGCATTTTACTCGCCCTTCCACGCGCTTTAAGATGCCGCCTAGCCCAGTACACTATCCGAAATAGGAGCGACGTATGTTGAACAAATGTGATACATTTACGCTGAATTCTTATATTAACCGTAATATAAAATGATCTAATCGGGTCTCTGTTTGCCTTACCCTAGAAGTTTACTAGTGCATTCTACTCGCCATTTCATGCGCTTCGACATGCCGCTTAGCCCAATACGCTATCTGAAATAGGAGCGACGTAAATTGAACAAATGTGATAGAATTTCCGTGAAATCTTATATTAACCAAAATATAAAATGATCTAATCGGGTCTCTGATTGCCCTATCATAGAAGTTTAATAGTGCATTTTACTCGCCAGTTCATGCGCCTTCAGATGCCGCTTAGCCCAATAAGCTATCTGAAATAGGAGCGACGTAAATTGAACAAATGTGATAGAATTTCCCTGAAATCTTATATTAAACAAAATATAAAATGATATAATCGGGTCTCTGATTGCCCTATCATAGAAGTTTAACAGTTCATTTCACTCGTCATTTCATGCGCTTTGACATGCCGCTTAGCCCAATAAGCTATCTGAAATAGGAGCGACGTAAATTGAACAAATGTGATAGAATTTCCCTGAAATCTTATATTAAACAAAATATAAAATGAGCTAATCGGGCCTCTGATTGCCCTATCATAGAAGTTTAGTAGTGCATTTTACTCGCCATTCCGCGAGCTTTAAGATGCCGCCTAGCACAGTACGCTATCTGAAATAGGAGCGACGTAAGTTGAACAAATGTGATAGAATTTCGCAGAATTCTTATATTAACCAAAATATAAAATGATCTAATCTGGTCTCTGTTCGCCCTAGCCTAGAAGTTTAATAGTGCATTTTGTTCGCCATTTCATGCGCTTTGAGATGCCGCTAAGCCCAATAAGCTGTCTGAAATAGGAGCGACGTAAATTGAACAAATGTGATAGAATCTCGCTGAATACTTATATTAACCTTAATGTAAAATGATCTAATCGGGTCTCTGTTCGCCCTACCCCAGAAGTTTAATAGTGCATTTCACTCGCCATTTCATGCGCTTTGAGATGACGCTTAACCCAATACGCTATCTGAAATAGGAGCGACGTAAGTTGAACAAATGTGACAGAATTACGCTGCATTCTTATATACACCTTAATGTAAAATGATCTCTTCGGGTCTCTGTTCGCCCTACCCTAGAAGTATAATAGTGCATTTCACTCGTCATTTCATGCGCTTTGAGATGCCGCGTAGCCCAATACGCTATCTGAAATAAGAGCGACGTAAATTGAACAAATGTGATAGAATTTCGCTGAATTCTTATATTAACCAAAGTATAAAATGATCTAGTCTGGTCTCTGATTGCCCTATCATAGAAGGTTAATAGTGCATTTTACTCGCCATTCCACACGCTTTAAGATGCCGCCTAGCCCAGTACGCTGTCTGAAATTGGAGCGACGTAAATTGAACAAATGTGATAGAATCTCGCTGAAGACTTATATTAACCTTAATGTAAAATGATCTAATCGGGTCTCTGTTCGCCCTACCCTAGAAGTTTAATAGTGCATTTTACTCGCCATTCCATGCGCTTTGAGATGCCGCTTATCCCAATACGCTATCTGAAATAGGAGCGACGTAAATTGAACAAATGTGATAGAATTTCGCTGAATTCTTAAATTAACCATAATATCAAATGATCTAATCGGGGCTCTGTTTGCCCTACCCTAGAAGTTTAATAGTGCATATCACTCGTCATTTCATGCGCTTTGAGATGCCGCTAAGCACAATAAGCTATCTGGAATAGCAGCGACGTAAATTGAACAAATGTGAAAGAATTACGCCGCATTCTTATATTAACCGTAATATAAAATGATCTAATCGGGTCTCTGTTTGCCTTATCCTAGAAGTTTAATAGTGCATTTTACTCGCCATTTCACGCGCTTTAAGATGCCGCCTAGCCCAGTACGCTACCTGAAATAGGAGCGACATAAGTTGAACAAAATGTGATAGAATTACGCTGAATTCTTATATTAACCATAATATAAAATGATCTAATCGGGTCTCTGTTTGCCCTACCCTAATAATTTAATTGTGCATTTTACTCGCCATTTCATGCGCTTTGAGATGCCGCTTATCCCAATACGCTATCAGAAATAGGAGCGACGTAAGTTGAACAAATGTGATAGAATTTCGCTGACATCTTAAATTAACCATAATATAAAATGATCTAATCGGGTCTCTGTTTGCCCTACCCTAGAAGTTTAATAGTGCATTTCACTCGCCATTTCATGCGCTTCGAGATGCCGCTAAGCACAATAAGCTATCTGGAATAGCAGCGACGTAAATTGAACAAATGTGAAAGAATTACGCCGCATTCTTATATTAACCGTAATATAAAATGATCTAATCGGGTCTCTGTTTGCCTTATCCTAGAAGTTTAATAGTGCACTTTACTCGCCATTCCACGCGCTTTAAGATGCCGCCAAGCCCAGTACGCTACCTGAAATAGGAGCGGCGTAAGTTGAACAAATGTGATAGAATTACGCTGAATTCTTATATTAACCGTAATATAAAATGATCTAATCGGGTCTCTGTTTGCCTTATCCTAGAAGTTTGATAGTGCATTTTACTGGCCATTTCATGCGCTTTGAGATGCAGCTTAGCCCAATACGCTATCTGAAATAGGAGCGACGTAAATTGAACAAATGTGATAGAATTTTGCTGAATTCTTAAATTAACCACAATATAAAATGATCTAATCGGGTCTCTGTTTGCCCTACCCTAGTAGTTTAATTGTGCATTTTACTCGCCATTTCATACGCTTTTCGATGCCGCTTATCCCAATACGCTATCTGAAATAGGAGCGACGTACGTTGAACAAATGTGATAGAATTTCGCTGAATTCTTTTAAGAACCAGAATGTAAAATGATCTAATCGGGTCTCTGTTCGCCCAAGCCTAGAAGTTTAATAGCGCATTTTATTCGCCATTTCATGTGCCTTGAGATGCCGCTTAGCCCAATACGCTATCTGAAATAGGAGCGACGTAAATTGAACAAATGTGATAGAATTTCGCTGAATTCTTAAATTAACTATAATATAAAATGATCTAATCGGGTCTCTGTTTGCCTTACCCTAGAAGTTTAGCATTGCATTTTACTCGCCATTTCATGCGCTTTGAGATGCCGCTTAGCCCAATACGCTATCTGAAATAGGAGCGAAGTAAATTGAACAAATGTGATAGAATTTCGCTGAATTCTTATGTTAACCAAAATATAAAATGATCTAATCGGGTCTCTGATTGCCTTATCATAGAAGTTTAATAGTGCATTTTACTTGCCATTCCACGCGCTTTAAGATGCCGCCTAGCCCAGTATGCTATCTGAAATAGGAGCGACGTAAATTGAACAAATGTGATAGAATTTCGCTGAATTCTTAAATTAACCATAATATAAAATGATCTAATCGGGTCTCTGTTTGCCTTTTCCTAGAAGTTTAATAGTGCATTATACTCGCCATTTCATGCGCTTTTAGATGCCGCCTAGCCCAGTACGCTATCTGAAATAGGATCGACGTAAATTGAACAAATGTGATAGAATTTCCGTGAATCCTTATATTAACCTTATCGTAAAATGATCTAATCGGGTCTCTGTTCGCCCTACCATAGAAGTCTAATGGTGCATTTTACTCGTCATTTCATGCGCTTTGAGATGCCGCCTAGCCCAGTACGCTATCTGAAATAGGAGCGACGTAAATTGAACAAATGTGATAGAATTTCCGTGAATCCTTATATTAACCTTAATGTAAAATCATCTACTCGGGTCTCTGTTCGCCCTACCATAGAAGTCTAATGGTGCATTTGACTCGCCATTTCATTCGCTTTGAGATGCCGCCTAGCCCAGTACGCTATCTGTAATAGGAGCGACGTAAATTGAACAAATGTGATAGAATTTCGCTGAATTCTTATATTAACAATAATATAAAATGATCTAATCGGGTCTCTGAGTGCCCTATCATAGAAGTTTAATAGTGCATTTTACTTGCCATTCCACGCGCTTTAAGATGCCGCCTAGCCCAGTACGCTATCTGAAATAGGAGCGACGTAAGATGAACAAATGCGATAGAATTACGCTGAATTCTTATATTAACCGTAATATAAAATGATCTAATCGGGCCTCTGTTTGCTATATCCTAGAAGTTTAATAGTGCAATTCACTCGCCATTTCATGCACTTTGAAATGCTGCTTAGCCCAATACGCTATCTGAAATAGGAGCGACGTAAATTGAAAAAATGTGATAGAACTTAGCTGAATTCTTAAATTAACCATAATATAAAATGATCGAATCGGGTCTCTGTTTGCCCTACCCTAGAAGTTTAATAGTGCAATTTATTCGCCATTTCATGCGCTTTGAGATGCCGCATAGCCCAGAACGCTATCTGAAATAGGAGCGACGTAAGTTGAACAAATGTGATAGAATTACGCTGAATTCTTAAATTAACCATAATATAAAATGATCTAATCGGGTCTTTGTTTGCCCTACCCTAGAAGTTTAATAGTCCATTTTACTCGCCATTGCATGTGCTTTGAGATGCCGCATAGCCCAATACGCTATCTGAAATAGGAGCGACGTAAATTGAACAAGTGTGATAGAATTTCCCTGAATTCTTATATTAACTTAATGTAAAATGATCTAATCGGGTCTCTGTTCGCCCTACCATTGAAGTCTAATAGTGCATTTCACTCGACATTTCATGCGCTTTGAAATGCCGCTTAGCCCAATACGCTGTCTGAAATAGGAGCGACGTAAATTGAACGAATGTGATAGAATTTCGCTGAATTCTTAAATTAACCATAATATAAAATGATCTAATAGGGTCTCTGTTTGCCCTACCCTAGAAGTTTAATAGTGCATTTCACTCGCCATTTCATGCGCTTTGAGATGCCGCTTAGCCCAATACGCTATCTGAAATAGGAGCGACGTAAATTGAACAAATGTGATAGAACTTCGCTGAAATCTTATATAAAACAAAATATAATATGATCTAATCAGGTCTCTGATTGCCCTATCATAGAAGTTTAGTAGTGCATTTTACTCGCCATTCCACGCGCTTTAAGATGCCGCCTAGCCCTGTACGCTATCTGAAATAGGAGCGACGTAAGTTGAACAAATGTGATAGAATTACGCTGAATTCTTAAATTAACCATAATATAAAATGATCTAATCGGGTCTTTGTTTGCCCTACCCTAGAAGTTTAATAGTCCATTTTACTCGCCATTGCATGTGCTTTGAGATGCCGCCTAGCCCAGTACGCTATCTGAAATAGGAGCGACGTAAATTGAACAAATGTGATAGAATTTCGCTGAATTCTTAAATTAACCATAATATAAAATGATCTCATCGGGACTCTGTTTGACCTACCCTAGAAGTTTAATTGTGCATTTTGCTCGCCATTTCATGCGCTTTGAGATGCCGCTTAGCCCAATACGCTATCTGAAATAGGAACGACAGAAGTTGAACAAATGTGATAGAATTTCGCTGAATTCTTTTATTAACCATAATGTAAAATGATCTGATCGGGTCTCTGTTCGCCCTAGCCTACAAGTTTAATGGTGCATTTTATTCGCCACTTCATGCGCTTTGAGATGCCGCTTAGCCGAGTACGCTATCTGAAATAGGAGCGACGTAAATTGAACAAATGTGATAGAATTTCGCTGAATTCTTATATTAACCAAAATATAAAATGATCTAATCGGGTCTCTGATTGCCCTATCATAGAAGTTTAATACTGCATTTTACTTGCCATTCCACGCGCTTTAAGATGCCGCCTAGTCCAGTACGCTATCTGAAATAGCAGAGACGTAAGTTGAACAAATGTGATAGAATTTCGCTGAGGTCTTTTATTAACCATAATGTAAAATGATCTGATCGGGGCTCTGATCGCCATAGCCTAGAAGTTTAATAGTGCATTTTATTCGCCATTTCATGCGCTTTGAGATGCCGCTTAGCCGAGTACGCTATCTGAAATAGGAGCGACGTAAATTGAACAAATGTGATAAAATTTCCCTGAAATCTTATATTAAACAAAATATAAAATGATCTAATCGGGTCTCTGATTGCCCTATCATAGAAGTTTAATAGTGCATTTCACTCGTCATTTCATGCACTTTGTGATGCTGCTAAGCCCAATAAGCTATCTGTAATAGGAGCGACGTAAATTGAACAAATGTGATAGAATTTCGCTGAATTCTTATGTTAACCAAAATATAAAATGATCTAATCGGGTCTCTGATTTCCCTATCATAGAAATTTAATAGTGCAGTTTACTTGACATTCCACGCGCTTTAAGATGCCGCCTAGCCCAGTACGCTATCTGAAATAGGAACGACGTGAATTGAACAAATGTGATAGAATTTTGCTGAATTCTTAAATTAACCATAATATAAAATGATCTAATCGGGTCTCTGATTGCCCTATCATAGAAGTTTAATAGTGCATTTCACTCGTCATTTCATGCGCTTTGCGATGCCGCTTAGCCCAATATGCTATCTGAAATAGGAGCGACGTAAATTGAACAAATGTGATGGAATTTCGCTGAATTCTTTTATTAACCAAAATGTAAAATGATCTAATCGGGTCTCTGTTCGCCCTAGCCTAGAAGTTTAATAGTGCATTCTAGTCGCCATTTCATGCGCTTTGAGATGCCGCCTAGCCCAGTACGCTATCTGAAATAGGAGCCACGTAAATTGAACAAATGTGATAGAATTTCCGTGAATACCTATATTAACCTTAATGTAAAATGATTTAAACGAGCCTCTGTTCGCCCTACCATAGAAGTCTAATAGTGCATTTCACTCGCTATTTCATGCGCTTTGAGATGCAGCCTAGCCCAGTACGCTATCTGAAATAGGAGCGACGTAAGTTGAACAAATGTGATGGAATTACGCTGCATTCTTATATTAACCGTAATATAAAATGATCTAATCGGGTCTCTGTTTGCCTTATTCTAGAAGTTTAATAGCGCGTTTTACTCGCCATTCCACGCGCTTTAAGAAGCCGCCTTGCGCAGTATGCTATCTGAAATAGGAGCGACGTAAATTGAACAAATGTGATAGAATCTCGCTGAATTCTTAAATTAACCATAATATAAAATGATCTAATCGGGTCTCTGTTTGCGTTATCCTAGAAGTTTAATAGTGCATTATACTCGCCATTCCACGCGCTTTCAGATGCCGCCTAGCCCTGTACGCTATCTGAAATAGGAGCGACGTAAGTTGAACAAATGTGATAGAATTACGCTGAATTCTTAAATTAACCATAATATAAAATGATCTAATCGGGTCTTTGTTTGCCCTACCCTAGAAGTTTAATAGTCCATTTTACTCGCCATTGCATGTGCTTTGAGATGCCGCCTAGCCCAGTACGCTATCTGAAATAGGAGCGACGTAAATTGAACAAATGTGATAGAATTTCGCTGAATTCTTAAATTAACCATAATATAAAATGATCTCATCGGGACTCTGTTTGACCTACCCTAGAAGTTTAATTGTGCATTTTGCTCGCCATTTCATGCGCTTTGAGATGCCGCTTAGCCCAATACGCTATCTGAAATAGGAACGACAGAAGTTGAACAAATGTGATAGAATTTCGCTGAATTCTTTTATTAACCATAATGTAAAATGATCTGATCGGGTCTCTGTTCGCCCTAGCCTACAAGTTTAATGGTGCATTTTATTCGCCACTTCATGCGCTTTGAGATGCCGCTTAGCCGAGTACGCTATCTGAAATAGGAGCGACGTAAATTGAACAAATGTGATAGAATTTCGCTGAATTCTTATATTAACCAAAATATAAAATGATCTAATCGGGTCTCTGATTGCCCTATCATAGAAGTTTAATACTGCATTTTACTTGCCATTCCACGCGCTTTAAGATGCCGCCTAGCCCAGTACGCTATCTGAAATAGCAGAGACGTAAGTTGAACAAATGTGATAGAATTTCGCTGAGGTCTTTTATTAACCATAATGTAAAATGATCTGATCGGGGCTCTGATCGCCATAGCCTAGAAGTTTAATAGTGCATTTTATTCGCCATTTCATGCGCTTTGAGATGCCGCTTAGCCGAGTTCGCTATCTGAAATAGGAGCGACGTAAATTGAACAAATGTGATAAAATTTCCCTGAAATCTTATATTAAACAAAATATAAAATGATCTAATCGGGTCTCTGATTGCCCTATCATAGAAGTTTAATAGTGCATTTCACTCGTCATTTCATGCGCTTTGTGATGCTGCTAAGCCCAATAAGCTATCTGTAATAGGAGCGACGTAAATTGAACAAATGTGATAGAATTTCGCTGAATTCTTATGTTAACCAAAATATAAAATGATCTAATCGGGTCTCTGATTTCCCTATCATAGAAATTTAATAGTGCATTTTACTCGCCATTCCACGCGCTTTAAGATGCCGCCTAGCCCAGTACGCTATCTGAAATAGGAACGACGTGAATTGAACAAATGTGATAGAATTTTGCTGAATTCTTAAATTAACCATAATATAAAATGATCTAATCGGGTCTCTGATTGCCCTATCATAGAATTTTAATAGTGCATTTCACTCGTCATTTCATGCGCTTTGAGATGCCGCTTAGCCCAATATGCTATCTGAAATAGGAGCGACGTAAATTGAACAAATGTGATGGAATTTCGCTGAATTCTTTTATTAACCAAAATGTAAAATGATCTAATCGGGTCTCTGTTCGCCCTAGCCTAGAAGTTTAATAGTGCATTCTAGTCGCCATTTCATGCGCTTTGAGATGCCGCCTAGCCCAGTACGCTATCTGAAATAGGAGCCACGTAAATTGAACAAATGTGATAGAATTTCCGTGAATACCTATATTAACCTTAATGTAAAATGATTTAAACGGGCCTCTGTTCGCCCTACCATAGAAGTCTAATAGTGCATTTCACTCGCTATTTCATGCGCTTTGAGATGCAGCCTAGCCCAGTACGCTATCTGAAATAGGAGCGACGTAAGTTGAACAAATGTGATGGAATTACGCTGCATTCTTATATTAACCGTAATATAAAATGATCTAATCGGGTCTCTGTTTGCCTTATTCTAGAAGTTTAATAGCGCGTTTTACTCGCCATTCCACGCGCTTTAAGAAGCCGCCTTGCGCAGTATGCTATCTGAAATAGGAGCGACGTAAATTGAACAAATGTGATAGAATCTCGCTGAATTCTTAAATTAACCATAATATAAAATGATCTAATCGGGTCTCTGTTTGCGTTATCCTAGAAGTTTAATAGTGCATTATACTCGCCATTTCATGCGCTTTCAGATGCCGCCTAGCCCAGTACGCTATCTGAAACAGGAGCGACGTCAATTGAACAAATGTGATAGAATTTCCGTGGATTCTTATATCAACCTTAATGTAAAATGATCTAATCGGGTCTCTGTTCGCCCTACCATAGAAGTCTAATAGTGCATTTCACTCGCCATTTCATGCGCTTTGAGATGCCGCCTATCCCAGTACGCTATCTGAAATAGGAGCGACGTAAGTTGAACAAATGTGATAGAATTACGCTGCATTCTCATATTAAGCGTAATATAAAATGATCTAATCGGGTCTCTGTTTGCCTTATCCTAGAAGTTTAATAGCGCGTTTTACTCGCCACTCCACGCGGTTTAAGATGCCGCCTAGCCCAGTATGCTATCTGAAATAGGAGCGACGTAAATTGAACAAATGTGATAGAATTTCGCTGAATTCTTAAATTAACCATAATATAAAATGATCTAATCGGGTCTCAGTTTGCGTTATCCTAGAAGTTTAATAGTGCATTATACTCGCCATTTCATGCGCTTTTAGATGCCGCCTAGCCCAGTACGCTATCTGAAATAGGAGCGACGTAAATTGAACAAATGTGATGGAATTTTGCTGAATTCTTAAATTAACCATAATATAAAATGATCTAATCGGGTCTCTGATTGCCCTATCATAGAATTTTAATAGTGCATTTCACTCGTCATTTCATGCGCTTTGAGATGCCGCTTAGCCCAATATGCTATCTGAAATAGGAGCGACGTAAATTGAACAAATGTGATAGAATTTCGCTGAATTCTTTTATTAACCAAAATGTGAAATGATCTAATCGGGTCTCTGTTCGCCCTAGCCTAGAAGCTTAATAGTGCATTTCACTCGCCATTTCATGCGCTTTGAGATGCCGCTAAGCCCTATAAGCTATCTGAAATAGGAGCGACGTAAATTGAACAAATGTGATAAAATTTCCCTGAAATCTTATATTAAACAAAATATAAAATGATCTAATCGGGTCTCTGATTGCCCTATCATAGAAGTTTAATAGTGCATTTCACTCGTCATTTCATGCGCTTTGTGATGCCGCTAAGCCCAATAAGCTATCTGTAATAGGAGCGACGTAAATTGAACAAATGTGATAAAATTTCGCTGAATTCTTATGTTGACCAAAATATAAAATGATCTAATCGGGTCTCTGATTGCCCTATCATAGAAATTTAATAGTGCAGTTTACTTGACATTCCACGCGCTTTAAGATGCCGCCTAGCCCAGTACGCTATCTGAAATAGGAGCGACGTAAATTGAACAAATGTGTTAGAATTTCGCTGAATTCTTTTATTAACGATAATGTAAAATGATCTAATCGGGTCTCTGTTCGCCATAGCCTAGAAGTTTAATAGCGCATTTTATTCGCCATTTCATGCGCTTTGAGATGCCGCTTAGCTCAATACGCTATCTGAAATAGGAGCGACGTAAATTGAACAAATGTGATAGAATTTCCCTGAAATCTTTTATTATACAAAATATAAAATGATCTAATCGGGTCTCTGATTGCCCTATCATAGAAGTTTAGTAGTGCATTTTACTCGCCATTTCATGCGCTTTGAGATGCCGCTTAGCCCAATACGCTATTTGAAATACGAGCGACGTAAATTGAACAAATGTGATAGAATTACGCTGAATTCTTATATTAACCGTAATATAAAATGATCTAATCGGGTCTCTGTTTGGCTTATCCTAGAAGTTTAATGGTGCATTTTACTTGCCATTTCATGCGCTTTGAGATGCCGCCTAGCCCAGTACGCTATCTAAAATAGGAGCGACGTAAGTGGAACAAATGTGATAGAATTACGCTGGATTCTTATATTAACCGTAATATAAAATGATCTAATCGGGCCTCTGTTTGCCTTATCCTAGAAGTTTAGTATTGCATTTTACTCGCCATTTCATGCGCTTTGAGATGCCGCTTAGCCCAATACGCTATCTGAAATAGGAGCGACGTAAATTGAACAAATGTGATAGAATTTCCGTGAATTCTTATATTAACCTTAATGTAAAATGATCTAATCGGGTCTCTGTTCGCCCTACCATAGAAGTCTAATAGTGCATTTCACTCGCCATTTCATGCGCTTTGAGATGCCGCTTAGCCCAATACGCTATTTGAAATACGAGCGACGTAAATTGAACAAATGTGGTAGAATTACGCTGAATTCTTATATTAACCGTAATATAAAATGATCTAATCGGGTCTCTGTTTGGCTTATCCTAGAAGTCTAATAGTGCATTTCACTCGCCATTTCATGCGCTTTGAGATGCCGCTTAGCCCAATACGCTATTTGAAATACGAGCGACGTAAATTGAACAAATGTGATAGAATTACGCTGAATTCTTATATTAACCGTAATATAAAATGATCTAATCGTGTCTCTGTTTGGCTTATCCTAGAAGTTTAATGGTGCATTTTACTCGCCATTTCATGCGCTTTGAGATGCCGCATATCCCAATACGCTATCTGAAATAGGAGCGATGTAAATTGAAGAAATGTGATAGAATTTCGCTGAATTCTTAAATTAACCATAATATGAAATGATCTAATCGGGTCTCTGTTTGTCCTACCCTAGAAGTTTAATAGTGCATTTTACTCGCCATTTCATGGGCTTTGAGATGCCGCATAGCCCAATACGCTATCTGAAATAGGAGCGACGTAAATTGAACAAATGTGATAGAATTTCCGTGAATCCTGATATTAACCTTAATGTAAAATGATCTAATCGGGTCTCTGTTCGCCCTACCATAGAAGTCTAATAGTGCATTTCACTCGCCATTTCATGCGCTTTGAGATGCCGTTTAGCTCAATACGCCATCTGAAATAGGAGCGACGTAAGTTGAACAAATGTGATAGAATTTCGCTGAATTCTTTTATTAACCATAATGTAAAATGATCTGATCGGGGCTCTGTTCGCCCTAGCCTAGAAGTTTATTAGTGCATTTTATTCGCCATTTCATGCGCTTTGAGATGCCGCTTAGCTCAATACGCTATCTGAAATAGGAGCGACGTAAATTGAACAAACGTGATAAAATTTCCCTGAAATCTTATATTAAACAAAATATAAAATGATCTAATCGTGTCTCTGATTGCCCTATCATCGAAGTTTAATAGTGCATTTCACTCGTCATTTCATACGCTTTGTGATGCCGCTAAGCCCAATAAGCTATCTGTAATAGGAGCGACGTAAATTGAACAAATGTGATAGAATTTTGCTGAATTCTTAAATTAACCATAATATAAAATGATCTAATCGGGTCTCTGATTGCCCTATCATAGAATTTTAATAGTGCATTTCACTCGCCATTTCATGCGCTTTGAGATGCAGCCTAGCCCAGTACGCTATCTGAAATAGGAGCGACGTAAGTTGAACAAATGTGCTGGAATTACGCTGCATTCTTATATTAACCGTAATATAAAATGATCTAATCGGGTCTCTGTTTGCGTTATCCTAGAAGTTTAATAGTGCATTATACTCGCCATTTCATGCGCTTTTAGATGCCGCCTAGCCCAGTACGCTATCAGAAACAGGAGCGACGTAAATTGAACAAATGTGATAGAATTTCCGTGAATTCTTATATCAACCTTAATGTAAAATGATCTAATCGGGCCTCTGTTCGCCCTACCATAGAAGTCTAATAGTGCATTTCACTCGCTATTTCATGCGCTTTGAGATGCAGCCTAGCCCAGTACGCTATCTGAAATAGGAGCGACGTAAGTTGAACAAATGTGCTGGAATTACGCTGCATTCTTATATTAACCGTAATATAAAATGATCTAATCGGGTCTCTGTTTGCCTTATTCTAGAAGTTTAATAGCGCGTTTTACTCGCCATTCCACGCGCTTTAAGAAGCCGCCTTGCGCAGTATGCTACCTGAAATAGGAGCGACGTAAATTGAACAAATGTGATAGAATTTCGCTGAATTCTTAAATTAACCATAATATAAAATGATCTAATCGGGTCTCTGTTTGCGTTATCCTAGAAGTTTAATAGTGCATTATACTCGCCATTTCATGCGCTTTTAGATGCCGCCTAGCCCAGTACGCTATCTGAAATAGGAGCGACGTAAATTGAACAAATGTGATGGAATTTTGCTGAATTCTTAAATTAACCATAATATAAAATGATCTAATCGGGTCTCTGATTGCCCTATCATAGAATTTTAATAGTGCATTTCACTCGTCATTTCATGCGCTTTGAGATGCCGCTTAGCCCAATACGCTATCTGAAATAGGAGCGACAGAAGTTGAACAAATGTGATAGAATTTCGCTGAATTTTTTTATTAACCATAATGTAAAATGATCTGATCGGGTCTCTGTTCGCCCTAGCCTACAAGTTTAATAGTGCATTTTATTCGCCACTTCATGCGCTTTGAGATGCCGCTAAGCCCAATAAGCTATCTGAAATAGGAGCGACGTAAATTGAACAAATGTGATAGAATTTCCGTGAATTCTTATATTAACCTTAATGTAAAATGATCCTATCGGGTCTCTGTTCGCCCTACCCTAGAAGTCTAATAGTGCATTTCACTTGCCATTTCATGCGGTTTGAGAGGCCGCCTAGCCCAGTACGCTATCTGAAATAGGAGCGACGTAAATTGAACAAATGTGATAGAATTTTGCTGAATTCTTAAATTAACCAAAATATAAAATGATCTAATCTGGTCTCTGTTCGCCCTAGCCTAGAAGTTAAATAGTGCACTTTGTTCGCCATTTCATGCGTTTTGAGATGCCGCTTAGCCGAATAAGCTGTCTGAAATAGGAGCGACGTAAATTGAACAAATGTGATAGAATTTCGCAGAATTCTTATATTAACCAAAATATAAAATGATCTAATCTGGTCTCTGTTCGCCCTAGCCTAGAAGTTTAATAGTGCACTTTGTTCGCCATTTCATGCGTTTTGAGATGCCGCTTAGCCCAATACGCTTTCTGAAATAGGAGCGACGTAAATTGAGCAAATGTGATAGAATTTCCCTGAAATCTTATATTAAACAAAATATAAAATGATCTAAACGGGACTCTGATTGCCCTCTCGTAGAAGTTTAGTAGTGCATTTTACACGCCCTTCCACGCGCTTTAAGATGCCGCCTAGCCCAGTACACTATCTGAAATAGGAGCGACGTAAATTGAACAAATGTGATAGAATTTCGCTGAATTCTTAAATTAACCAAAATATAAAATGATCTAATCGGGACTCTGATTGCCCTATCATAGAAGTTTAGTAGTGCATTTCACTCGCCATTCCACGCGCTTTAAGATGCCGCCGAGCCCAGTACGCTATCTGAAATAGTAACGACGTAAATTGAACAAATGTGATAGAATTTTGCTGAATTCTTAAATTAAGCATAATATGAAATGAACTGATCGGGTCTCTGTTCGCCCTAGCCTAGAAGTTTAATAGTGCATTTTACTCGCCATTTCATGCGCTTTGAGATGCCGCTTAGCCCAATACGCTATCTGAAATAGGAGCGACGTAAATTGAACAAATGTGATAGGATTTCGCTGAATTCTTAAAGTAACCATAATATAAAATGATCTAATCGGGTCTCTGTGTGCCCTACCCTAGAAGTTTAATAGTGCATTTCACTCGCCATTTCTTGCGCTTTGAGATGCTGCTTAGCCCAATACGCTATCTGAAATAGGAGCGACGTAAATTGAACAAATGTGATAGAATTTCCCTGAAATCTTATAGTAAACAAAATATAAAATGATCTAATCGGGACTCTGATTGCCCTATCATAGAAGTTTAGTAGTGCATTTTACTCGCCCTTCCACGCGATTTAAGATGCCGCCTAGCCCAGTACGCTATCTGAAATAGGAGCGACGTAACTTGAACAAATGTGATAGAATTTTGCTGAATTCTTAAATTAACCATAATATAAAATGATCTAATCGGGTCTCTGTTTGCCCTACCCTAGAAGTTTAATAGTGCATTTTACTCGCCATTTCATGCGCTTTGACATGCCGCTTAGCCCAATACGCTATCTGAAATACGAGCGACGTAAATTGAACAAATGTGATAGAATTTCCCTGAATTCTTATATTAACCTTAATGTAAAATGATCTATTCGGGTCTCTGTTCGCCCTACCCTAGAAGTTTAATATTGCCTTTCACTCGTCATTTCATGCGCTTTGAGATGCCGCTTAGCCCAATACGCTATCTGAAATAGGAGCGACGTAAATTGAACAAATGTGATAGAATTTCGCTGAATTCTTAAATTAACCATAATATAAAATGATCTAATCGGGTCTCTGTGTGCCCTACCCTAGAAGTTTAATAGTGCATTTCACTCGCCATTTCTTGCGCTTTGAGATGCTGCTTAGCCCAATACGCTATCTGAAATAGGAGCGACGTAAATTGAACAAATGTGATAGAATTTCCCTGAAATCTTATAGTAAACAAAATATAAAATGATCTAATCGGGACTCTGATTGCCCTATCATAGAAGTTTAGTAGTGCATTTTACTCGCCCTTCCACGCGATTTAAGATGCCGCCTAGCCCAGTACGCTATCTGAAATAGGAGCGACGTAAATTGAACAAATGTGAGAGAATTTCGCTGAACTCTTAAATTCACTATAATATAAAATGATCTAATCGGGTCTCTGTTTGCCCTACCCTAGAAGTTTAATAGTGCATTTTATTCGCCATTTCATGCGCTTTGAGATGCCGCTTCGCCCAATACGCTATCTGAAATAGGAGCGACGAAAATTGAACAAATGTGATAGAATTTCGCTGAATTCTTTTATGAACCATAATGTAAAATGATCTAATCGGGTCTCTGTTCGCCATAGCCTAGAAGTTTAATAGCGCATTTTATTCGCCATTTCATGCGCTTTGAGATGCCGCTTAGCTCAATACGCTATCTGAAATAGGAGCGACGTAAATTGAACAAATCTGATAGAATTTCTCTGAAATCTTTTATTATACAAAATATAAAATGATCTAATCGGGTCTCTGATTGCCTTATCATAGAAGTTTAGTAGTGCATTTTACTCGCCATTTCATGCGCTTTGAGATGCCGCTTATCCCAATACGCCATTTGAAATACGAGCGACGTAAATTGAACAAATGTGATAGAATTACGCTGAATTCTTATATTAACCGTAATATAAAATGATCTAATCGGGTCTCTGTTCGCCCTACCATAGAAGTCTAATAGTGCATTTCACTCGCCATTTCATGCGCTTTGGGATGCCGCCTATCCCAGTACGCTATCTGAAATAGGAGCGACGTAAGTTGAACAAATGTGATAGAATTACGCTGCATTCTCATATTAAGCGTAATATAAAATGATCTAATCGGGTCTCTGTTTGCCTTATCCTAGAAGTTTAATAGCGCGTTTTACTCGCCACTCCACGCGCTTTAAGATGCCGCCTAGCCCAGTATGCTATCTGAAATAGGAGCGACGTAAATTGAACAAATGTGATAGAATTTCGCTGAATTCTTAAATTAACCATAATATAAAATGATCTAATCGGGTCTCTGTTTGCGTTATCCTAGAAGTTTAATAGTGCATTATACTCGCCATTTCATGCGCTTTTAGATGCCGCCTAGCCCAGTACGCTATCCGAAATAGGAGCGACGTAAATTGAACAAATGTGATGGAATTTTGCTGAATTCTTAAATTAACCATAATATAAAATGATCTAATCGGGTCTCTGATTGCCCTATCATAGAATGTTAATAGTGCATTTCACTCGTCATTTCATGCGCTTTGTGATGCCGCTTAGCCCAATACGCTATCTGAAATAGGAGCGACAGAAGTTGAACAAATGTGATAGAATTTCGCTGAATTCTTATATTAACCAAAATATAAAATGATCTAATCGGGTCTCTGATTGCCCTATCATAGAAGTTTAATAGTGCATTTTACTTGCCATTCCACGCGCTTTAAGATGCCGCCTAGCCCAGTACGCTATCTGAAATAGCAGCGACGTAAGTTGAACAAATGTGATAGAATTTCGCTGAATTCTTTTATTAACCATAATGTAAAATGATCTGATCGGGGCTCTGATCGCCATAGCCTAGAAGTTTAATAGTGCATTTTATTCGCCATTTCATGCGCTTTGAGATGCCGCTTAGCCGAGTTCGCTATCTGAAATAGGAGCGACGTAAATTGAACAAACGTGATAAAATTTCCCTGAAATCTTATATTAAACAAAATATAAAATGATCTAATCGGGTCTCTGATTGCCCTATCATCGAAGTTTAATAGTGCATTTCACTCGTCATTTCATGCGCTTTGTGATGCCGCTAAGCCCAATAAGCTATCTGTAATAGGAGCGACGTAAATTGAACAAATGTGATAGAATTTTGCTGAATTCTTAAATTAACCATAATATAAAATGATCTAATCGGGTCTCTGATTGCCCTGTCATAGAATTTTAATAGTGCATTTCACTCGTCATTTCATGCGCTTTGAGATGCCGCTTAGCCCAATATGCTATCTGAAATAGGAGCGACGTAAATTGAACAAATGTGATGGAATTTCGCTGAATTCTTTTATTAACCAAAATGTAAAATGATCTAATCGGGTCTCTGTTCGCCCTAGCCTAGAAGTTTAATAGTGCATTATACTCGCCATTTCATGCGCTTTTAGATGCCGCCTAGCCCAGTACGCTATCAGAAACAGGAGCGACGTAAATTGAACAAATGTGATAGAATTTCCGTGAATTCTTATATCAACCTTAATGTAAAATGATCTAATCGGGCCTCTGTTCGCCCTACCATAGAAGTCTAATAGTGCATTTCACTCGCTATTTCATGCGCTTTGAGATGCAGTCTAGCCCAGTACGCTATCTGAAATAGGAGCGACGTAAGTTGAACAAATGTGCTGGAATTACGCTGCATTCTTATATTAACCGTAATATAAAATGATCTAATCGGGTCTCTGTTTGCCTTATTCTAGAAGTTTAATAGCGCGTTTTACTCGCCATTCCACGCGCTTTAAGAAGCCGTCTTGCGCAGTATGCTACCTGAAATAGGAGCGACGTAAATTGAACAAATGTGATAGAATTTCGCTGAATTCTTAAATTAACCATAATATAAAATGATCTAATCGGGTCTCTGTTTGCGTTATCCTAGAAGTTTAATAGTGCATTATACTCGCCATTTCATGCGCTTTTAGATGCCGCCTAGCCCAGTACGCTATCTGAAATAGGAGCGACGTAAATTGAACAAATGTGATGGAATTTTGCTGAATTCTTAAATTAACCATAATATAAAATGATCTAATCGGGTCTCTGATTGCCCTATCATAGAATTTTAATAGTGCATTTCACTCGTCATTTCATGCGCTTTGAGATGCCGCTTAGCCCAATACGCTATCTGAAATAGGAGCGACAGAAGTTGAACAAATGTGATAGAATTTCGCTGAATTTTTTTATTAACCATAATGTAAAATGATCTGATCGGGTCTCTGTTCGCCCTAGCCTACAAGTTTAATAGTGCATTTTATTCGCCACTTCATGCGCTTTGAGATGCCGCTAAGCCCAATAAGCTATCTGAAATAGGAGCGACGTAAATTGAACAAATGTGATAGAATTTCCGTGAATTCTTATATTAACCTTAATGTAAAATGATCCTATCGGGTCTCTGTTCGCCCTACCATAGAAGTCTAATAGTGCATTTCACTTGCCATTTCATGCGGTTTGAGAGGCCGCCTAGCCCAGTACGCTATCTGAAATAGGAGCGACGTAAATTGAACAAATGTGATGGAATTTTGCTGAATTCTTAAATTAACCAAAATATAAAATGATCTAATCTGGTCTCTGTTCGCCCTAACCTAGAAGTTAAATAGTGCACTTTGTTCGCCATTTCATGCGTTTTGAGATGCCGCTTAGCCGAATAAGCTGTCTGAAATAGGAGCGACGTAAATTGAACAAATGTGATAGAATTTCGCAGAATTCTTATATTAACCAAAATATAAAATGATCTAATCTGGTCTCTGTTCGCCCTAGCCTAGAAGTTTAATAGTGTACTTTGTTCGCCATTTCATGCGTTTTGAGATGCCGCTTAGCCCAATACGCTTTCTGAAATAGGAGCGACGTAAATTGAGCAAATGTGATAGAATTTCCCTGAAATCTTATATTAAACAAAATATAAAATGATCTAAACGGGACTCTGATTGCCCTCTCGTAGAAGTTTAGTAGTGCATTTTACACGCCCTTCCACGCGCTTTAAGATGCCGCCTAGCCCAGTACACTATCTGAAATAGGAGCGACGTAAATTGAACAAATGTGATAGAATTTCGCTGAATTCTTAAATTAACCAAAATATAAAATGATCTAATCGGGTCTCTGATTGCCCTATCATAGAAGTTTAGTAGCGCATTTCACTCGCCATTCCACGCGCTTTAAGATGCCGCCGAGCCCAGTACGCTATCTGAAATAGTAACGACGTAAATTGAACAAATGTGATAGAATTTTGCTGAATTCTTAAATTAAGCATAATATGAAATGAACTGCTCGGGTCTCTGTTCGCCCTAGCCTAGAAGTTTAATAGTGCATTTTACTCGCCATTTCATGCGCTTTGAGATGCCGCTTAGCCCAATACGCTATCTGAAATAGGAGCGACGTAAATTGAACAAATGTGATAGGATTTCGCTGAATTCTTAAATTAACCATAATATAAAATGATCTAATCGGGTCTCTGTGTGCCCTACCCTAGAAGTTTAATAGTGCATTTCACTCGCCATTTCTTGCGCTTTGAGATGCTGCTTAGCCCAATACGCTATCTGAAATAGGAGCGACGTAAATTGAACAAATGTGATAGAATTTCCCTGAAATCTTATAGTAAACAAAATATAAAATGATCTAATCGGGACTCTGATTGCCCTATCATAGAAGTTTAGTAGTGCATTTTACTCGCCCTTCCACGCGATTTAAGATGCCGCCTAGCCCAGTACGCTATCTGAAATAGGAGCGACGTAACTTGAACAAATGTGATAGAATTTTGCTGAATTCTTAAATTAACCATAATATAAAATGATCTAATCGGGTCTCTGTTTGCCCTACCCTAGAAGTTTAATAGTGCATTTTACTCGCCATTTCATGCGCTTTGACATGCCGCTTAGCCCAATACGCTATCTGAAATACGAGCGACGTAAATTGAACAAATGTGATAGAATTTCCCTGAATTCTTATATTAACCTTAATGTAAAATGATCTATTCGGGTCTCTGTTCGCCCTACCCTAGAAGTTTAATATTGCCTTTCACTCGTAATTTCTTGCGCTTTGAGATGCTGCTTAGCCCAATACGCTATCTGAAATAGGAGCGATGTAAATTGAACAAATGTGATAGAATTTCCCTGAAATCTTATAGTAAACAAAATATAAAATGATCTAATCGGGACTCTGATTGCCCTATCATAGAAGTTTAGTAGTGCATTTTACTCGCCCTTCCACGCGATTTAAGATGCCGCCTAGCCCAGTACGCTATCTGAAATAGGAGCGACGTAAATTGAACAAATGTGAGAGAATTTCGCTGAACTCTTAAATTCACTATAATATAAAATGATCTAATCGGGTCTCTGTTTGCCCTACCCTAGAAGTTTAATAGTGCATTTTATTCGCCATTTCCTGCGCTTTGAGATGCCGCTTCGCCCAATACGCTATCTGAAATAGGAGCGACGAAAATTGAACAAATGTGATAGAATTTCGCTGAATTCTTTTATGAACCATAATGTAAAATGACCTAATCGGGTCTCTGTTCGCCATAGCCTAGAAGTTTAATAGCGCATTTTATTCGCCATTTCATGCGCTTTGAGATGCCGCTTAGCTCAATACGCTATCTGAAATAGGAGCGACGTAAATTGAACAAATGTGATAGAATTTCTCTGAAATCTTTTATTATACAAAATATAAAATGATCTAATCGGGTCTCTGATTGCCTTATCATAGAAGTTTAGTAGTGCATTTTACTCGCCATTTCATGCGCTTTGAGATGCCGCTTAGCCCAATACGCCATTTGAAATACGAGCGACGTAAATTGAACAAATGTGATAGAATTTCTCTGAAATCTTTTATTATACAAAATATAAAATGATCTAATCGGGTCTCTGTTTGCCTTATCCTAGAAGTTTAATAGCGCGTTTTACTCGCCACTCCACGCGCTTTAAGATGCCGCCTAGCCCAGTATGCTATCTGAAATAGGAGCGACGTAAATTGAACAAATGTGATAGAATTTCGCTGAATTCTTAAATTAACCATAATATAAAATGATCTAATCGGATCTCTGATTGCCCTGTCATAGAATTTTAATAGTGCATTTCACTCGTCATTTCATGCGCTTTGAGATGCCGCTTAGCCCAATATGCTATCTGAAATAGGAGCGACGTAAATTGAACAAATGTGATGGAATTTCGCTGAATTCTTTTATTAACCAAAATGTAAAATGATCTAATCGGGTCTCTGTTCGCCCTAGCCTAGAAGTTTAATAGTGCATTTTAGTCGCTATTTCATGCGCTTTGAGATGCCGCCTAGCCCAGTACGCTATCTGAAATAGGAGCGACGTAAATTGAACAAATGTGATAGAATTTCCGTGAATACTTATACTAACCTTAATGTAAAATGATCTAAACGGGCCTCTGTTCGCCCTACCATAGAAGTCTAATAGTGCATTTCACTCGCCATTTCATGCGCTTTGAGATGCAGCCTAGCCCAGTACGCTATCTGAAATAGGAGCGACGTAAGTTGAACAAATGTGCTGGAATTACGCTGCATTCTTATATTAACCGTAATATAAAATGATCTAATCGGGTCTCTGTTTGCGTTATCCTAGAAGCTTAATAGTGCATTATACTCGCCATTTCATGCGCTTTTAGATGCCGCCTAGCCCAGTACGCTATCAGAAACAGGAGCGACGTAAATTGAACAAATGTGATAGAATTTCCGTGAATTCTTATATCAACCTTAATGTAAAATGATCTAATCGGGCCTCTGTTCGCCCTACCATAGAAGTCTAATAGTGCATTTCACTCGCTATTTCATGCGCTTTGAGATGCAGCCTAGCCCAGTACGCTATCTGAAATAGGAGCGACGTAAGTTGAACAAATGTGCTGGAATTACGCTGCATTCTTATATTAACCGTAATATAAAATGATCTAATCGGGTCTCTGTTTGCCTTATTCTAGAAGTTTAATAGCGCGTTTTACTCGCCATTCCACGCGCTTTAAGAAGCCGCCTTGCACAGTATGCTACCTGAAATAGGAGCGACGTAAATTGAACAAATGTGATAGAATTTCGCTGAATTCTTAAATTAACCATAATATAAAATGATCTAATCGGGTCTCTGTTTGCGTTATCCTAGAAGTTTAATAGTGCATTATACTCGCCATTTCATGCGCTTTTAGATGCCGCCTAGCCCAGTACGCTATCTGAAATAGGAGCGACGTAAATTGAACAAATGTGATGGAATTTTGCTGAATTCTTAAATTAACCATAATATAAAATGATCTAATCGGGTCTCTGATTGCCCTATCATAGAATTTTAATAGTGCATTTCACTCGTCATTTCATGCGCTTTGAGATGCCGCTTAGCCCAATACGCTATCTGAAATAGGAGCGACAGAAGTTGAACAAATGTGATAGAATTTCGCTGAATTTTTTTATTAACCATAATGTAAAATGATCTGATCGGGTCTCTGTTCGCCCTAGCCTACAAGTTTAATAGTGCATTTTATTCGCCACTTCATGCGCTTTGAGATGCCGCTAAGCCCAATAAGCTATCTGAAATAGGAGCGACGTAAATTGAACAAATGTGATAGAATTTCCGTGAATTCTTATATTAACCTTAATGTAAAATGATCCTATCGGGTCTCTGTTCGCCCTACCATAGAAGTCTAATAGTGCATTTCACTTGCCATTTCATGCGGTTTGAGAGGCCGCCTAGCCCAGTACGCTATCTGAAATAGGAGCGACGTAAATTGAACAAATGTGATAGAATTTCGCTGAATTCTTAAATTAACCAAAATATAAAATGATCTAATCGGGTCTCTGTTCGCCCTACCCAAGAAGTTTAATAGTGCATTTCTCTCGTCATTTCATGCGCTTTGAGATGCCGCTTAGCCCAATACGCTATCTGAAATATCAGCGACGTAAATTGAACAAATGTGATAGAGTTTCGCTGTATTCTTGAATTAACCATAATATAAAATGCTCTAATCGGGTCTCTGATTGCCCTACCCCAGAAGTTTAATAGTGCATTTTCCTCGCCATTCCACGCGCTTTAAGATGCCGCCTAGCCCAGTACGCTATCTGAAATAGGAGCGACGTAAGTTGAACAAATGTGATAGAATTACGCTGTATTCTTATATTAACCATAATATGAAATGATCTAATCGGGTCTTTGTTCGCCCTACCCTAGAAGTTTAATAGTGCGCTTTACTCGCCATTCCACGCGCTTTAAGATGCCGCCCAGCCCAGTATGCTATCTGAAATAGGAACGACGTAAATTGAACAAATGTGATAGAATTTTGCTGAATTCTTAAATTAACAATAATATAAAATGATGTAATCGGCTCTCTGTTCGCCCTACCCATGAAGTTTAATAGGGCATTTCTCTCGTCATTTCATGCGCTTTGAGATGCCGCTTAGCCCAATACGCTATCTGACATAGGAGCGACGTAAATTGAACAAATGTGATAGAATTTCCCTGAAATCTTATATTAAACAAAATATAAAATGATCTAAACGGGACTCTGATTGCTCTATCATAGAAGTTTAGTAGTGCATTTTACTCGCGCTTCCACGTACTTTAAGATGCCGCTTAGCCCAGTACACTATCTGAAATATGAGCGACGTATGTTGAACAAATGTGATAGTATTTCCCTGAATTCTTATATTAACCTTAATGTAAAATGATCTAATCGGGTCTTTGTTCGCCCTTCCCTATAAGTTTAATAGTGCGTTTTACTCGCCATTCCACGCGCTTTAAGATGCCGCCCAGCCCAGTATGCTATCTGAAATAGGAACGACGTAAATTGAACAAATGTGATAGAATTTCGCAGAATTGTTAAATTAACCATAATATAAAATGATCTAATAGGGTCTCTGATTGCCCTACCCCAGAAGTTTAATAGTGCATTTTACTCGCCATTCCACGCGCTTTAAGATGCCGCCTAGCCCAGTACGCTACCTGAAATAGGAGCGACGTAAGTTGAACAAATGTGATAGAATTACGCTGAATCCTTATATTAACCGTAATATAAAATGATCTAATCGGGTCTCTGTTTGCCTTATCCTAGAAGTTTAATAGTGCGCTTTACTCGCCATTCCACGCGCTTTAAGATGCCGCCCAGACCAGTATGCTATCTGAAATAGGAACGACGTAAATTGAACAAATGTGATAGAATTTTGCTGAATTCTTAAATTAACCATAATATAAAATGATCTAATCGGGTCTCTGATTGCCCTACCATAGAAGTTTAATAGTGCATTTTACTCGCCATTTCATGCGCTTTGAGATGCCGCTTAGCCCAATACGCTATCTGAAATAGGAGGGACGTAAATTGAACAAATGTGATAGAATTTTGCTGAATTATTAAATTAACAATAATATAAAATGATGTAATCGGCTCTCTGTTCGCCCTACCCAAGAAGTTTAATAGGGCATTTCTCTCGTCATTTCATGCGCTTTGAGATGCGGCTTAGCCCAATACGCTATCTGAAATAGGAGCGATGTAAATTGAACAAATGTGTTAGAATTTCGTTGAATTCTTTTATTAACGATAATGTAAAATGATCTAATCGGGTCTCTGTTCGCCCTGGCCTAGAAGTTTAATAGTGCATTTCATTCGCCATTTCATGCGCTTTGAGATGCCGCTTAGCCCAATACGCTATCTGAAATAGGAGCGACGTAAATTGAACAAATGTGATAGAATTTCGCTGAATTCTTTTATTAACCATAATGTAAAATGATCTAATCGGGTCTCTGTTCGCCCTAGCTTAGAAGTTTAATAGTGCATTTTACTCGCCATTCCACGCGCTTTAAGTTGCCGCCTAGCCCAGTACGCTATCTGAAATAGGAGCCACGTAAGTTGAACAAGTGTGACAGAATTACGCTGAATTCTTATATTAACCGTAATATAAAATGATCTAATCGGGTCTCTGATCGCCCTATCATAGAAGTTTAATAGTGCATTTTACTCGCCATTCCACGCGGTTTAAGATGCCGCCTAGCCCAGTACGCTATCTGAAATAGGAGCAACGTAAATTGAACAAATGTGATAAAATTTTGCTGAATTCTTAAGTTAACCATAATATAAAATGATCTAATCGGGTCTCTGTTTGCCCTACCCTAGAAGTTTAAAAGTGCATTTCACTCGTCATTTCATGCGCTTTGTGATGCCGCTTAGCCCAATAAGCTATCTGAAATAGGAGCGACGTAAATTGAACAAACGTGATAGAATTTCGCTGAATTCTTATATTTACCAAAATATAAAATGATCTAATCGGGTCTCGGATTGCCCTATCATAGAAGTTTAATAGTGCATTTTACTCGCCATTCCACGCGCTTTAAGGTGCCGCCTAGCCCAGTACGCTATCTGAAATAGGAGCGACGTAAGTTGTACAAATGTGATAGAATTTTGCCGAATTCTTAAATTAACCATAACATAAAATGATGTAATCGGGTCTCTGTTCGCCCTACCCAAGAAGTTTAATAGTGCATTTCTCTCGTCATTTCATGCGCTTTGAGATGCCGCTTAGCCCAATACGCTATCTGAAATAGGAGCGACGTAAATTGAACAAATGTGATAGAATTTCGCTGAATTCTTAAATTAACCAAAATATAAAATGATCTAAACGGGACTCTGATTGCCCGATCATAGAAGTTTAATAGTGCATTTTACTCGCCCTTCCACGCGCTTTAAGATGCCGCCTAGCCCAGTACACTATCCGAAATAGGAGCGACGTATGTTGAACAAATGTGATACATTTACGCTGAATTCTTATATTAACCGTAATATAAAATGATCTAATCGGGTCTCTGTTTGCCTTACCCTAGAAGTTTAATAGTGCATTCTACTCGCCATTTCATGC